>CAWUER010000639.1:0-389292 GCA_963921195.1 Pegoplata infirma
TTTTTGGTTTCCCTGGTGATGAGTTACCAGCCCATAGTATGATAATAACTAGGGCGACAAAAAATAGCACTTAAAAATATTTTAAGCTCTTAAAATAGCCCGAAAAAATATTAAAATAAGCAGGAAAAATTAAAAACAATTGAAAAAGTTAAATTCGACTTGGCCGAATTCATGAATACCCTCCACAATGCCTTCTTGAGTGACAGTAAATTTTCTAATGTAAAAAAATTAAAAATTTTGATTACACTTAGAAAATTATTGCAGTTACTACATGACGGTCATTTGTGTAGTAAGTAGTAGTTGTTGTGTTCAACTACAATTTCAGTTGTTTTTTTATGAAAAATCTCAAACAACTGTTTTTTGTAGTCGTTTAAAAAAAAAATACAAAAAATTACTACATTGTAGTAACAGTTGTTTTATGTAGTTGTTTTTAGTCTATAAAAACAACTACTACAAAGTAGCAAACGAGTCTAATGACAAATCGTTTGTGCACAAACTAAATTTTTGATTTGTCATTAGACTTGTTTGCTACTTTGTAGTAAATCGTTTGTAATTTTACTAAATAATCTTGACAATGGAATCTGACAAATTCCGAAACACGTGTCGATTAAGTCTTGCAAAAATGACCAACATAAATTAATTTCAAACAAAAAAATAATTTTCTTGAAAATTATGCTATGAGAATATCATGGTTTTAATTAGTAAAGAAAATAATGACTTCGAGCCAGAATAAACATCCTCAAAATATAATATTTTAAAGGTCGAATAAAACAATTTTTATTGTTAATAAAAATTAATCAGAATTTGAACATAATGGTTGGCACGCCATAGTGATGAATAACTCTAATGTGGTATTATTATGCTCACAACAACATATTGTTGTAGTCCAATGGACTATCATATGTAAAAATGGTTTAAGTATTTTTGTTGGTTATTGACAATCGTCGCCTTACTAGTATAGTACAATTTCTTCGTCTTTATAATTCCCATTGTGGATAGAGTCGAATATGTATTAATATTTTAGTTTGTGCACAAACGATTTGTCATTAGACTCGTTTGCTACTTTGTAGTAAATCGCTTCTATTTTTGCTAAATAATCTTGACAATGGAATCTGACAAATTCCGAAACACTTATCGATTAAGTCTTGCAAAAATGACCAACACAATAAATTTAAAACAAAAAAATAATTTTCTTGAAAATAATGCTATGAGAATATCATGGTTTTAATTAGTAAAGAAAATAATGACCTCGAGCCAGAATAAACATCCTCAAAATATAATATTTTAAAGGTCGAATAAAACAATTTTTATTGTTTAATAAAAATTAATCAGAAATTGAACAAAAATTTTATAATAATTTAAGTTAATACTTTATATCCATGCCCACAAAAAGGGGCGGGAAGCAAAAAATTACAAATTTTTTGTCTTTTTTGACTTTGTCTGATATAAAAATGATTCAATTGTTGAACAAAAATACGAACAACATACTTATTAAAAAATTTTCTGAGGTTACTTTAGTTTTTCAAGGCAAAACTTTTTTACCCTTGGCCCGATTTTGTCCATTTACGATCTTAACCTCCTGAAGATCATAAGACATATTTCTGTGGTCGTATGGAAAAACAGGTAACTCTATTTCTTTAAAATACGAGAAAAACGCATTTAAATTTTCAAACACATATCACGTATTATTTTATTGTACCTTATGATTTAATGCATGTGCATTTAAAAAAACATACTTTTGAATCGAGTTTAAGGTTTCTGGCTACTAGCAAACAATTTTTAGGCTTTAAAAAAGAAAATTGATGTCAGTTACCTGGTTTTTCCAAAAAGTGGAGTTACCTGGTTTTCCCAAAAAAAAAAAAAACAAAAAGAAATAAATTTATTTGTATTTTTTACTGCATTAAGGTGAATTAAGTAATTTTTTGTTTAAAAAACATTAACCATTTGACTCAGAACGTTAATTTACCCCTTTTTAGGAACGAAGTAACCTGATTTTCCCCAAAAAAAATATTGTGTTTTATTTATTTTTAAATTTTTCGAAAGTACGCTAAGTTTTTGGCAGTTTTTATGCAAAAACTCAACTTTAAAACTCAGTTTTCTGATTTCGTAAAGTTCGAAGGGCGTTGTGGATAACGAGATGTGGATTAACGTTAAATTCGATTTAACGTACACTGATAGAAATTTGTACATGACAATAATGAAAATCTACATTAATGTTATGAAAAATGACGTTAAAAAGGAACCTATTTTGGGGTCATTGAATTAATGAAATAGGTATCATAAAATGTATTGCAAGAACAAGTTTTATCAAATTAATGAAAATTGTTCATATAAAATATAAATTGTATTTTATGAAAATTTTTCATTACTTCAATGAAAAAATATTTAATTCTTATGAAATACTTTCATTGAATAAATCCAATTTTTTTTTTGGGATGAAATACTGTCATTGAATAAATGGTACTTTTATTTTTAAAATGAAATATATGTATGAAATTGTAAAGATCTATATTATAGAATTAAAAATAATAAAAAATGGTTTTCTCTTAGTTTTCTCGCACAAAATTTTACTCCAACCTTAAATTGTAATACATTAATAAAACCACGAAGTAATATGAAACAGCGCGAATTTAGTAAAAATAAAATTAATAATTTACTTTTTATTATAAATTTAGAAAAAAGTCTGAAAAATCACAAAATAATCAAGTTAAAAAAACACTTTCACATATTATTTATTTTATCTATAGATTTCACTCAGTTTTCTCACACAAAATTTTACTATAACATTTACTTTTAATACATATGTAAGTAAAACCATGAAATAATATAAAACAACGAAGGTTTAATAAATACTTATAATTAATCAATAACATTTCATTTTATTTTTATTTCATTTTATTTCGTATAAAAATTCTTAAAAAAAAAAAAATACAAATTTCATGCCGCTCTGATCAGTTGCTTTTTGCGCGCGTAAACTAACAGACTAAACTGACGCGACACGACAGGTGTCAAAAACAGAAAATTTTATAAACAAAACGTAATGAAATTTTTTAATGAAACTACGAAATGTAATGAATCAAAATTAATGAAAATTTTTCACAATATGTATGAAATTTTATTTAGCATATAAAATATTTCATTGCTGTAATAAAATAACGTTAATGAATTCCATTCATTAGTGATATGCAGCGTTTTTCTACACTCAAAAAAACCTTGTAAAGTTACCAAAAAGTCTCGTGATCTTACGAGTCCATTCTCGTAAAATAGGAGGTAGGTAAAATTCTCGTAAAATTACCTGGATTTCCTCGTAATTTTGAATGCGCCAAAAATTGGTAAAATAACCGGAAAAATAAAAAAAAAATGGTAAACTTACAAGAAACAAGTAAGAGTGTTAAATTCGGCTGTGCCGAATCTTTTATACCCTCCAACACGTTTAAAATTAAAAAAAAATCGCAGGGGCGTCTTTTTTTTTGCGGGGGGGGGGGGTCGGTGGAGTTGTTGGGGGACACCCTTACCCCCGCTTTATATGTTTACAAATTATTTGTTTATGATATTTACGCTTAAATAATAAATTTTTATCGTTATTTTTAATTAATTTCTATAACCAAGCCCCAAAGGGGGCGGCCTGAAAAAAAATCGAATTTCCTAACCCCCTTGGTCCAAGCGCAGGTCTATGAACATAATATGGCATACAAATGTTACATTTGTTGAGCAAAAATTCAAAAAAAAAACTCGTAAAAATATCGTATTTTTCAGGGGTCGTTTTAGTTCTTTAAGGGGAAACTTTTTCCCCCTGGTCCGATTTAGCCCATCTTCGAACTTGACCTTACCAGTAACATAAGAGATATTCTTGCCCAACTTCAGTGGTCTAGCGGACGGACATCGCTAGAATGTCTTAGATTATATCATGGATCAATATTATATCTGTGGAGTTTTGACAAAAGCATTTAAATCGACTTAAGTTCTTTTGTCAAAAAAATATTAAGATAGACCTTTTCGGCTACAACAAACACTTTTAACATGATTTTTTTTTAAAGATCTCCACAATTTGAAATATCTGCTTATCAGATCTCTTAAAAAATATAGAGAAAATCGGCCAGTTCTTGCCATTTCATTCTCTTAAAATAAGTTCCAAAAAAACTTTTCAAAAAAAAATAAGTGCTTTTGTCAAACGTCCACAGATATATACTTTGTGGGGTCCCCAACCGATATTTCGATATGTTACACACGGAATGACAAAGTGAGTATACCCCCATACTGTGGTTGGAGGGTATAAAACTGGTAAATATGTTTAAAAAAAATGGTTAATTTACAAACCAAAATGGTAAATTTAATAAAAAATAATAGTAAATTAAAAAAAAAAAATTAAAAAAAATGTTAATTTACCAAAAAAATTGTTTAAATTTTAAATCTAAATTTATTTAAAAAAAAAAAATTTTGTCCGGGACTTTAAAAAAAAAATAGAAAATTTACAAAAAAAAAAAGAAATAGTTTTTTTTTTTGTTAAACAACATACGTATGACATAATTTTTGTAAAATAACAGTTTTTTTTTTGTAAATCAACTAGAATCCTCGTAATAAAAAATTTGTTGTAAAATTGCAGTTTCTTTTTTGTAAAATAACCTTTCAAAATGGTAAATAACCTTTCAATAACGAAAATAAATTGTAAAATTACCAATAAAACTGTAGTTCTCGTTTGAGCAAAGTACAAGATTTTTTGTTAAAAAACAAGGAAAATTGTTAAATACTTGTAGAACGGGATTGATTACAAGGCATTTTATCAGTTTATTTTTTTGAGTGTATCAGTGTAGTTTGAAACTAATGGGGCTATTCTAAAATTTTATTATTATAATAAGTGCGAATGAGTATTCTTAATTGCATAAATATTACTCATACGCTCTGTTAAAACAAGAAAATACAAGCAAATTACAAAATTGTTATGAAATTTAAAATTCAAATGCGTTTTTCTCGAAAAAAACGAAAACGCGTGTCTGATTTTTTTTTGTGTGGATGGACAAACATCTAAACTTAAAAAAAAAAACTTAAAAAAAAAGTGGCCAGATTTTTGATAAATTAACTTTTTTAAAAAATAGAAAATTTCAGAACGGGTTCTGAAAATTTTCCAAAAAAAAAATTTTGATCGATAGCCCATACAAAACTATATAAGAATGTAAATTTTTGAGATTGTGGTGCATTCCGTTTTAATGTGATAAATATTTAATCAAGGCAACTCGCCACAAATTTGACCATTTTTCCAATATTTGACCACGCCTCCTTCGGTTAAGACCGACCATATAATACCCTACACCAAAGTTTCCCGGAAAATGGGTCCCAAGTTCAAACATGGACTGATTAGATCTATATTTTGTAAAATCATTAATAAGTGTAAACAAGTGAGAGTGTTAAATTCGGCTGTGCCGAATCTTTTATACCCTCCAACATCCAAAAAAATTAAAAAAATCCCAGTAGCGTTTTCTTTTTTTTTGCGGGGGGGGGGGGAGGGGGAGGGTTGATAGGGTCAGTGGGGGACGTTGAGAGCACCTTCCCATCGCGATAAATATACTAAATGTTTCATTTAATTAACAAAAATACAAAAAAAACATGTAAAAAAGTGTATTTTTTTAGAGGTTGGTTTAGTTCTTCAAGGGGGAACTTTTTCCCCCTGGTCCGATTTGGCCAATTTCCGAACTTAGCCTGCCTAGGAACATAAGACATATTCGTGCCAAACTTGAAGGGTCTAACTATTTTATTTTGGACTGCATCGTGTTAACTACAGACGGACGGACGGACGGACATCGCTAAAATGTCTTAGAATCGATCACTGATCAATAATATATATACTTTATGGGGTCCCCGACCGATATTTCGATGAGTTACACACGGAATGACAAAGTGAGTATACCCCCATACTGTAGTTGGAGGGTATGAAAACACTCACAAATCAAATTTGAGTAAAGTAGGCTTCTTTTTGTTGGCAATAAACCGCTTTATCTGAATATCGGGCGAAATTTTCACATGGGGAGGGCCTAAGTCCAAAAATGGTTCGATGATAATCAGATTTGATAAGGTTTTTTAAGTACGCGTTTAACATACACAAACAGAATTTTAATTAAGGGCCTAATTTTGTAAAACGCAACGCGGCTATTTACCTCGCGTTGGACAATTTTCTATTTTGTAAAACGCGAACGATGAACAGCTGTTTTTTTCGCGTTGACTTACGTGTTTTTAGAACAAATTGTATTGAAAAAGGAATTTTGTAAAACGCAAGAGAGTTTTTTTCATCACTTGAAATGTCAAAATCATCACTTGAAATTTTGGGGCGTTGATATAACAAAAATGCTTTTAAATAGCAAAATATAAGTTAATAATGTTGGTGTTGACCCTTAATAATTTTTAAGGGAAAAAATAAAATTTAAATAATTTATAAATTTTATTTTAAAAAATATAAAAATGGTGGGAGGTATTTGAAAAAGTAAAAAGAAAACGCGTCTTGTTGTTTGGTATGTATATATGCAAGTAAGTATTTATTTAATAATTTTCTCTTCTTTTTTCTTTCTTTCTTTTCAGGAACAACCGTTATTTTTAACATTATAAGCAAATCTTTATAAAAGGGGTTGCCAAAGGTAATTTATATTTATATTTACATTAAGTCAATTTAATTCATTTATGACATGTAATTAATAAATTCAATAAATAAAACTTTATAAAACAATTAATAACAGTGTTATTATTAAAAAATAAAGCAAAAAAGTAAGTAAAAAAAATAAGTAAAAAAAAATTAATGATGTAAAAAAGGGATAAAAAAAAATAAATAAGTGTAAAAAAAACCATGTTGTGGAGAAAACCATCTAGGCTAAAAAACTCCACTATCACGCTCCAACATTCCGGCCCCATTGAAGGATCGCAGATCTTTAATCAAATGGTAGTGGGGCAAGTTTTGCTATAGGCCGTTTATAGATTCCGTTTTTCGTTTTTACCTCCGCTACTCTGACCTTGCCGTCTGGACCCGCGGTTGCGGCGACGACTATCCCGGTCAACCACTCTCGGGGCGGGAGATTGTCCTCGTGGACCACCACTACTTGGCCGATTTGTATGTTGGGCTCTTCCTTGTGCCACTTGCCCTTGTCCTGCAGCCCCAGGACGTACTCTTTGGACCAGGCCCGCCAGAACTTCTGCTTGAGTTCGCAGAGCATCCGCCATCGCCTCAAGAACGTCCCCTTGTTGCCGTTGGTTCCTTCTGCGGATTCTGGCGGCAGCGAACGCAGACCCTCTCCTATTAGCAGGTGCGCTGGAGTTAGCGCCTGCCCGTCGTTCGGGTCTGGAGACAGCGGTGCGATTGGGCGACTGTTGAGCACCGCCTCTACTTCTGCGAGCATTGTCCCCATCTCCTCTTGTGTCAGCGACGCGTTGCCCACGGTTCGCAGAAGCAGGAACTTCGCTTGCTTCACGGCGGCTTCCCACAGACCTCCGAAGTGAGGAGCCCTGGGCGGTATAAAGGTGAAGTCTACCCTGGACGATGCTCCGTACGACTCCACCTCTCCTCTGTCCTTCACGAACGCCTCGTATTGCGCTTTCAGCACCCTGTCTGCGCCGACGAAGTTGGTGGCGTTGTCGCAGTACACCTTGCTGGGGAGTCCTCTCCTGGCCGCGAACCTTTTAAAAGATAGAATAAAGGCGTCAGTGGATAAATCAGATACTAGTTCTAAGTGAACTGCCTTCGACGTGAAACAAATATAAACCGCAATATACATTTTAATTGGGGGTCTGCCGCGAATTCGCAAAGAAACATTCACGGGACCGCAAAAGTCTACGCCAACTATTAAAAATGGCCGTAAGGCTCTCAACCGATCGGTTGGTAAATTACCCATTATTTGAGTCATTAATTTGGGTTTATAGCGGAAACAGTGAACACAATTCCGCACTATTTTACTGCACTCATCCCTGGCATTAATTATCCAAATATTTTCCCGTGAAAGGGATATTAACGCCTTTGTCCCAGCATGACAATTCTTAAAGTGCAAGTCACGTAAATAGCGGGTCACAAAGAGAGATTTCTTTGGCAATAAAAGTGGGAATTTCGTATCGTACGGTAATGGTGCATTAAGCAACCTCCCACCTACCCTCATTAGTGAAAAATTTCGATTTTCCTCTGTAAAATTGTGGATAAATGGTGTTAGCCTTTGAATGTTTGACGGCAACACAAGAGATTTTTGCAATTTTTTAATCTCCTCAGAGAATTTTTCTCTCTGGATTATTTCCACAAGCCTATAAAAGGCCCATTTCATCTCCTTTGCAGTAGGGTGATTTGACTTGGATATTTTGCATTTTCTACCACAGTCAATGAATCTTAGTACAAAGCACATGATTCTTAAAATTTTATCATATGAAGAATGATTTTCAATCAACTTCAAAAATATATTTCCTATTGCTTCTTCCGGAGAAATCTTTTCAGAAGATTCCGGAGATGTATTAAATTCCTTAGAATTCTCTACTGATAGGAGGACATTGGATTTTCGTATTTCCAACGACTTTTGGCATTCGGTTAATTCAAAATGTTTATTAACATGCCATTTTGAAGCATCCTGGAGTAGAAAAGAAGGACCCTCAAACCAAATTGAGTCCTTTATCTCATCTACATCGCATCCTCTCGAAACAATGTCAGCCGGATTTTGTTTTGTAGGCACATGGCGCCACAAAGCGCGGTCTGACCATTCCTGTATTTCGGCAACTCGGTTAGAAACAAAAGTTGCGAGTGTAGAAGGATGGGTTTTAATCCAATGTAAAGTGATTTCTGAATCGGTCCAGAAATTTACACTCTCGATTTCAAAGCTTATCATTTTCTCAATTCGATTCCACAATTTTGTCAAAAGGTGTGCTGCACATAACTCAAGTCTCGGAAGTGATTTAGTCTTGAGGGGAGCGACTTTAGATTTGGCTGTAAGTAGCCGACAAAAGACTCCATTTGAGTCTCTACTCCTAATATATATGCAGCAACCATATGCACGAATTGAAGCATCAGCAAATCCATGAATCTGAATCTTTGCTGTTGAAGTTGTGTGGACGAATCTTGGGATTTGTATAGAATCAATTTTCGACAAATTCCCCTTGAAATTTTCCCATGCAGTATTCAGTCGCAAGGGTATTGATTCATCCCAGTCGAGTTTTTGAATCCAAAGTTCTTGCAATAACATTTTGGATTTAGTTATAATTGGGCATAAAAGTCCGAGAGGATCAAACAACCGAGATGAAACAGACAGAATGTTTCGTTTTGTTGCTTTAAGATCATGAAAATTATCTTCCAAATGAAACGTAAATGAGTCATTCTTCGGAATCCAATGTATGCCCAAAGCTTTTGCTGAATCGGAATCTTTTTGTAACAATTTTTCCGCATTGTTTGAAAAATTTAAATCGGGGTGATTTGAAAACCATTTGGTTAAATTGAAACCAGCTGAACACAAAATTTCAGTTACTTGGTCTCGAATAGTTACTAGATCCTCATAACTATCGGCGCCTGTTAGCAAATCGTCGACGTAGAAATCACTGCGGATAATATTTGCCCCAATTGGCAAAACATCTCCATATAGATCGCTGAGATAAATTAGACATCTGATCGCTAAAAAAGGTGCTGATGATGTACCGTACGTAACGGTGTTTAATCTATAAATCTGTAGCGGATCAGATGAATTTTGTCTCCAAAGTACTAATTGAAAATTGCGATCTTTTTCACTAACCAAAACTTGGCGATACATTTTTTCAATATCCGCAGTGATTACAAACTTGTGAAATCGAAAACGGATCAAAGTCGAATATAATTCTTCTTGTACGGTCGGTCCAACCATCAACAAATCATTTAGAGATGTTCGTGAAGAAGTTCGACTCGAAGCATCAAAAACCACACGAAGTTTGGTAGTTGTGCTCAGAGGACGCAAAACGCACTGATGCGGAATAAAATAATGAGGAAAATCCGGTATATTATTGTCCATAATAGACATGTGACCTAAGTCAACATACTCTTTCATAAAATCGTGATACATTTCTCCAAAATTTCCGTCGTGGGAGATTTTACGCTCAAGCGCAAGAAAACGCCGTTTGGCCGTATCATATGATGATCCCAAAAGATTAGGATCCGATTTGAAAGGCAACGAGACCTCAAAACGTCCTGACGATAATCGTCGTACCGAATTTTTAAAATGATCCTCACATTTTTGTTGCTCCTCGCTAAAGATAACTGTAGATTCGTTTGAAATTTCCTCCAATTTCCATAATTGTCGGACAAGTGAATCTACAGTTTCCTCGTTTTCAATAACGTTACTAATATGGCATATTGTTGACCTAGAACCCACAGAACGATTATGTTTTCCACACACAATCCATCCAAGAGATGTTTTATGGAGTGTCGGGGTAGTTGGACCAGTTTTAATTTGTCCAACACTTAAAAGGTCAAAAAAGAATTCACCACCGATTAACAAATCAACTCTTTGAGGTTTATCAAAGGATGGATCAGCCAGTTCAATATTTTTTGGAACATCCCAATCTTTCATAGAAATTCTACGATCGGGTTGGCATTTTGTTATTGATTTTAATACCCAATAATCCGCTGAGAATTGAGTAGAATTAATTCTCGACATGACAGATACTTCGACATGAGATTTAGAACTATATGGCAGTTCGCCAACTGCATTCATATCTAATCTGCCTCCTTCTCGTTTTAATCTGAGTTTCTGTGCAAGATCTTCGGTAATCAAATTAGATTGAGAACCCGAATCTAACAAAGCCCTGGCATAAACATATTGCCCAGAAGAAGTTCTAACTTTAACCACAGCTGTGGCAAGTATGACATTCACATCAGCCGATGAGCAATTCACCGATGATTGAGAACATGAGGGCCTCTCTGTATTTAAATTCACAGAGGCATTTTCAACACTAGCTGCACTTTGAACCCCAGAACTGTAGCGATGTAAAAGCTGGTTGTGTGCCCCATTGCAAACTCTGCATTTATGAGCATTACATCTTGCTACGGTATGTCCTTTTTTAAGACAGTTTATACACGCAGGCACGCCCTTAATAAAATCAAAACGTTGCGAAACAGGCACTGCGGCAAAAGAAGGGCAATTAAAAATCTTGTGTTCTGTAGATTTACAGAAAAGACATTTTTCAGCAGATTGTTTAACTTTTGTGACTGAAAGTGATGTTTTGGAATTATTTTTAGGCGGAAAAACAGGTTTCTGTTTTACTATTTTGGGTTTAGCACCCGTAGATTCGTCAGCAGAAATATGCTGAAAACGTTTATTCAACATCGCCTCACAGTCTGACCACAATGGGAGCTTGTCGTAATCAAGCTGTTCATCCCACTTGGATTTAGTGACCGGATCAACTTTCGACATCACTAAATATATCAACATGCCATTACAAATCTTTTTATCATCGCCAATAGAAAGCAATGAATCATAAATGGCAGAAACCGTATCAATCATGCCTCGCAAAGCTGACGCCGAAGGTTTACTGATCTCAGGGAGATCAAAAAGTTTGGAAATATTCTTAGAAAAAATCAAAAAGTCATTATCATAAACCTTCTTTAAACTGGCCAAGGCTTTGGGGTAATTTTCCTCAGAAATCTGAAAAGCTTTTACGGTTCCTAAAGCTTCGTCGGACAAGCATGATATCAAATGATTGAATTTTTCAATATCTGCCAAATTCGGATCATTATGAATTAAATTTTCAAACAGGCTCATAAAATTCTTATATTCGGAATATTTTCCGCTGAATTTAGGGAGCCGCATATGTGGTAGCCGAGAATGATGTGATTGCATCATAAAAGAAGTTTCAGGCAAACTGGTTCTTCTATTCTTGGCCTGAAGACTCAATAAAAGAGACTTCGTAGTCACACATAAATCTTCAAGCTCGGATCTATCATCATTTGAAGGATCTAAATTATCAATCTCAGACTGATATTCCATAGCTTGAGTGATATGGTCTTTTAAAATATCCAATCGACAATCGATCTCAAAGGGGTTGAACGAAATTGTTTTATCTATAATAGATTTTTTAATTCTAGCTATATTTTCAACCACTTTGGCTTTACGCTGTATCAATTTCTCCAAAGCATCTGACACAGGTGGAGTTTGGTGTTTTTTACCACCAGCCATATCGAAAAACAACGAGTGTATATTAAGCACAAAAAAGTTATAATAAAAAATGGAAAAATATTCCAAATTTCTCAAAAACTAAAGTTTTTTCCGATGTTGTTAGTGAATTTATCAATAAAATTCAGTAAATTGTGTATAAATTGCAATAAATTGCGAAAAAATACACTGCGCTCAAAAACAATAATTTATTTTAGCAGATTTTAAAATGTGACAATGTAAAGTGGCCACTAAAAATGAGTAAAACTTGAAATCTGACCGAAATTCAGCAATAAAACTTAAAAAATCTGCAATATTCACAAAAATTGTTTTTGGAATTGGTTCAACACAAACGATTTCTACTCTAAAAAAGAAAGAAATCACCAACACGCTAATAAAATTGAAATAAATAAATGAAAAAACAGTTTCTGGCAAATAATATCCAACAAACACAGTTAAATTTTAGAAAAATTACAAAAAGTTTCTAAAATATCACGATACCAATTGATTTTAGGCTTTAATGTATAAAAAACAAAAAGCACCGCGCTCGTTTTTCCAAAATAATTTATAAAAATTATCTCGCCGGCACAAAGCTTCAATTTAATTTCCAAAATTGGCAATAATTTCGCACTAAATTCTTATTAGTTTTACGTTTGCTATAAAACTTCACTTAATTATTATATAAAGTTGTCACTTTTCGTTCCAATTTCCAACTTCCTTTTAATATATAAAAATGTCAACCTTTTTCCAGCTTTTGTATTGAAAATATAATATTTTCGTCAAATAATTAAAGAAAACTATTTCAAAACACCTTATATTATATATATTTATAATTTTCTTTCACAACAAAGGGATAATTTTAAAAATTTCCAATGAACTATTTGCAATGAACTGTGAACTATCCCAGTGTTGGTTTGAGCTGGCAATGCTACTCCATATATCTGGCAGCACTAAATGTCTGGTAACTCTATAAATTGACAATAGGAACAAACCGGAATGAAACACAGATGTGATCAATAATTGACAACAACAAAAATAAATGTGAAATTTACGAATAATAACAAAGAAAACTAAAAGAAAATTATAAATTAATTTTTTAACAAAAAAATTAACAAAATTAGTCGAAAAAAGCGCGAGTGAATAAATAAATAAAAATAATTAAATTAATTGTGTTACCGACGGTGCGGAATATAAAAAACGAGCGGATTATTTATTCGGTTCGCGATCACAAAATTATATGACGTGTGTGTGTGTGTGCTTTTGTCTTTTCAACCCTTATTTATTGGGAATAAAGACAATTATTTCAATTAATTTATAAAATAAAAAAACACTCGCGAAATTATTTCACTAAGGCGTTATGTTCACTGATTAAATAAATGTATTTTAAGTGAAAAATGAAGCGTAGATATATTTGTGTTTATACTCGCAATTGAGCGGAAATAAATTCTAAATAAATTATAGAATTCTTTAATCTGAATAATTTACAGATTAAGGATTAATTTACACAAATATTTTTCTACGCTTTTACCTCGGTTCTGGTACTCCCCTGGTTATGTGAACGGCAACTACGGCAACGACAATTACGGCAGCTAGGCATGGATGCAGCAAATTAACTTCCAAAACAACAATCAGGAACCACAACCGACACTTTGCGATTTTTTTGTTTTTAAATTCGAACGATTAAATCGCGCACAACTACACTTTTTTATACAACAAGATGCGTTTATATTGCAACAAATTAGCAATAATCAAAAAAAATAATTTTGTAAAAAATTAACAAAATTATTAAAACTTTTGAAATAAATTATCAAACATTTTTTAAAAACTTTTCAAATACAGTCCCTGCTCGGGCGCCAAAATGTTGACCCTTAATAATTTTTAAGGGAAAAAATAAAATTTAAATAATTTATAAATTTTATTTTAAAAAATATAAAAATGGTGGGAGGTATTTGAAAAAGTAAAAAGAAAACGCGTCTTGTTGTTTGGTATGTATATATGCAAGTAAGTATTTATTTAATAATTTTCTCTTCTTTTTTCTTTCTTTCTTTTCAGGAACAACCGTTATTTTTAACATTATAAGCAAATCTTTATAAAAGGGGTTGCCAAAGGTAATTTATATTTATATTTACATTAAGTCAATTTAATTCATTTATGACATGTAATTAATAAATTCAATAAATAAAACTTTATAAAACAATTAATAACAGTGTTATTATTAAAAAATAAAGCAAAAAAGTAAGTAAAAAAAATAAGTAAAAAAAAATTAATGATGTAAAAAAGGGATAAAAAAAAATAAATAAGTGTAAAAAAAACCATGTTGTGGAGAAAACCATCTAGGCTAAAAAACTCCACTATCACGCTCCAACAGTTGGAATATGTAAACATACAATAAAAAAGTAATAAATATGTAAAAAAATCTTCTCCGGCAGAAGAAAAACATCGAAAATAGCTTGACGGCCCATGGCCACGGGTGCCAGATGATTTTGATGAAAAATCGGCATATTTTCAAAAAAAAATCGGCATTATCGGCACTTCAATTTAAAAAATCGGCAAAAAATCGGCAAATGAAAAATAACCATTTTAAATACAATAAAACATATTTTTATTGACAAAAAATAGCAAAATAGAACAATTTAGCATTAAAGGCAAACGATAATTAATACGCTTATTAAAACTCATCAATTCTGCACTAATATAACTTTATATTTTCAGCAAAAACTAAAAATTCTGAATAATTTTTATTAAAAAGTAAAAATTGTTTTATTCGACCTTTAAAATATTATATTTTGAGTAGGTATTATATTTTGAGTAGCTCGAGGTCATTATTTCCTTACTAATTAAATCCATGATATTCTCTAAAATTGTTTTCAAGAAAACAATTTTTCTGTTTAAATTTATTTATGTTGGCAACACTTAGGCTGGATTACTCAATGCTCCATTATAAAATAACTCTCCCTTAAATTTAACTTTTTCATACAAATTTTGACAAAAGGCTCTGTTAAATCGGCAGTTAGCAGCTAACTTTTCATTGAGTAATCCGCCCTTTATCGACGTGTGTTTTGGAATTTGTCAGATTTCATTGTCAAGAACTAACAAATAATTTCAGCAAAAAAAAATTTTAAAAATATTTTTTTTTCACTTTTTTCAGAGCTTCCCGATTTTAGGTGAAAAAAACCAAATACATTTCCTAACAGGTTCAATATCTATGTGTGTTGATATTGACCCTGAAAAACAACTGTTCTGACCCCTGTGATAAATAAAATAAAAAAAAACCGCTCCACTCTAATGAACATGCTTTGTTTTCTACAGCCAGACGGACGGACATTGTTAGATTGAATTAAAATCGATGGAGGGCTATGAGTATGTTCACTTGTGGGGTCCTAGAACGATATTTCCTAGCGTTACAAATGGAATGACAAACCTATATACATAAATCCTCTTATCAACTAAGGGGTGGGTATAAAAAGTGACAGTGTTTTTAGGGCTGACCAAAAAATCGGCATTTTTGGAGCAAAAATCGGCAAATCGGCACTTTGATATTTTTGAGGCAAAAAATCGGCAAAATGCCGATAAATCGGCAAATATGGCAGCCCTGCCCATGGCTGTTTTCAACTAATTTATGTTTAAAATACAACATTGTTTCTCTTGTTTCTCAAATATTCTCTTTGTAGGTGTTGCCTTATCATATATATGTGTTTCCTCACGAAAATGGGTGTTTATCCCCTACAAAATGGGTAGGCAATTTTCTCAATTTTATAATATCTGGCAACACCGATTCTAATGTAATTGACATTTCAAGTGATAACGTAAAGATTGAACGCAAAAACGTAGTGATTTACACAATTGCATTTTTTCAGCCTCGCGTTCACGTTAGCGTTGGTGATGTGTTCAACGCGAGTGATTTACAAAATTAGGCCCTAAATATTTTCTATTTTCATTAAATTTGAGAGATTTATGTGAAAATCGGGAAGGTGGTTTGTATGGGGCTACAAGAAAAACTGGTCCGATTTCTTTAAAATTCGGAATGATGATTTGTGGATGATTCATTATTACCTGCCAAATTTCGAATAGATACCTATTAAAATGCGGCTATTAGAGTCATTTGGGCCACAATTGAAGAGGACCTTTGTATAGGGGCTAGGTCTAAATATGGACCGATTTTTCCAATTTCAATAGGCTTCGTCCTTGGTCCAAAAGAGGCTTAATTTTCAAATTTCAAGTTTATTGATTAAAAATTGCGCCTGTATCGTGTTTAAACCGTTTACATGGACTGACGGACGGACGGACATCGCTAAATCGACTCAAAAAGTGATTCTAAGTAGTAGGATGAAAGCGCGGGGTCTGGAAATTTATCCGAGCATGTATTTCCCCATAAGGATAAATTTTAAATGAGCTAAAAAAGAGCATGTATTTTGTTTTTGTAAAAATATTTTCCCATAGAGATAAAAATTTGAAATGAATTAAAAAGAGCAAGTATTTTTCCCATAAGGAAAAAAAAAAAATAATTTTTTTTTCCATTAGTAAAAAAAATTATGAAAAATTTTTAATTTAAATTTTTAAGAGCATGTATTTTTCCCATAAGGAAAAATCATATATATATTTTTTTTTTCATTAGGAAAAATTTTGGAAAAATTAGGAAAAATTTTAAATTTTTGAAAAATCATATATTTTTTTTTCATTAGGAAAAATTAGGAAAAATTTTAAATTTAAATTTTTAAGAGCATGTATTTTTCCCCATAAGGAAAAATCATAAATTTTAAATTTCATTAGGAAAAATTTTGGAAAAATTTAGGAAAAATTTTATAAATTAAGTTTTAAAATTTAAAAAAGTACTGGGTTATCATAACTCATAGAAAGTTATCTGTTTAAACCAATATTTAAAAACTTTTTTATGAAAAAAATGCATGTAAATTTTTAGTGTATTACTTCACCATGCACGAGTATTTTAAAAAAGTGCAAATTGCTATACATGCAAAATATTTCATGTAACGCGATATTATTTAATTTTAATTTTTTTTTTTTTGTGTATGGTAGAACGTAGACTTTATTTTTCAAGATATTGAGTATGGTCAGTTATTAGAATTGAAAAATAAAGTAATGAATATGAATTTTATACAAGAAATATATTTTGTTGTTTTGAAATTATTTATTTTTTTTTTTTTTTGATAAATTATATTTTTTTCATCATTGAATGAAATTTCGATAGCGAAATTTTTTTCAAAAGTCATATACCGGTTTAAAGAGATTTACTAATTTTAGTCTCTTATCATCATCATAATCATAATTTTAAACATCATCAGCTAAGAATATAATAAGTTTTTACTAGAAAATCCTATTAGATGTGAGTATGGAAGAAAAAAGAATACGATTCAATCCTAAACCTACCATACATCATATGTATGTACGGGATTTTGCTTACAGAAAAGCTCGGAAGGGTGAATGGGAAATATATGCTCGTGATCATGAACGTTTTAAATTTCGCATACAAAAAAGCAGTGTTGTTTTAAACCCTATATTAGAGCTGGGACATCGAACTAAAATTTATGAAAAACTGTTTATGATATTTGCTGATAAAAAAGAATAAATTTATTTTAATTTTATTTTAAATAAAAACTCGGTTTTATTATACCCTCCACTCTGGTGATAGAGGGTATATATAAGTTTGTCATTCCGTATGTAACACATTGAAATATTGGTTTAGGACCCCATAAAGTATATATATTCATGATCCTTGATCGATTTTAAGTCGATCTAACGATGTCCGTCTGTCTGTCTGTCTGTCTGTCTGTCCGTCCGTCTGTCTGTCTGTCTGTTGAAATCACGTTTTTGGCAATAATCCGGAACCGATTTTAACGCTTGGGGTACCAAAAGTTGCGGAATTTATCCAGGCAAAAACTAGTGTATTTTTTTTTGAAATCGGTTAAGTACTTTAAAAGTTATGAGTGAATTACTGAAAAAACTCTTAGTGATTTTCATCATAACCCTAAATTAATTCATATTTTGTGTAGATACATACATAACAAAGAATACGGAAATGAAAAAAAAAAACGGAGAAAAAGAAAAAAATATTTACAAAAAAACTTTAAAATATGTAAAACCAAATCTAAATTTAATTAAAAAAAAGTTCGTTAAGTAATAATAAAAAAATTAATTGTTATTTTTATGTACAAAGCATGTGTGTGTCCGTTTTTTTGCTTCGTCATATTAACGGGGTTGCCAGACTTTTTTTGGCTTTGTCGCAAACTCGGATGTAAAATATCGCCAAAATTCAATTTTGTTCAGATTTCTTAAAAAAAAATATTTTTATTTAAAAAAAATAAATTTTGTTAAATAATAAAAGACAGAAATAAACTTTATGGCAAAAATCGCCCAAATCCGGAAAATCTATATATATAAAAGAGTAATGTGACTGACTGACATACTCATTCATCATCGCCTAGCCCAAACCGCTAAAGTTAGAAACTTGAAATTTGGACTGTAGGTTGACGTCCCGGAATAAAGATCCACTAGGCTGGATTTTTGCCAATGTTGATTCTAAGGGGGTAAAATGGGTAAAAAACTGTACTTTTGGTACTTTTTATATCTCCCGATATAATGGTCATAGAAACTTGAAATTTGGACTGTATGTTACCCTCCCGCAATATAGATCCACTATGGCTGGAGTTTTGCCAATGGTAAGGGGGTAAAAAGGGTAAAAAACTGTACTTTTGGTACTTTTTAAATCTCCTGATATAATGATCATAGAGACTTGAAATTTGGACTGTATGTTCACCTCCCGGAATATAGATCCATTAAGGCTGGATTTTTGCCAGTGTTGATTCTAAGGGGGTCAAAAGGGTAAAAAAAATACTTTTGGTGCTTTTAATATCTCCTGAAATAATGGTCATAGAAACTTGAAATTTGGACAGTATGTTCACATCCTAGAATATATGTAGATCCAGTACGGCTGGATTATTGCCAATGTTGATTCTAAGAGGGTAAAAAGGGTTCACCTCCCGGAATATAGATCCCCTAAGGCTGGGTTTTTGCCAATGATGTTTCTAATAGGGTAAAAAGGGTAAACATATGTACTTTTGTTACATTTTATATTTCCTTAAATAATGGTACTAGAAAATTGAAATTTGCAATGTCGGTTTACCTTCCGGAAAAAAGATTCACTAAGGCTCGGGTTTTGTCAATGTTGATTCTACGGGGGTAAAATGGGTAAAATAGTACTTTTGGTACTTTTTTTTTATTTACTGAAATAATGGTTATTCAAACCTGAAATTTAGAATGTAGGATCCTTTAGTGAAATAAAACATTTTGGAACAAGTACTTTCTGAAAATTCAGTACCGTTTTCAAAAAGTACCTTTTATAAAAGGTTCCTTTATAAAAAGTACTTTTTATAAAAAGAACCTTTTATGAAAAATACCTTTTATAAAAAGTACCTTTTATAAAAAGTGCTTTTGATACAAAGTACCTTTTATAAAAAGTACCTTTTATAAAAAGTACCTTTAATAAAATGTATCTTTTATAGAAAGTACCTTTTATTAAAAGTACCTTTTATAAAAAGTACCTTTTATAAAAAGTACCTTTTATAAAAAGTACCTTTTAAAAAAAGTACATTTTAAAAGTACCTTTTATAAAAAGTACCTTTTATAAAAAGTACCTTTTATAAAAAGTACCTTTTATAAAAAGTTCCTTTTATAAAAAGTACCTTTTATAAAAAGTAGCTTTTAAAAAAGTAGCTTTTAAAAAAAGTAGCTTTTAAAAAAAGTACCTTTTATAAAAAGTACATTTTATTAAAAGTACCTTTTATAAAAAGTACCTTTTATAAAAAGTACCTTTTATAAAAAGTACCTTTTATAAAAAGTACCTTTTATAAAAAGTACCTTTTATAAAATTACTTTTTATAAAAAGTACCATTTATAAAAGTACTTTTTATAATAAGTACCTTTTATAAAAAGTACCTTTTTTTATAAAAAGTACCTTTTTTATAAAAAGTACATTTTTTTATAAAAAGTACCTTTTTTTATAAAAAGTACCTTTTATAAAAAGTACTTTTTATAAAAAGTACCTCTCATAAAAAGTACCTTTTATTAAAAGTACCGAAAGTACACTTTTTGGTACTTTTTTATTTCTTGAGGTATAAATAAAACAAACTTTTTTGTTTTTAAATCATTACATTGGTGGAGGGTATTTAAAGATTCGGCACAGCCGAATATAGCTTTCTTACTTGTTTTTTTGTTTATTTTATTTATAATTTCAATATAATGTAAATTTTAGAAATATTTCTTATTTTTTATTATTAATAATAATTTGTATACAATATTATAATAAAATGATTATTATGAATTTTATATAAGAAATGTATTATGTTGTTTTGTATTTTTTTTATTTTTGATAAAATTTTAAAATAAATTTTTCATCAGTAAATGATTTGAGTGATATTTGATTTTGTATTTTTTTTTGTTTTTATGATAAAGATATTTTTTCTATTTTGAACATAATTTTATATCAAATGATGAAAATTTTGTTATTTACATAAGGCTAGAGATTAAAATTTTTAAATTTATGAAAAATTGAGATTTTTGATTATGAGATTTCTTTTTTTCAAGAGGGGTTTTTTTTTTTTTTTCATGATATAGGGTATAGATTTTTTTATGTTAGTAAAACACAATGATATTTTTTTTTTAAACACAATGATTTGAATTTTTTTTTTTTTCTTAAATCTTAAAATAAAAAAAATTATGATAATTTTATTTTTCATAATATAGAATAAACAAAGGTTTTTCATGTTGAATATTTTTTATTTTATTATTTTTTAGAACTTAAAATTATGATGATTTTATTTTTATAATATAGAGTATACAAAGATTTTTATGTTGAACATAATTTTACATGATATGCAAAAATTGTATTATTTTTTACAATTAAAAATTTTATAAAAATACTGTTTTTAAAACTTAAAATCTAGTAAATTATCTTCTGAATCAAAAAAATATTCTGCAGGCATTCCCATCTGGTTGTTAGGGATAAAAAATTCCTGTGATGATTCTGGTGTTTCGGGTATTTCTATATCTTCTGATAATATTTCTTTTTTTCCAGAACTTTCTAGAGTTTCGGGTATATCTTCTGATAATTTCATTTCTTGGCCTGGTTCTATATTATTTTCAGTTTCCTCTTTAGGGAAAAGGTCTCTTTCACAACTGATGTTGCAAATCATTATATGTTGTTCAAAATTAAAAAGACCTTTAAGAATTTTATAACACTCGCTGCACTCGATATTCATTTTCTCCATTACTATGCTTTTTGTTTTTAATTATTTTTTGAAACTTCTTTAATTGCTTGTTAAAGATTGACTAAATTTGGTATATATTCGTACTTCAAATTAAAATTCCAATTTGTTTAAATTAGCTTACTCCTCAAAAATACATTTAGTTTTATGTAATTGGTTATATATTTTAAAAATTATTATATAATTTTTAAATATGTGTTGTACCCGAGTAAACAAGTTTTTTTTTATATAACTATATATAATTTAATATAATTTTATCAAAATAAAAAAAAATTTTTTTAAATTAATAAAATGATTTTTCTGATAGGACAAATTATAGGACAAATAAATTTTTATATTTAAAAAAAAAAAGAAGTATGTTTTTGTTTTTCATAAGGAAATTTTATTTTTTTTTTTTTTGGTTACTTTACATTTCAAGATATTGAGTATGTTTATTTATTAGAATAATAAAATGGATATTTGATGATAAAAAAAAATAGTTTTAGTAATATTTAAAATAAAAACCCGAATCATACGGTTTAATTTTTGTTTGTTTTATTTATAATTTAATATATAATATTAATTTTAGAAATGTTTTAAAAATATTTTTTTGCAATTATAAAATTATTGCTTATTATTACGAGTTGATAGTAAATAATATTTATTTATTAGCTTGATGATGAAGGCTTTTTCACGTTCAAAGAATCTGCATCTACACCATTCCAGATTATCATCCCCCTCATTCCATGGACAGCTCTCAAAATGATTTCCATTTTGAGAATGTATTGGTATATCTCCATTAAATTTTTGAATTTCCAACATTTGCAGAAAATTGTATATCCTGTCAATATGTTCCTCGAATATACTGTTAGAGAATTCATGTAAAAAATTGTTTATTTTAGAAGAAAGCATATTGTTTGGCTTAAATATTTTAAATAATGGACTTTTCGAAACGGTTTCTCTTTATAGACTGTCTAAAAATAATAAGCAAAGTGTTAAATAAATAATTGTATTATATTCGCATTTGTTTTTCATTTTTATATTAAAAATGTAAAAAAAATAAATTAAATTAAAAAATGGTTATATTTATATTAAAAAATACAAAGTTCTTCTTACCAAAAAAATTTTAAAGACTAGAAATTTTTTTTATTCAATAAGAAATGAAAACATCAAAATGCCGAATGGTTTCTATATTACCTAGAGTTTTTTTAATAAAGTAAAAAATAATTTTACTTAACAAAAGTTTGTAATTAAGAATACAATTTAGATGAAAATGATTTTTAATTATTTTTGGACTTATAATATTTCATGCTATGTGTTCTTTCTACAATAAATTTTTTAAAGTCTAGAATTTTTTTCTATTAACTAATAAATCCGAATATTGAAATGAGGTTCAAAACTCAATATAGAGTTTTTTTTAATAAAGAAAAAATAATTTTACTTAACATTGTAAGTAATACCCTAATTCACACGTACAGTTTTAAATCGTTTTAAGCAGAAATATTTTTAGCACTTTCTTTATTCTATTACAGTATATTGACAGAAAATGCTAAAAAAATTGCTAAAAACGGTTTAAAACTGTAAGTGTGAATAGGGTATAAGAGTCTTCCTTCAATAAATTGTTAAAGTCTAGAAATCTTTTCTGTTTACTAATAACTCCAAATATTAAAAAGACGTCGAATGATATTATGTATATTAAACTACTCAATATAGATTTTTTAATAAAGTAAAAATGATTATACTTAAGTAAGAATATACAGTTGATATTTTATAGAAGAAAATTATTTTATTCATTTTGGACACATAATATTTCATATGCTTTGTGTTTTTCTTACAATTGTTTTTTTAAATACAAAACAGTTTTCTATTCAAGAAATAGAATAGAAAACTGTTTAAAAAACCGAATGATATTATATTGAACTACTACTTTAGAGTTTTTTTATTTTTTTGATAAAGTAAAAATAATTTTACCTAACAAAAGTTTGTAAGTATACAAGATGAAAATGATATTATTTCATTTTGGACTCATAGTATTTCATATGCAATATTCTTCTTACAATAAATTTTTTTTAAGATTTGAAATTTTTTCTATTCAATAAAAAATTAATATAAACGGTATTATATTAAAATAACATTTAAGTATCTATATTTTAAATGTTTTTTTTTTTTTTAATATTAACATTTTTTAAACTTATAATATATATATATTAGAGTGTCCCTTATTTTGGAAATGTTGGAAATGTTGAGACGGTACCCCCTCATTTTTTTCCTTTTGACTAAAAAATAACTCAGCAAAAATTTTACGCCCCTACGACCACGCCTTCCCTACGCGACGGGGCCGTAAAGAGCGGGGCCTTAAAAATCATTTTTCCATACAAAGCAAAAATTTTTTTTTTGATTTTAAATTTTTTTGTTATTAATTATAATATTACTTGGTTATCTTATTCACGACAAAAAATTTGATTTTGGTGGGATGAGGCTTTCAGTTTTAAAAAATTTTTCGAAAAAAAAAATTTAGAGCTTTTGGGGTCCTACAATAAAAATTTTTAAAAATTTTTTTTTTTTTAGTTTTGACAAGCAACGGTTTTAGTTGTAATGTTGCTTTTAATGATATATATTCATAAAAAAATATTACTCATATCTGTGACCTCTTGATCGTGTATCGAAAAACATCAAAAATGCATTTTTTACCCTTTTTTAGATCACGATAAAGATGTCACAGATAGGAATAATATTTTTTTATGAAAATATATCATTAAAAGCAACAATTCAACTAAAACGGTTGCTTGTCAAAACTAAAAAAAAATATTTTTTAAAAAATTTTTACTGTAGGACCCCAAAAGCTCTAAATTTTTTTTTTCGAAAAATTTTTTAGAACTGAAAGCCTCATCCCACCAAAATCAAATTTTTTGTCGTGAATAAGCTAACCAAGCTATATTATAATTAATAACAAAAAAATTTAAAATCAAAAAAAAAATTTTTTGCTTTGTATGGAAAAATAATTTTTAAGGCCCCGCTCTTTACGGCCCCGTCGCGTAGGGAAGGCGTGGTCGTAGGGGCGTAAAATTTTTCCTGAGTTATTTTTTAGTCAAAAGGAAAAAAATGAGGGGGTACCGTCTCAACATTTCCAACATTTCCAAAATAAGGGACACTCTAATATATATATATATTTTTTAAGGTTTTTTAATTATTTGGAAATATAAATAAAAAAATATTCTCATTGTTTTCTAAAATGTAAAGGGGATAAAAAAATAAAGATTCTCATTAAGTTTTATTTATTTTTGTATTTTTTTTTTTAGTTATCCAAAATATTTAAAGTATTTATTTAACCAGAAATTACGAAAACAAAAAATATATTTCTAAAATTTAAGGAAATTAACTAAAAGTATATACAATTTAATATAAAATTTTTCTCTATTAAATTTTTTTCATATTTTAAATGCCAAATGTTTTAAAAGTTTAGAAAAATACTTTGGATTTCTCAAAACTACCGTAATATCAATATATTCGAAAGTTGTAAAAAAATGTCAATGCTTTTTTTGGCAACAATTTTAATATCATATTTGTTTTTTGTATAACTTTTCATTATCTTGAAATATAAAAATTTTGAAATCAAAGAAATAATTTTCGGTTTTTAAAAATGTTTGAGATTTTATTTTTTTCGAAAAAAGAAAAAAAGATTTTCAAAAATTCAAATTTTTTGGATATTCAAAAAAAATCTGAAATTTTTAGAAAATTAAATGGTATGTCATTAATGTAAGGCCCAAACCGCAACACTAAAGGCGAAAAAGTATAAATGTGTTTTTAAAAAAAATGTAAATATTCCATTTTTATATGATTGTCTTTATCTTTGTTAAATAAATTAATGCAATTCAAAATATTTCAAAATATTTTTATTTTGAGAAATTTTTTTGAATTTAAGTTTTTTTTTTTTTTGAATTTTCAAAAGTTTTAAAATTTTTTTTTTAATTTTCAATAATGTTTGGAAAATTTTTTTTTTAATTTTCTAAAAATTTCAGATTTTTTTTGAATATCCAAAAAATTTGAATTTTTGAAAATCTTTTTTTCTTTTTTCGAAAAAAATAAAATCTCAAACATTTTTAAAAACCGAAAATTATTTCTTTGATTTCAAAATTTTTATATTTCAAGATAATGAAAAGTTATACAAAAAACAAATATGATATTAAAATTGTTGCCAAAAAAAGCATTGACATTTTTTTACAACTTTCGAATATATTGATATTACGGTAGTTTTGAGAAATCCAAAGTATTTTTCTAAACTTTTAAAACATTTGGCATTTAAAATATGAAAAAAATTTAATAGAGAAAAATTTTATATTAAATTGTATATACTTTTAGTTAATTTCCTTAAATTTTAGAAATATATTTTTTGTTTTCGTAATTTCTGGTTAAATAAATACTTTAAATATTTTGGATAACTAAAAAAAAAAATACAAAAATAAATAAAACTTAATGAGAATCTTTATTTTTTTATCCCCTTTACATTTTAGAAAACAATGAGAATATTTTTTTATTTATATTTCCAAATAATTAAAAAACCTTAAAAAATATATATATATATTAGAGTGTCCCTTATTTTGGAAATGTTGGAAATGTTGAGACGGTACCCCCTCATTTTTTTCCTTTTGACTAAAAAATAACTCAGGAAAAATTTTACGCCCCTACGACCACGCCTTCCCTACGCGACGGGGCCGTAAAGAGCGGGGCCTTAAAAATTATTTTTCCATACAAAGCAAAAAATTTTTTTTTTGATTTTAAATTTTTTTGTTATTAATTATAATATAGCTTGGTTAGCTTATTCACGACAAAAAATTTGATTTTGGTGGGATGAGGCTTTCAGTTCTAAAAAATTTTTCGAAAAAAAAAATTTAGAGCTTTTGGGGTCCTACAGTAAAAATTTTTTAAAAAATATTTTTTTTTAGTTTTGACAAGCAACCGTTTTAGTTGAATTGTTGCTTTTAATGATATATTTTCATAAAAAAATATTATTCCTATCTGTGACATCTTTATCGTGATCTAAAAAAGGGTAAAAAATGCATTTTTGATGTTTTTCGATACACGATCAAGAGGTCACAGATATGAGTAATATTTTTTTATGAATATATATCATTAAAAGCAACATTACAACTAAAACCGTTGCTTGTCAAAACTAAAAAAAAAAAAAATTTTTAAAAATTTTTATTGTAGGACCCCAAAAGCTCTAAATTTTTTTTTTCGAAAAATTTTTTAAAACTGAAAGCCTCATCCCACCAAAATCAAATTTTTTGTCGTGAATAAGATAACCAAGTAATATTATAATTAATAACAAAAAAATTTAAAATCAAAAAAAAAATTTTTGCTTTGTATGGAAAAATGATTTTTAAGGCCCCGCTCTTTACGGCCCCGTCGCGTAGGGAAGGCGTGGTCGTAGGGGCGTAAAATTTTTGCTGAGTTATTTTTTAGTCAAAAGGAAAAAAATGAGGGGGTACCGTCTCAACATTTCCAACATTTCCAAAATAAGGGACACTCTAATATATATATATTATAAGTTTAAAAAATGTTAATATTAAAAAAAAAAAAAACATTTAAAATATAGATACTTAAATGTTATTTTAATATAATACCGTTTATATTAATTTTTTATTGAATAGAAAAAATTTCAAATCTTAAAAAAAATTTATTGTAAGAAGAATATTGCATATGAAATACTATGAGTCCAAAATGAAATAATATCATTTTCATCTTGTATACTTACAAACTTTTGTTAGGTAAAATTATTTTTACTTTATCAAAAAAATAAAAAAACTCTAAAGTAGTAGTTCAATATAATATCATTCGGTTTTTTAAACAGTTTTCTATTCTATTTCTTGAATAGAAAACTGTTTTGTATTTAAAAAAACAATTGTAAGAAAAACACAAAGCATATGAAATATTATGTGTCCAAAATGAATAAAATAATTTTCTTCTATAAAATATCAACTGTATATTCTTACTTAAGTATAATCATTTTTACTTTATTAAAAAATCTATATTGAGTAGTTTAATATACATAATATCATTCGACGTCTTTTTAATATTTGGAGTTATTAGTAAACAGAAAAGATTTCTAGACTTTAACAATTTATTGAAGGAAGACTCTTATACCCTATTCACACTTACAGTTTTAAACCGTTTTTAGCAATTTTTTTAGCATTTTCTGTCAATATACTGTAATAGAATAAAGAAAGTGCTAAAAATATTTCTGCTTAAAACGATTTAAAACTGTGCGTGTGAATTAGGGTATTACTTACAATGTTAAGTAAAATTATTTTTTCTTTATTAAAAAAAACTCTATATTGAGTTTTGAACCTCATTTCAATATTCGGATTTATTAGTTAATAGAAAAAAATTCTAGACTTTAAAAAATTTATTGTAGAAAGAACACATAGCATGAAATATTATAAGTCCAAAAATAATTAAAAATCATTTTCATCTAAATTGTATTCTTAATTACAAACTTTTGTTAAGTAAAATTATTTTTTACTTTATTAAAAAAACTCTAGGTAATATAGAAACCATTCGGCATTTTGATGTTTTCATTTCTTATTGAATAAAAAAAATTTCTAGTCTTTAAAATTTTTTTGGTAAGAAGAACTTTGTATTTTTTAATATAAATATAACCATTTTTTAATTTTATTTATTTTTTTTACATTTTTAATATAAAAATGAAAAACAAATGCGAATATAATACAATTATTTATTTAACACTTTGCTTATTATTTTTAGACAGTCTATAAAGAGAAACCGTTTCGAAAAGTCCATTATTTAAAATATTTAAGCCAAACAATATGCTTTCTTCTAAAATAAACAATTTTTTACATGAATTCTCTAACAGTATATTCGAGGAACATATTGACAGGATATACAATTTTCTGCAAATGTTGGAAATTCAAAAATTTAATGGAGATATACCAATACATTCTCAAAATGGAAATCATTTTGAGAGCTGTCCATGGAATGAGGGGGATGATAATCTGGAATGGTGTAGATGCAGATTCTTTGAACGTGAAAAAGCCTTCATCATCAAGCTAATAAATAAATATTATTTACTATCAACTCGTAATAATAAGCAATAATTTTATAATTGCAAAAAAATATTTTTAAAACATTTCTAAAATTAATATTATATATTAAATTATAAATAAAACAAACAAAAATTAAACCGTATGATTCGGGTTTTTATTTTAAATATTACTAAAACTATTTTTTTTTATCATCAAATATCCATTTTATTATTCTAATAAATAAACATACTCAATATCTTGAAATGTAAAGTAACAAAAAAAAAAAAAAAAAAAATTTCCTTATGAAAAACAAAAACATACTTCTTTTTATACCCTCCACTTAGTGATAGAGGGTATATATAAGTTTGTCATTCCGTATGTAACACATTGAAATATTGGTTTAGGACCCCATAAAGTATATATATTCATGATCCTTGATCGATTTTAAGTCGATCTAGCGATGTCCGTCTGTCTGTCTGTCTGTCTGTCTGTCCGTCCGTCTGTCTGTCTGTCTGTTGAAATCACGTTTTTGGCAATAATACGGAACCGATTTAAACGCTTGGGGTACCAAAAGTTGCGGAATTTATCCAGGCAGACTCTACTGTACTCTTTTTTTAAATCGGTTAAGTATTTTAAAAGTTATGAGTGAATTCGTAAAAAAAGTCATTATTTTTTTTAACATAACCCTAAATTAATTCATATTTTGTGTAAATACAAACGGAAATGAAAAAAAAAAAAAAACTGAGAAAAAGGAAAAAAATCTTTACAAAAAAGCTTAAAAATATGTAAAACAATATTTAAATTTAATTTAAAAATGTTTTTTAAGAAAAAAGTTCTTTAAGAAATAATAAAAAAAATATTTTAAAAAGTTTTCATTGATAATCATTTGTATGTACAAAGCATGTGTGTGTGTGTCCCTTTTTTTTGCTTCGTCATATTGACGGGGTTGCCAGACTTTTTTTTGGCTTTGTCGCAAACTCGGATGTAAAATATCGCCAAAATTCAATTTTGTTTAGATTTCTTAAAAAAAAAATATTTTAATTTAAAAAAAATAAATTTTGTTAAATAATAAAAAACAGAAATAAACTTTTTGGCAAAAATCGCCCAAATCCGGAAAATCTATGTATATAAAAGAGCAATGTGACTGATTGACTGGCATACTCATTCATCATCGCCCAGCCCAAACCGCTGAAGCTAGAGACTTGAAATTTGGACTGTAGGTCCAAATATAGATCCACTATGGCTGGAGTTTTGCCAAGGTTAATTCTAAGGTGATAAAGGGGACAAAAACTGTACTTTTGGTACTTTTTAAATATCGTGATTAATGATCATAGAGACTTGAAATTTGGACTGTATGTTCACTAGGGTGGGTCGTTTTGCCACTTTTTTGTCGGATCGAAACGCTATACCCGGCAAAAGTTGTCTACCCAGATGGGTATTACAGATGTGAATTTTTTTGGAAATTGGTTGATATCTTCTGCTCTCAGAATGGGCTCAAAGTTTCGAAATTTCGGCTAAAAATCCCAAAATGCCAATTATTGAGGCTCGAAAAAGCGGATATTTTTTTTTGGTAATTTTATGTTATTTTAAACGTAAACTCCATTTTAGGCATCAAAATGCAGTTTTAACCCCTCCCGAAGGTCCAGGGAATACCCCCGATATCCAAAGAGGATGTGAATTTCGGCTAAAAACACCCTAATTGATAATTGTTGTGGTTCGAAAAAGTGGCATAATTTTTGGGTACAAATATGTTATTTTAGACGTTAAATCATTTTTAGGCATCAATATGCAATTTTAAGCCCTTTCGGAAATCCAGGGAATACCCCCGATATCCTAAGTGGGAGGTGAGTTTCCAAAATTGTAAAACATTCAAGTCCAGATAAAGTGTCATTATATATGGGTAAAGATACCTTAAAATACTATTTTTGACGATACCTCCCCACCCTCAATATCAGGAAAAATTGTAACAAATTGAGATTTGAATTTAAATTTTGTTGGAAAAGAAATTATATCCGATTTTATTATGCCATCCCTTGCGTTTCTGTCGCACACTCTAGATATTGCTTCAGATACTAATTTTACTGTTCGTTCGACTGCAACTGAATGGCACGGAAACTGTGTTTTCAGGAAGTGAAAGTTTGTCAATAAGTTATTTATTTGATACCGTCCTTAAAATGGGTGGTACTGTGTTAGAAACATCAGTAATTTCCCAGAAGATCATTTCCACGTAGTCAGTTGCCTCAAAATTTAGCCTTGGAATAATATTGTAGCGAATGAACTGATGACGATTCCCTGTTTGTTCTTCTTGAGTACTAAGAATTCCTTTTGGTGCATCTTGACGGACAGCAAGTCGACAATCTGTCATCATCGCGAGAAGAATATTTTCGGGCAGTGCAAAGAACGCATTGGTTTTTTTACTTTGAGCCAACACTCAGGGGATGCCCCCTACTAATGCAATGCATTGTGTTGGTATTAGGAAAATAGGTTATGAGGAGAAGGAAAGAGGGTGTAGTGTTTGTGGACATTTAATTTGAACTTTTCTTAATTATAGCCTACTGGAAAGATTTGTGAGTTTATTCCACATACGGCTAGTTCGACCGAGAAACGAATTTTCTCTGTTTGGTGTTTCTTTTGTCAATATCGTGATCTACAAATTGTCTCAAAAACATGACGAGGACCATCAGCAATGGAATAATGTGTACTAATTCTGAGTTGCTTCACCACATAGACTTTAGGTATGAACTTAACTATTTCTATGAGTTCCTTGCTTCGCAGTTGTCAACCTGCGAGCATTGTTCAATTTTCCAGGGATCATGGAAGCAAGAACCTCCGAGCGTTTTGCCGAATCAATAGCTTTAGCTAAAAGAAACAAGTATTTGAAGTCCTAAATGAGTTTTTTAAGCTCTTCGGAACTGTGATAAGGAAGATCATATTTAATTGCTATAAATGACACCACAGGAAGTTTTTCACATCCGGGTAATTTTGAACCTATAGGACCTATGTAAAAATTGGGACCTGATGTTTGGCCGTCGATGTGCTTAAAGAGAACTCGCAATGGTACTTCGATAATATGCAAAAGGCAACCTGCCCATTGCATGGATTTTCTTATTAATTCTTCTAATTTTCGAAGAATTCTACCTCTGTGGAAAATATAACTTAAAATATTCTCTTTACTCCACTAGATTTATTTACCATATAAACACTTTATGATAACCTCTAGCCAAACAAAATTTAAAGATATAAATACATCTAGAAAAATCTAGCTTGAAATATCTCCCATATACTCACTTATCGATTTTGACAAGCCCGGCCTTTGAGTTGAGTCTCGGCGAGAACTATAAAATTATCAATGTTCCATATAAATAAAAATGGCTTTGAAAGGTTTAAAAACTGCCCAAACTTCCATCTTTCTCCGATCCCGGAGTGGGTCCTTGACCCACAAGGGGGGTTAATAATTGCTTTTTAAGGCATAAATGCGAGATGACGTTTAAAATAACACATCTTTACACAAACAAAATGAAACTTTTCGAAGCTCAATAATTGTAAATTTGGGTATTTTAAGCCGAAATTCACTTCTCTTTTGGATATCGGGGGTATTCCCTGGATTTCCGAAAGGGATTAAAATTGCATTTTGATGCGTTAAAGGGATTTAACGTCTAAAATAACATATTTGTACCCAAAAATTATGCCACTTTTTCGAACCACAATAATTATCAATTAGGGTATTTTTAGCCGAAATTCGCATCCTCTTTGGATAACGGGGGTATTCCCTGGACCTCCGGGAGGGGTTACAACTGCATTTTGATGATTAAAATGGAGTTTACGTTTAAAATAATATATCTTTTCCAAAAAAAATAACCGCTTTTTCGAGCCTCAATAATTGGCATTTTGGGATTTTTAGCCGAAATTTCGAAACTTTGAGCCCATTCTGAGAGCAGAAGATATCAACCGATTTCCAAAAAAATTCACATCTGTAATACCCATCTGGGTAGACAACTTTTGCCGGGTATAGCGTTTCGATCCGACAAAAAAGTGGCAAAACGACCCACCCTAATGTTCACCTCCCGGAATATAGATCCATTAAGGCTGGATTTTTGCCAGTGTTGATTCTAATGGGTTAAAAAGGGTAAAAAACTGTACTTTTGGTGCTTTTTATATCTCCTGAAATAATGGTCATAGAAACTTAAAACTTGGACAGTATGTTCACATCCTGGAATATAGATCCAGTACGGCTGGATTGTTGCCAATGTTGATTCCAAGGGGGTAAAAAGGGTAAAAATCTGTACTTTTGGTACTTTTTATATTTCCTTAAAAAATTGTCACATATACTTGAAATTTGGACTGTATGTTAACCTCCCGAATTTAGATCCCACAAGGCTGGGTTTTTGCCAATGATGATTCTTATAGGGTAAAAAGGGTAAAAATATGTACTTTTATTACATTTTATATTTCTTAAATAATGGTACTAGAAAATTGAAATTTGCAATGTCGGTTCACCTCCCCGAAAAAAGATTCACTAAGGCGCGTTTTTAGCCAATGTTGATTCTACGGGGGTAAAAAAAGTACCTTTGGTACTTTTTTTTTATTTACTGAAATAATGGTTATTCAAACTTGAAATTTAAATGTAGGATCCTTTAGTGAAATAAAACATTCTGGAACAAGTACGTTCCGAAAATTCTGTACCGTTTTCAAAAATACCTTTTATAAAAAGTACCTTTTATAAAAAGTACCTTTTATAAAAAGTACCTTTTATAAAATGTACCTTTTATAAAAAGTACCTTTTATAAAAAGTTTCTTTTATAAAAAGTTCCTTTTATAAAAAGTACCTTTCATAAAAAGTTCCTTTTATAAAAGTACCTTTTATAAAAGGTACCTTTATAAAAAGTAACTTTTATAAAAAGTACCTTTTATAAAAAGTACCTTTTATAAAAAGTACCTTTTATAAAAAGTACCTTTTATAAAAAGTACCTTTTATAAAAAGTACCTTTTATAAAAAGTACCTTTTATAAAAAGTACCTTTTATAAAAAGTACCTTTTATAAAAAGTACCTTTTATAAAAAGTACCTTTTATAAAAAGTACCTTTTATAAAAAGTACCTTTTATAAAAAGTACCTTTTATAAAAAGTACCTTTTATAAAAAGTACCTTTTATAAAAAGTACCTTTTATAAAAAGTACCTTTTATAAAAAGTACCTTTTATAAAGAGTACCTTTTATAAAAAGTACCTTTTATAAAGAGTACCTTTTATAAAAAGTATCATTTATAAAAGCACCTTTTATAATAAGTACCCTTTATAAAAAGTACCTTTCATAAAAAGTACCATTTATAAAAAGTGCCTTTTATAAAAAGTACCTTTTATAAAAATTACTTTTTATAAAAAGTACCTTTTATAAAAAGTACCTTTTATAAAAAGTACCTTTTATAAAAAGTACCTTTTATATAAAAGTATCCTTTATAAAAAGTACCTATTATAAAAAGTACCTTTCATTAAAAGTACCTTTTATAAAAAGTACCTTTTATTGAAAGTACCTTTTATAAAAAGTGCCGGAAGTACACTTTTTGGTACTTTGTTATTTCCTGAGGTATAAATAAAACAAACTTTTTTGTTTTTTAAATCATTACATTGGTGGAGGGTATTTAAAGATTCGGCACAGCCGAATATAGCTTTCTTACTTGTTTTTTTTTTAAATATAAAAATTTATTTGTCCTATAATTTGTCCTATCAGAAAAATCATTTTATTAATTTAAAAAATTTTTTTTTATTTTGATAAAATTATATTAAATTATATATAGTTATATAAAAAAAAAACTTGTTTACTCGGGTACAACACATATTTAAAAATTATATAATAATTTTTAAAATATATAACCAATTACATAAAACTAAATGTATTTTTGAGGAGTAAGCTAATTTAAACAAATTGGAATTTTAATTTGAAGTACGAATATATACCAAATTTAGTCAATCTTTAACAAGCAATTAAAGAAGTTTCAAAAAATAATTAAAAACAAAAAGCATAGTAATGGAGAAAATGAATATCGAGTGCAGCGAGTGTTATAAAATTCTTAAAGGTCTTTTTAATTTTGAACAACATATAATGATTTGCAACATCAGTTGTGAAAGAGACCTTTTCCCTAAAGAGGAAACTGAAAATAATATAGAACCAGGCCAAGAAATGAAATTATCAGAAGATATACCCGAAACTCTAGAAAGTTCTGGAAAAAAAGAAATATTATCAGAAGATATAGAAATACCCGAAACACCAGAATCATCACAGGAATTTTTTATCCCTAACAACCAGATGGGAATGCCTGCAGAATATTTTTTTGATTCAGAAGATAATTTACTAGATTTTAAGTTTTAAAAACAGTATTTTTATAAAATTTTTAATTGTAAAAAATAATACAATTTTTGCATATCATGTAAAATTATGTTCAACATAAAAATCTTTGTATACTCTATATTATAAAAATAAAATCATCATAATTTTAAGTTCTAAAAAATAATAAAATAAAAAATATTCAACATGAAAAACCTTTGTTTATTCTATATTATGAAAAATAAAATTATCATAATTTTTTTTATTTTAAGATTTAAGAAAAAAAAAAAAATTCAAATCATTGTGTTTAAAAAAAAAATATCATTGTGTTTTACTAACATAAAAAAATCTATACCCTATATCATGAAAAAAAAAAAAAAACCCCTCTTGAAAAAAAGAAATCTCATAATCAAAAATCTCAATTTTTCATAAATTTAAAAATTTTAATCTCTAGCCTTATGTAAATAACAAAATTTTCATCATTTGATATAAAATTATGTTCAAAATAGAAAAAATATCTTTATCATAAAAACAAAAAAAAATACAAAATCAAATATCACTCAAATCATTTACTGATGAAAAATTTATTTTAAAATTTTATCAAAAATAAAAAAAATACAAAACAACATAATACATTTCTTATATAAAATTCATAATAATCATTTTATTATAATATTGTATACAAATTATTATTAATAATAAAAAATAAGAAATATTTCTAAAATTTACATTATATTGAAATTATAAATAAAATAAACAAAAAAACAATTAAGAAAGCTATATTCGGCTGTGCCGAATCTTTAAATACCCTCCACCAATGTAATGATTTAAAAACAAAAAAGTTTGTTTTATTTATACCTCAAGAAATAAAAAAGTACCAAAAAGTGTACTTTCGGTACTTTTAATAAAAGGTACTTTTTATGAGAGGTACTTTTTATAAAAAGTACTTTTTATAAAAGGTACTTTTTATAAAAAAAGGTACTTTTTATAAAAAAATGTACTTTTTATAAAAAAGGTACTTTTTATAAAAAAAGGTACTTTTTATAAAAGGTACTTATTATAAAAAGTACTTTTATAAATGGTACTTTTTATAAAAAGTAATTTTATAAAAGGTACTTTTTATAAAAGGTACTTTTTATAAAAGGTACTTTTTATAAAAGGTACTTTTTATAAAAGGTACTTTTTATAAAAGGTACTTTTAATAAAATGTACTTTTTATAAAAGGTACTTTTTATAAAAGGTACTTTTTTTAAAAGCTACTTTTTTTAAAAGCTACTTTTTTAAAAGCTACTTTTTATAAAAGGTACTTTTTATAAAAGGAACTTTTTATAAAAGGTACTTTTTATAAAAGGTACTTTTTATAAAAGGTACTTTTTATAAAAGGTACTTTTAAAATGTACTTTTTTTAAAAGGTACTTTTTATAAAAGGTACTTTTTATAAAAGGTACTTTTTATAAAAGGTACTTTTAATAAAAGGTACTTTCTATAAAAGATACATTTTATTAAAGGTACTTTTTATAAAAGGTACTTTGTATCAAAAGCACTTTTTATAAAAGGTACTTTTTATAAAAGGTATTTTTCATAAAAGGTTCTTTTTATAAAAAGTACTTTTTATAAAGGAACCTTTTATAAAAGGTACTTTTTGAAAACGGTACTGAATTTTCAGAAAGTACTTGTTCCAAAATGTTTTATTTCACTAAAGGATCCTACATTCTAAATTTCAGGTTTGAATAACCATTATTTCAGTAAATAAAAAAAAAGTACCAAAAGTACTATTTTACCCATTTTACCCCCGTAGAATCAACATTGACAAAACCCGAGCCTTAGTGAATCTTTTTTCCGGAAGGTAAACCGACATTGCAAATTTCAATTTTCTAGTACCATTATTTAAGGAAATATAAAATGTAACAAAAGTACATATGTTTACCCTTTTTACCCTATTAGAAACATCATTGGCAAAAACCCAGCCTTAGGGGATCTATATTCCGGGAGGTGAACCCTTTTTACCCTCTTAGAATCAACATTGGCAATAATCCAGCCGTACTGGATCTACATATATTCTAGGATGTGAACATACTGTCCAAATTTCAAGTTTCTATGACCATTATTTCAGGAGATATTAAAAGCACCAAAAGTATTTTTTTTACCCTTTTGACCCCCTTAGAATCAACACTGGCAAAAATCCAGCCTTAATGGATCTATATTCCGGGAGGTGAACATACAGTCCAAATTTCAAGTCTCTATGATCATTATATCAGGAGATTTAAAAAGTACCAAAAGTACAGTTTTTTACTCTTTTTACCCCCTTACCATTGGCAAAACTCCAGCCATAGTGGATCTATATTGCGGGAGGGTAACATACAGTCCAAATTTCAAGTTTCTATGACCATTATATCGGGAGATATAAAAAGTACCAAAAGTACAGTTTTTTACCCATTTTACCCCCTTAGAATCAACATTGGCAAAAATCCAGCCTAGTGGATCTTTATTCCGGGACGTCAACCTACAGTCCAAATTTCAAGTTTCTAACTTTAGCGGTTTGGGCTAGGCGATGATGAATGAGTATGTCAGTCAGTCACATTACTCTTTTATATATATAGATTTTCCGGATTTGGGCGATTTTTGCCATAAAGTTTATTTCTGTCTTTTATTATTTAACAAAATTTATTTTTTTTAAATAAAAATATTTTTTTTTAAGAAATCTGAACAAAATTGAATTTTGGCGATATTTTACATCCGAGTTTGCGACAAAGCCAAAAAAAGTCTGGCAACCCCGTTAATATGACGAAGCAAAAAAACGGACACACACATGCTTTGTACATAAAAATAACAATTAATTTTTTTATTATTACTTAACGAACTTTTTTTTAATTAAATTTAGATTTGGTTTTACATATTTTAAAGTTTTTTTGTAAATATTTTTTTCTTTTTCTCCGTTTTTTTTTTCATTTCCGTATTCTTTGTTATGTATGTATCTACACAAAATATGAATTAATTTAGGGTTATGATGAAAATCGCTAAGAGTTTTTTCAGTAATTCACTCATAACTTTTAAAGTACTTAACCGATTTCAAAAAAAAAATACACTAGTTTTTGCCTGGATAAATTCCGCAACTTTTGGTACCCCAAGCGTTAAAATCGGTTCCGGATTATTGCCAAAAACGTGATTTCAACAGACAGACAGACAGACGGACGGACAGACAGACAGACAGACAGACAGACAGACAGACAGACAGACAGACGGACATCGTTATTATTTATTATTCATTATTCAAGGGGTGATCTAGCCCTAACGGCCGGCACTGCGACCCTTATGGGTCTTTTGTGCCAAGATCCATTAATCTAATTCAAACTCTGTTCAATGTTCCTAATGAACATTATAACAGAGGATGGAGAAGCTAGCTTTATATCCGCAGAATTAAGCAATTCTTTGTCTAAAAACCGTTTTCTGATCCTACATATTGCGACGCACTCACATAATATGTGTTGCGTTGTTTCTACTTCCTCAAGACAAAGTCGACACAAAGACGATGCACAAAGGTTTAAATTATGCAAGTGATAATTTACCTTATAATGCCCGGTGAGAAAACCTGTCAGTAACCTAATGTCACCTTTGGTGTGATTAAGTATACTTCCATATGATAATGGCGCGATTAGTGCTTTGGATTGGCGTAGACCTCCTGAATTTTCCCACAAGTTTAAGAAGTCGGTTCTTTCCAAACCCTTAATCATGTTCGAGAAGGTGGACCAGTTTACCCCACAATAGGGTTCGGGTCCGGTCATAGGAGTAGCGGAGGCATTTCTAGCAAGCTCATCCGCTATCTCATTACCCTCAAAACCTCTATGACCAGGGATCCAAAATAGAGTAATTTTGTTTCTCCCGGCCAGCTGTTGAAGGGTATCAAAACATTCCAGTGTCAATTTGGATTTAAATTCCCAAGAAGACAACGCCTGAAGTGCTGCCTGGCTATCAGAGAAGATTGAAATATGAGTACCCTTCATACCCTTTGCAATATTAACTCTAGCGCATATTGCAATAGCCTGAATTTCAGCCTGAAAAACTGTAGACCACCTACCCATTGGTTCGGAGATCCGCGTGTTAGGACCGTAGACACCAGCGCCAACTCCAGAGGACATTTTGGATCCGTCAGTATACCAGTTTAGGCTTCTAGTATCCACATATGGACCACCTTCATCCCACTCTGGTCTACTCGGTATCACGATCTCAAATTTCCTTCCAAAGCGAAGCACAGTGTTTATTCTATCCGTCGGCATATCTAGATTTTCCCTAATTCCTATTGAAGAAAGAATATTGGAGTGGCCGTTCGAGTTGCGAGGGTCAGAGTAATCGATATTCATTCTACGCGCAGCCATAGCTGCCGTAGATCTAATAAAGATGTCGAGAGGTGTGAGACCCAAAATGGCTTCTTGGGCCAAAGTTGGGCAGGTTTTCATAGCACCCGTGATTAGAGTACAAGCCAGACGCTGTACCTTGCCTAGCCTTACGGTGGCATCCCTCTGCATAGTCTTCGGCCACCATACTATTGCAGCGTACGTCATGATCGGTCTTACAATCATCTTGTAGATCCACATGACCATTTTGGGGCTCAATCCCCAGGTCCTACCAACAATCCTATTCGCTGCCCATAATGCCGCAATAGCCTTTTTGATAGTGCCGTCTAAATGTGAATTCCAAGTAAGTTTCGTATCTAAGATAACTCCTAAATATTTAACCTCCTTAGAGAGTTGGATAATAGTATTCCCTACGGAAATTATACCTAAATTGAGATTTCTTCTCCTAGTAAACGGGACTATAATAGTCTTGTTAGGGTTAATGGAAAGACCCTGTTCAGTGCACCAGCCCATTATCAAACGTAGAGCGTTGCACATAATATCCGAGATGATATTGTCGAATTTACCAGTTACTATAACTACTAAATCGTCCGCGTAACCGATTGCTTGATAACCCATATTATCTAGCCTCTGAAGCAAGTCATCTATCACCAGGGACCATAGTAGTGGAGATAGGACGCCGCCCTGAGGACAGCCTTTAACGGCATTCACTGTGACTCGAGTGCAACCCATAGATGCGGTTATTTCCCTGCTCTCTAGCATGTTCTTAATCCATCTACATGTACCCTGATCTACACCTCTACACCGAAGTGCAGATTCAATGGAGTCATAACCAGTATTATCAAAGGCTCCCTCAATATCCAAAAAGGCACAAAGAGCTATTTCCTTGTCCTTATGGGCTTTTTCTATAACTGTCACCAGATGATGTAAAGCCGAATCAGTAGATTTGCCTTTTGCATATGCATACTGATTCCTGTGTAAAGGATATTGGTCCAAGTACGTAGATCTTAAGTGAAGATCCAGTAATCTTTCCATAGTCTTCAGTAGGAAGGATGTAAGACTTATGGGTCTATACGATTTTGGCAATTCAGCCGGTCTATTTCCAGCCTTAGGTATAAATACAACATTTACCTTCCTCCAAAGAGAAGGGATGTGTCCAAATATAAAGCTAGATCTAAAAACAGATACTAATGTATCCAAAAGAAAGTCTAACCCATTCTGCAAAAGAGCGGGGAAGATTTCGTCCCCCCCAGGGGACTTAAACGGATCAAAGGACTTAATGGCCCATCTAACCTTATCCGGGTCGAAGATGACGCCTGAAAGATTAGATGTTCTCCTACAAAATCTTATGGGGTCGTATATAATATTATTTCCTGAAGGATCACAAATGATCGAATCAGGAAAGTGAATTTGTAATAACAACTCCAAAGTCTCCTTTCGGTCCTTGGTATAGATACCGTTATTTCCCCTTAAGAGACCCATCTCGTTGGTAGAGGATTTCACTAACGTTTTATGTAGTCTTGCGACTGTAGGAGTATCTTCTATGCTTTCACAGAATTTCCTCCAAGATGCCCTTTTGGATCTTCTAATTTCCTTGTTGTACTCAGTCAGTGAACTTCTATAAGTATCCCAGTTCCCAGTACGTTTGGCCTCATTAAAAAGTTTTCTAACTTTCTTCCGCATATCATCGAGAGCACCACTCCACCATGGGACCTTACGTCGTACCTTTTGTTGACGTATTGTGCTGCTTTCATGATACGAGGATTTAATCACTTGATCAAGCTGTCCTGCTGCCACTTCTAGGTCCCCTATGGAACCAATATCGGTGATCAGCAGGTCAGCTTTAGAAGCGATAGATTCCCTATAAGAAATCCAGTTAGTATTTTTTCTCGATATAAACTCTTGAGTGAGCGACAGATTGCCAGGAATGTCAAATCGAATGTGCTGATGATCAGACATTGAGACTTCATCTGACACCCTCCAATTGTTTACATAAGTGGATATGAATGGACTAGCTAGAGTGAGATCTAATACCTCCTCCCTAATAACATTAATAAAAGTAGGTTTGGATCCCTTGTTCAAAATATCTATCTGATTAAAACCTAAATAATCAAGAAGATCCCTACCTCTATCATTTATGTTGCTACTCCCCCATATGGTATGATGTGCATTGGCATCACACCCAATTATAAACTGAAAGTTGTTTTTCTGACAGTAACTTACCAGCTTTGTGACCTCCACCGGAGGTATCGGTCCCTCACCTGCAAAGTATGCTGAGGCACAGACTACTTCTCTCGTTCCCTTCTCCGTTGGAACCTCAATAATGGCCGACACCAAATCCCTCTGGATGAATTCTGGAATAGGGAGAAAATTAATGTGTTTATCTATTAAGATCGCCGTTCTTGGCGGAACATCGATACAATCGCTACGATGATAAATCAATTTACCTGATTCATGTTGAAGGCCCATTATCTTACCCTTGACAGCCCATGGTTCCTGGAGTAGAGCCATGGCTATCTGTTCGCAGGCGAAGGTCTTGCACAATGTAGCCGACGCTCCTTTAGCGTGGTGCAAGTTCGCCTGCAGCACCTTAAGGGTGCTCATCATCCTGGAAAATCGGATTTGGAGATTGCCGCTAACTTTTGTAACCGCGCTCTCCGTGGCCCCTTTTGTTTATGGTTGTTCTGTGGGGGGCGTTCCTTTTGGAGCTTTTTAGCTTCTACCGGTGGTAGCGTAGAAGTTGTTGATTTTTGTTGAGCAGCACGACTGGTGGAAGGACTCTCGTCCATTGGAGCAACTACTGCTTTGCCGCCATCTTCTGCGTTAACAACGTTTGGCTTTGTAATCTTGCCGATTGCTGGTTTTTTCTGTGGTACGGAATCACGGTTGACATCCTTCAACATCAATTTGACTCGACCGTACCGGTATGCAATTTTACCATTTAGCTCACATAGCTTAGTCCAAGACAGGTCATCGACCGCGAAAAGAAGTTGGAGAAGTTGACCCTCATTGGCCCTCTTCACCACCTTCCAGTCTTTGGCCCTAATGCCGTTTTGAACTGCTATCGTTGCAAGAACCTTCTCATTTGAAAAATCCACGCTGTGAGGGAAGTAGCCTCTAACGTAGTGCGAGCGTGGGAAACAAGATTCCTCCACAATCGCCACGCTGAACCCACAAGCGGTCCTCACAGCCTCGACATTCCCAATGAGAAAGTCCGCAGTTTTCCGGTTTGCGCATACGACCATAAGCCATCCCGTTCTCGGAAAGCAGCCATCATATTGGGGCTGGACCTCTTCACCAAGAGCTATCGTTACGTCGATAATCGCTTCCTGCAAGACAGCTATCTGTTCACTTGTCAGTGGATTCTTCGACGTGTCGTCTGTAACGAAGCCAACTTTCACTGTGCCAACAACTTGGCTAAAAGATGGTTTGGTTGACTGGGGTAAAGCGACGTATGATGAGTTGGCGTTGGATTTAGTTTTCTTCTCCATTGAGACTACCTTTTCATCGGACAACCCACGTTTATTAGTGGCTCTTTTTTGTGGTGGAGCTTTGGCAATCACTAAAGCCTGCTCCCGTGTTTGCCCTTCGGCTAAGGCTTTCTTAAAAAGTCGTCTTTCGGCAGAGTTAAATTTAACAAATGGCGTGCCCGTTTGTACTCCCAGTTTGTCAAGGCTGCTGCCTATGATTGTAGCTCCTGATCTGTCGGAGCATATACTTTTAAGATCGGATTCTATGGTCTCCGTGTCGGTTTCAGAATTCGCAGATTCAAGTTCCTGCGACACGTCTTCGATCTGCCTTTGTTGATCCTTACCTGTGCGCACAATTGCATCACTTGGGTTAGAATCAGTGCATGTAAGTGGTACTTCAATATCACTATTTTGTGGATGACCTTGGGTTTGCACTGTTGCAGTTAGGTCATCCACTAAATGGTGCTCTATAGCGCCCATAATATTTTGTGTATTGTCGGACAGCCCAGTGGCATTTCCGACAGAGGATGCAGCTGCATCGATTAAAATTTTTTTGTTGTTTGTTGTATCCATAAATATTTTTTTCAATATAAGGGGAAGTATAAAGGTCACCCATGGTAGAGCCCCTTACCATGGGAAGGCTGTATTAAACTGGATTTCGCCTCCTTCCAGAGTTCGCATATTCACTACTAAGCACCCTCTTAGCAACGCATCTCTTGGCATATGCTGTTCCACCGTAGATTAGGGGTTTCTGTTTTAAGAGAGTTAACCATTTCTCCGCCTACTTACATTTCCTAGGAGTTTAGCATAGAGTAAACCATACTAAAAACTTAGGCAGAGGCCGACCCATCCTTGACAAACAAGGAGGGGTTGTAAGTACACTACCGTCCTTCTTGAAGATACGGCATATTCAACAGATGAACATGTTTGTCCCCCGACAAGAATTTCGACTGGCCACTAAAGAATTACCCCGATTCCTATAGTCAGGATACATTTCTCCGATACTGTGTCACTAGGACGACACTGATACCAGAAACGTGTACCCTGACCTCTGCCAAGCACCATCCTGCTACATTCAGGATATGTCTGTAGTGCTTGTTGCCCAGCCGGCACCCACTCTGGAGGGTTTGGAAGAGGATTTGCGCCAGCCTAAAAACATCGTTTTTAGGCTGGCGCATCGTTAGATCGACTTAAAATCGATCAAGGATCATGAATATATATACTTTATGGGGTCCTAAACCAATATTTCAATGTGTTACATACGGAATGACAAACTTATATATACCCTCTATCACCAGAGTGGAGGGTATAATAAAACCGAGTTTTTATTTAAAATAAAATTAAAATAAATTTATTCTTTTTTATCAGCAAATATCATAAACAGTTTTTCATAAATTTTAGTTCGATGTCCCAGCTCTAATATAGGGTTTAAAACAACACTGCTTTTTTGTATGCGAAATTTAAAACGTTCATGATCACGAGCATATATTTCCCATTCACCCTTCCGAGCTTTTCTGTAAGCAAAATCCCGTACATACATATGATGTATGGTAGGTTTAGGATTGAATCGTATTCTTTTTTCTTCCATACTCACATCTAATAGGATTTTCTAGTAAAAACTTATTATATTCTTAGCTGATGATGTTTAAAATTATGATTATGATGATGATAAGAGACTAAAATTAGTAAATCTCTTTAAACCGGTATATGACTTTTGAAAAAAATTTCGCTATCGAAATTTCATTCAATGATGAAAAAAATATAATTTATCAAAAAAAAAAAAAAATAAATAATTTCAAAACAACAAAATATATTTCTTGTATAAAATTCATATTCATTACTTTATTTTTCAATTCTAATAACTGACCATACTCAATATCTTGAAAAATAAAGTCTACGTTCTACCATACACAAAAAAAAACAAGTAAGAAAGTTATAGTCGGTCAAGACCGACCATATGATACCCTACACCAGTGTTTTCCGGAAAAAGGGTCCCAAGTCCAAACATGGACCGATTGTATCTGTCTTTTGTTAGATCATTATTTAGTGTAGAAAACACACACAGATCAATTTTAAGTGGAATTGGTTAATTTTTTTTGTCAATATAACAATATAACGGTCGAAGTTTTGATATGGGGGACTAAGTCCAAAAATGGTCCAATTATATTCCGATTTGATAAGGTTGCTAAAGTACACGTTTAGCGCCTAAAAATAATTTTTTTATCAAATATTTCCATTTTTATGAATTTTGAGGGAATTATGTGAATATCGGGAAGGTGGTTTGTATGGGGACTACCAGAAGGACTGACCCGATTCCTTTGAAATTTGGAATGGTGATTTGTGCATACAAAATTTGATTACTTGCTGAATTTCAAAGCGATATCTATTATAATACGGTTATTAGAGTCATTAAAGCCGAATCCAAAGGGGGCGTTTGTATGGGGGCTAGGTCTTAACATGGACCGATTTTCTCCAATTTCAATAGGCTTCGTCCTTGGGCCAAAAGATGCTTAAGTTTCAAATTTCAGGTCAATTGATTGAAAATTGCGACCTGTATCGTGCTTAAACCGATAGATGGACAGACGGACGGACGGACGGACGGACGGACGGACAGACGGACGGACGGACGGACATCGCTAAATCGACTCAAAAAGTTATTCTGAGTCGATCGGTATACTTGAAGGTAGGTCTAGGACCAATATTTCGGGTAGTTACAAACATCAGCACAAACTCAATATACCCTGTACCACAGAGTGGTGTAGGGTATAAAAATTAAAATTAAATAATATCGCGTTACATGAAATATTTTGCATGTATAGCAATTTGCACTTTTTTAAAATACTCGTGCATGGTGAAGTAATACACTAAAAATTTACATGCATTTTTTTCATAAAAAAGTTTTTAAATATTGGTTTAAACAGATAACTTTCTATGAGTTATGATAACCCAGTACTTTTTTAAATTTTAAAACTTAATTTATAAAATTTTTCCTAAATTTTTCCAAAATTTTTCCTAATGAAATTTAAAATTTATGATTTTTCCTTATGGGGAAAAATACATGCTCTTAAAAATTTAAATTTAAAATTTTTCCTAATTTTTCCTAATGAAAAAAAAATATATGATTTTTCAAAAATTTAAAATTTTTCCTAATTTTTCCAAAATTTTTCCTAATGAAAAAAAAAATATATATATGATTTTTCCTTATGGGAAAAATACATGCTCTTAAAAATTTAAATTAAAAATTTTTCATAATTTTTTTTACTAATGGAAAAAAAAATTATTTTTTTTTTTCCTTATGGGAAAAATACTTGCTCTTTTTAATTCATTTCAAATTTTTATCTCTATGGGAAAATATTTTTACAAAAACAAAATACATGCTCTTTTTTAGCTCATTTAAAATTTATCCTTATGGGGAAATACATGCTCGGATAAATTTCCAGACCCCGCGCTTTCATCCTACTCTAAGTCGATCGGTATACTTAAAAGTGGGTCTAGGACCAATATTTCGGGTAGTTACAAACATCAGCATAAACTCATTATACCCTGTAAAACAGTGTGGTGTAGGGTATAAAAATATAAAAAAAAATTACTGGACTTGTTTTTGACCCATTTTTTACTAAATAGAGTTAATACTAATATTAATCCGGTCTGCAAAAAAACAAGCCTAATATTAAAAAGTCGAAAGCAAAATATTATATTTTTAAAAAAATCAAAAAATTTTCCAATACATTATAAATTTCAAAAAAGTTCATTAAAAATAATACATTATACAAAGTTTGACAATGTAAAACCTGCTTAAAAAAAGTAAGAAATTTCATTTAAATATTAATTGAGTCAATTAAATATTTAGTTGACATTAAATTTAATAGCAATAAAAGTTTTAATTAAAATTTACGATATTTATTATCTGTGTACTTTCAGAATTTTTTGGTCTGGTCCATGTGTAATACAAAAACTTGAAAATTGTTGGACAGTTTTATCATTTAAAATTAAAACAAGTATATATGTAGGATAATAATCAAAATTGGAAAGGCAAGTGGTTTTCCGCAATTGTCCTCATAAAAATAGAATTGAATTTGGCGGAAAAACACGGCGGAATTTTGTTTTCAAATAAAACGTGTGTGAACAGTTACGGAAAAACGCTTCCCGCTCCAATTGTGATTATTCTCTAAGTATCTTTAAAACTTTGGTTTTTATTTTGAATTATTATTTAACAATAACAGTTCATCCATGTCAAGATCGTATTTTGTTAAATTTTCATTAACCCATTTATCTAATTTTCCTGCCATTTCTGGAGATAATTCCTCCTTATCCACATTCATGAGACCTTTACGAAAAAATCTGAAAAAAAGTAGTGAGAATTATAAAATTTTCTTAATATTAACTGCAAATTAACTATAGTTTAACTTACTCATGTTTTTCAAACGGTAATCCCAATTTCTCGCTAACTTGTTTATGTTCCCAAATACGATTGGTTTTTGTATTCATTTGCATTTCTTCATGTGACAAATGTTGCAACATTTTTGCCAAATTTTCATCTGTTATTGACTTATTTAGAAATTTACAAACATCCAAAATAACTTGACGCAAATCATGTTTCATAAGTTCATAGCTGGTATAAAATAACCAAGGTTCATTGCGTAATGTATAGAATTCGGTAATACTTTGAAACGGTTCATGGATACGTACACCTTCAATTTGATCCTTTACATAGTCATCCAATGATTTGTTAACCGAACGACCCATATATCGAGAATGATAATAATCAGCAAAGAATGCATCTTTAATGTTTTGAGAGACATAGACCACCTAAAATATAAAAATACACAAGAGATGGTGACACTAACATCATAATCAGTTAAAAAAAAAACACAAGTTAGAAAATTTAAGTCCATCAATAGCAACCATATAATACCCTACACCAGTGTTTGCAAGTTAATGAAACCCCTGTATGATCCTTCGGTGCAAAAACCATTCTGAAATAAATTACTTTTTTGCAATTCTGATTCTAATGGGGCAAAGAGGGTTTAAAATGTTTTCTTTGGTACATTTTTATTTCTCCTGAAATAATGGTCAAGGAATTTAAATTTAGGATCCTTCAACAAAAAAAAAAAAAAAAAAATTTAAAAACGTTCCTTTTAGGAATTCCAATTTTTATGGAGTTAAAGGTTAAAAATTTTTACTTTGGTACTTTTTTATCTCCTAAATTAATTGTTCTAGAAACTTGAAATTTGAAATATAAGATCATCTAGCAAAAAATTTTTTTTTTGTGGTTAAATTGTTAGAAACTTTCAAAAATCTTTTAAATTAATTTATTTTTTGTGTTTTAATTGTTAGAAACTTTCATTTTTAAATAGTATTCATGTTTTCGATTGAGCAGAGCTAACGAGTGAAGTTTCGAATGAAAGTACTCGATAGCTCATTCGATAACGGATGCCGTAATATCAATAGCAAAAATTACGAACATTTTTACTCGATAGCGAATGCCATGATTTGGGCTCTGGTCTTATAAAAACTGGGCCTCCTAAGCCCAGTTTTTGAAAATTTGAAAAACCAAAAACGCAATTTTCTTAGTTCCATATAGGGCTATCCAAACAACCTATTCAGAAATTTACGGGACACATGTTTTCTGTAGCGGGACATTTGGTGTGGAATGCCTCATATACTTTATGTGAGGGTGTAAAAATCGGCTATGCTAAATCTTAACAAATAAAAAATAAAATTACAGGGTCGTTTTTTTGGTGGGGGGCGGTGTTTCGGTAGGGCATGTAGGAACACCTTCACCTAGCGAAAACTATTTACTAATTCATTTATTATGATATTTACACTAAAGTTTTACAATTTCATCAATAGTATAGCAAAACACCCAAAGGGTTTTGAAAACTTAGTTCGAGTTTTTTTATGGCCCACTGAAGTTTTTAAATATTTTTCAAAGGCGTTTTGAATAAGTCAAAAAATAAGTATGAAATCTAATTCTGGGTAAGCCTTGCTAACACATGTCTTCAGTAAAATTTGATGGCGGTTCTTTTCTTAGAATATATTAACCCTCTATCTCGCATTTTTATGGGTTATTTTGGACCTTTTTCCAAAGGGTTAAAATGTTCTACAATAATTTTCTGCATCAAATTTCACTAGGGGTTTCCGACGATCAAAAGTTCGTGCAAAATGCTTAAAAAAGTAAAATTGTAAATTATCACATACACTCAAAAAAATACGTTAGTAGATTTACTAATTTTTTTTTTGCTAACGCTAGTTAGCTAACTTTTAGCAAATTTTTAGTTGAGATTAGCATGTTAGCAAAAAATTCTTGTAAACTTCATTTAGCACATTAGCTTTGAACTTTGAACTAATTTCTTTTGCTAAATTTAAAATTGAGTTGACTACATTTTTACAAGATTTTTTGCTAATATTAGCAAAATAAATGGTAAATTTTTTTTTATTTTCAGAAAACTTAAAATGGCGCTATCTCGGAAACTAAGCCAGATAGAGCAAAATGGAGCCCATTTTTGGTTCTTAGAATCTCCATAGTATCGCCGGTCCTCTTCACATGTGTGGACCCTAACTTTGGATCCTAAAAAGTTAGCATTGCCGAAAATTTTAAAATGCTCATATCTCGGTAAATATTGCCGACACAACAAAAAGTCCAAAAGCGTTTTTGTAGCTCTCAACACGTAGAACAAAAGCTCTCCGAGTAATATTTTTGAAGTTATCGAGTTTTTTAATTCTCAAGACCCCAGTGGTCCCCTATAATCACGTATCTCAAAAACTAAGCAAGGTAGAGCGAAACGGACACAAATTTTGGATCAAAAACTATGACGATTTTTAAGGAACCCAACTAGGTCTAGGTCCATCGGGGTCTGGACCTATCGGGTCCGAACCCAATGGGGTCCTCAGATGTGTATAAACTAAGTTAAAAAAAAATATTTAGTTAACTAATTATTGGCAAAACATTTTTGCTAACTTTAGCAAAAAAATTGTGGGTTCAAAATCAGCAAATTTTCTTGTAGGTTTACAAGCTTTTTTTGCTAACATTACAGTTTTTTTTTTTTTTTGAGTGTACCATTAAATTGTTTTTCATCAAAGCCGCGTCAAAAAAATTTTATAAATCTTCTTCTGAGCTAAATTACAATAATAGATTTTTTTAGTGAAATTTGATTTTGCACTTTTCACGCGAACTTATGATCTTCGACAATCCCTTGTGAAATTTGATGCAGAAAATTTTTGTAGAACATTTCAACCCTTTAAACGAACGTTTTATTGATGTTCTATGAGGATATTTGAAAAAATACCAAAATGGAAAATGGGAGATAGAGAGTTAACATATTCTAAGAAAAAAACCACCATCAAATTCTACTGCAGACATGTTTTGACATTATTTACCTCAGAATTAGATTTAATACTTATTTTTTGACTTATTAAAAACACCTTTGAAAAAAATAGAAAAATTTCAGTGTTCCATAAAAAAAGAACTCGAGCTAAGTTTTCAAAACCCTTCGAGGGTTTTGGTCTTCTATTGGTATTCTTTCATTTTTTTTTTTGGTCCCGTTCAAGATACACTCGAAGACCCGAAATTTGTTGCACAGTGTAATTAAAACTTTTTTGTTGTAGCCACGCCCTCAAAAGGGGGACGGGCAAAAAAAACAATATTTTCTAACCCCTTCACACAAAAAATTATTGGCTGAAAAATTTCAATTAAATCTATTGTCAACAAAATTTAAATGAGTCAATTATTGTTTTGATCAACATTTTTGTTATTTTCTTTAACTATCAAATTACAAATTTTCAACATACCAAATTTTTTTCGCTTCAATTTATTTGAATACATTAATTCATAAAATATACTTTATACTAGGGTTTTACTTTTTATACCCTCCAACCACAGTATGGGGGTATACTCACTTTGTCATTCCGTGTGTAACACATCGAAATATCGGTCGGGGACCCCACAAAGTATATATAATATTGATCCATGATAGAATCTAAGACATTCTAGCGATGTCCGTCCGTCCGTCTGTAGAAATAACGATGCAGTCCAAACCAAAAGAGCTAGACCCCTGAAATTGGGAAGGAATATCTCTTATGTTACTGGTAAAGTTAAGTTCGAAGATGGGCAAAATCGGACCATGGGGAAAAAAGTTCCCCCTTGAAGAACTAAAACGACCCCTAAAAAATACGATATTTATACGATTTTTTTTAATTTTTGCTCAACAAATGAAACATTTGTATGCCATATTATGTTCATAGACCTGCGATTGGACCAAGGGGTCTAGAAAATTTTATTTTTTGAGGACGCCCCCCAAAGGGGGCATGGTTATAGAAATTAATTAAAAATAACGATAGAAATTTATTATTTAAGCGTGAATATCATAAACAAATAATTTGTAAACATATAAAGCGGGTATACAGGTGTCCCCAACCAACTCCGCCGACCCCTCTCCAAAAAAAAAGGCGCCCCTGCGATTTTTTTTTAATTTTAACCGTGTTGGAGGGTATAAAAGATTTTATTTTATTTATTAAATTGTTGATCAAAATCGAAAAAATTATTAATTAAAATAAAAATCAATTAATCACCTACAATTTGATAATTGATATAACAATTTTCTTTATCGGAGGAGTTTCAATTAAAAAATTAATTGAATCCGCATTTTTGTTGATTGACTTCCGTTTTCAATTCTTTCTGTGTTGGGTTCAATTTTTTACTCAACATTTTATTTTACTAAAATTTTTTTTTTACTTACACTTTATTTTTCACTCAAACTTTTTTTATTCAAACTTCTTTTTGTGACTAAATTTTTTTATTTAAAAAGGTTATATATTTTTTTGCAATAAAATTTGGTTCAACCAAGGTAAATTTATAAATGGTATTATTCATTAACCTAAGTATTCCTCCATAGTAAGTTTTTTGACAAATTTTAAAACAATAATATTTAGGAATTTTCAAAACGAAATAAAAATATTTTTTCAGCATAAATGACTCGAGCACTAATTGTGCTCAAAAATATTTGAAATTTTTTAATTTCTGTATTGGAAAATCAAAGAAGGTCGTTTGAGTTTTGATTTTTTTTATAATTTAGTTGTTTTCTAAAATTTGAAAGGCTTAAAAAGCGTTGAAATTGTCTAATTTTGGCACTGGTCACTTAAGTCGTTTTTGCCGATTAAAATGATTTTGGAAGAAAATTATTATTTTCATTTACGTCACTAAAATATTACCTTTTAAATCTACCTTGGGTTCAACAAATTTTAAGTAATAATTTTTTGAATCTACTAGACTCGAAGCTTATAATTTTTACTAGGATTTTTTTTGAGTGTAGTTAAAAGTAACTATTTCACTATACCAACCTTAGGATTTTTATCCCATATTTGTGCTGGCAACAAAGACAAACATAAATGGGATTTAATAATACGAGGTCTTTTTAAATTTTCCAATGGCTTAAAAGCTGTTTCCAAATTTTCATTTAAATGAAAATCAAATCTAAGAAGAAGATAATATTAAATTAAAGATAATATTATTTAAACGGTTATCTATTTTTATTACAAAACTTACTCCATGAGGGGTGTTCTTAATTCCAAATGTTCCTTTTTGGCCGTTTCAAAATCAAAATCATTCATAACCAACCACAGTAATTCCTGCATCCAAGTACCACATTCAGGCAGTGTCACTAGCCATACATCATCTTCATAGACTTCGAGATCATGAACTTTTTCGATAAAATCCACAGCACTGGCGTGATAGTAACATTTTCTTTGGGACCAATCTTTTTTAATGAGATTAATTGGACATTTTTTTGGTTTTATTTCCACAAGATGTTGCATTATGCCGCTTGCATTAAGTTGACTTGTTTCTGGCACAAATGTAATATAGCTACTAGATGTTTTATGTTTAACATATTATTGTATACATCTTGTATCAACTGGAATTATCGCGAACGAAATTGCAAGTTGTTCTTTATACCCTCCACTACAGTGATAGAGGGTATAAGTTTGTCATTCCTTTTGTAACATTTGGAAATATTGGTCTAAGACCCCATAAACTGTATATATTCATGACCAGGGAAACCAAAACTATGCAGTATCATGTTTTTTCCTGTGCATTTTATTGATAAATGGTTAAGGTATTTATCCGTTTCAGAAGTTTTTATGAAATCTGGCATCGATTTGTTATAGCATATTTTTGCATATTTTAGCATAAGAGCATATTTTTAGAGCATATTTTCAATTTTTAGAGCATTTTTCCGCTTTTTAGAGCATATTTTTACATTTTTAGAGCATTTTTTTTTTTTAAGTTTTAGAGCATTCTTTTCCAATTTTTTTATGACAACATGTATTTTTATCCAACAAGAATGTTTTTTTTTCAACAATTACGGAATTGTGACGATTGATTCCCATTTGGTCTGTTCTTGCTTCATATCGGTATATGAAACTATGTTTTCTTTAGATTCAGCAACTTGGCAGAAAACATTAAGGAAAATGTTTTTGTAGAACATATTTAACCCTCTTACTATCGCACATAACGGTATTTGAAGGGTCTATTCTCTAACAAATTGTAAAAAAACACAACAAAAAAGGGGACATAATTTTTTTTAAGAGCATATTTTTATTGTTTTTAGAGCATATTTTCCGTTTTTAAGGGCATTTTTTAAGCGCATAAAACGTGTTTTTTAGAGCATATTTTTGGTTTCCCTGTTCATGACACTCGATCGATTTTTAGTCGTTTTAGCGATGTCCGTCCGTCTGTCTGTTGAAAATACTTAAACATTTGCAAGACTACACTGAGACTGCTGAAGCTTGGCGTAAATATTTGTCATTATCCTGGTCTGGTTGGTATTGCATTTCAGCAAAATCGGTCTAGTGGTTCAAAAGTTATAGCAAAAGAGTAAATTTCGGCAAGGGTTTTTCGCGAATTTTCGAGTTCAGATTGGTTTCACCTTAAATTCACGTGTTGAAAACCCGTTAAACAAACTTTAAAAACATTGGTAATCCACAAAAATTGTTTACAAAGTATTTTTGTCACCCGAAAATAATTTAACACTAAAAAAAAATTACACTGGAAAAAAATTTTACACCCAAAAAAAAATTTAGTATTTTTTTCTTTTATTTACAAAAATTACTAAAAAAAGGTTTTTAATCAAATTTATTTCTTTCTAATTATAATTAAAATTACAACTAAAATTTATTACAGCACTAGCTGATATCGCTATCGGCTTTTAATCAAAATAAATTATCTAAAATATTCAAAATTGTTAATTTTTTTCACGTCAGAAAATTTAATATCTCTTTAAAAGAGCATTGTGCAGGGTATTCATGGATACGGCCATGTCGAATTTAACTTTTCTACTTGTTATTGTTTTTATTTGTTTTTGTTTTTTGTATCAGTTCAAGGCAGGGATGTTAAAGTTGGTACAATTGTACTTTTTTTGGTACATTTTGACCTTCAAAAGTACCGTGGTACTACCGCGACTCATTTGGTACAATTTTAAAATTTCCAATTTCTTTATAACTCATCGAAATATCGGAAAAAGACCCCAACATTTTTCTTTTCTTTAAAAAATGCTCACAAAGGTACGAACGCTAGACCGATTTACACCATAAATGAGACACTTTTTTAGTTGTTTTAAAACAGTTTAAAGTAGTTTTCAAATTAAATTTTTCTAAAAATTAGTTACAAAAAAAAGAAAAGTTATCAGAATTAGACACTTGAGAAAAAAAATTGTTACTCTCTTTCATCAAACAAAAAGTCTCGGAATTTCCCACAGAAGAATCAGTCAGTTGTTTATAAACAATAAATGAAGATATTATTAATTGCATATTTTGACACCTTTCATTGTTAGAAGAATTCTGAGATCTTGATACATTTTTCGTGTTTACACACTCAAATACATTTTTCCTGTCGAAAAATTCTAGAATTCTAACAATTTTTCCTATAAAGTATCGGACAATAAGACATTTTTCTGCAGAATGGATTTCAAGAAATAGTTCATAATGGATTTCAAGAAATAGTATACAAGATTTAGTACAACCGAATTTACACTCTCATTTTTTTTAGTTAAGTTTTTATTACTTTAAAAAAAAAGTACCGTGAGGGTCCAAAAAGTACAATTTTTTTTTAAAGTTGGTACAAAATTGAAAACCCCATTTAACATCCCTGGTTCAAGGCAGAATTGTTGATTCTGGTGGAAAGTAAATTTTGCGTGTAAGTTATTTTTCAACTTGATGGACAAGAAATTATTAATGACACGTTTATTGCCCTTTCCATCAAAATGCTTCAAATATGTGTATGGGGACTGTTTATTTTTTTTTTTGTACCCCCTATTTGACGAAAATTCCTAGTAATTTTACAAGCTTTTTACCAATAAAATTGTAAATTTACAACTTTTTTGAAGTGATAAACGCAACGCGCCGCATTGTCAAAATTTCAATACAATTTGTTGTTTTAACTTTACAGAAATTTTGACAAAGCGGCGCGTTGCGTTTTACAAAAGTAGGGAGTTTATTTTCAATTAATTTTGACCATTAAAAAATATAGATATTTTAAAAAAAAGGTGGACAACGTTTTGTTGGTATTTTAATGTAGTAGTTTTAGAAAAAAAAATATGAAAAATTATTCGAAGTATTATCACTTATTTTTTGACGTTTAAAAATTAAAATCGACTTTGTTAAAAAGTCCGAAACCTTCGATTTTTTTGTTAAAAACTATAAATATTCTACTCTAAATTACGCAACTTTTAAGCCATATTTTTTTTTAATTTTTAAAATTGCACCTTTAATTTTTTGGCTCTGATTTATTTTATATGGTGCTCCAAAAAAAGTAAATTGGTAGATATTGACCCTAACTTAACCTAGATATATTCATTTCGAGGTAAAAATACGTCTCACAAAAATTTAAGACGATCGGAAATGTGTAAGGCGTTTAGCATGGTCCTTGATGTTTAAAAACGTATTACAAAGAAAAATATGATTTTTTCTGTTTTCGCAATTTTTTTGGTATTCTAAGTTAAGTTTTAATTCAAGTGATTACAGAATTATGATTTGGAGTAAACTGCCTTTCAATAAGGTACTAAAAACTAAAATCGGTTGAAAATCAGCCAAGTTATTACAACTTCCCCAGGCATCTACGTGTGTCATACCACTTGATTAAATAAAACGAGTCCCTTTTTTAAATTTATTGAAATTTTCTACTGTAATAAAATTTTTTCATTATTCATGTTTCAGTGTAATATTTTTTTGGTTTTTCCAAAATTTAAAAAAAAAAAAATTTGAAATAGAGATTTCAAATGGGTGTTGAAAATGCATGCATTCTTAGCATTAATTTAAAACATGTTAGCAAAACACAATATGAAAAATACTTGTCATCTAATTACATTTGAACTTGAAGAATAAAAAAATGTTATTACAGTAGAAAATTTCAATGAATTCCAAAAATCGGATCGTATTGCTTAATCAAGTGGTCTGCCATATGTTAGATGCCTGGGGAAGTTGTAATAACTTGGCTGATTTTCAACCGATTCAAATTTTTGATACCTTATTAGAGAGGCATTTTACTCCGTATTATAATTCTGTAACCCCTTGAATTTAAACTTATCTTAAAATACCAAAAAAATTTAGAAAACAGAAAAAAATTCATATTTTTCCTTGTAATCCGTTTTCTAAACTTCAAGGCCCCTGCGGAACTTCTTACCCATGTCCGATCGTTCTTAATTTTTGTGAGGCGTATTTTTACCTCGAAATGAATATATCTAAGGTAAGTTAGGGTCAGTATCTACCAATTTAATTTTTTTGGAGCACTATATAAAATAAATCAGAGTCAAAAAATAAAAGGTGCAATTTTCAAAATTTTCAAAATTTAAAAAAAAATAGAAAAAATTTTGATCACATCTCGCATTATGGCTTAAAAGTTGCGTAATTTAGAGTAGAACTTTTAGACGTTTAAAAAAAAAATCGAAGGTTTCGGACTTTTTCAAAAAGTCGATTTTATTTTTTAATCGTTAAAAAATAAGTGATAATTAGTTGGAATTATTTTTTCTAAAATTACATTTAAATACCAACAAAACGTTGTCCAACTTTTTTTAAGATATCTATATTTTTAACTGGTCAAAATTAATTGAAAATTTTAATTTTTTCATTTTTTTTGAAAAAATCGCCATTTTGAAAAATTGATAACTCAACACCATCTTGGAATAAAAGGCTGAAATTTGGTGTCCAAGTTGCATTTAATAAGTAATAAAACATATCCAAAAATAAAATAAATCAAATGGGGTCAGGTCTAAAAGTGAGTGATTTGGCCTGGAATGCCCCACATATATTTATGATCAGTGATCGATTCTAAGACATTCTAGCGATGTCCGTCCGTCCGTCTGTAGGTAACACGATGCAGTCTAAAATAAAAGAGCTAGACTCCTGACATTTGGCACTAATATGTCTTATGTTCCTAGGCAGGTTAAGTTCGTAAATGAGCAAAATCGGACCAGGGGGAAAAAAGTTCCCCCTTAAAGAACTAAACCAAACTCTGAAAAATAAAATGTTTGTACATGATTTTTTGTGTTTTTGTTTAACAAATGCAACATTTTTATGCTACCAGAAGTTCAGAGTTTTGAACTTGGACCCAGATAATTAGAAAATGTCGTTTTTTCGGTCCGCCCCCTTTTATGGGCGTGTTATACATTTTTTTTAAATAATGATAAACTTGTATTTCTTTAGTGGAAAAAACATAAGAATGAATATTTTAGAAGAAAATTTCCCCCTACCGAGCCCCCCCCCCAAAAAAAAAAAGAAAACACCCCTGCAATTTTTTTTTTATTTTTTTGCATGTTTAATACAGCGAATTTAACACTCTTACTTGTTTTTACTCTAAATTACTCAACTTTTAAGCCATAATTCGTGATGTGATCATAATTTGTTCTATTTTTTCGAATTTTGAAAATTGTTCCTTTTATATGCTTGGTTTTGATTTATTAAATAGGGAGCTCCAAAAAAAATAAGTTTTAGCTTTGACCGTAACTCCACCTACACTCAAAAAAAAACTTCTAAAATTACCAAAAAATCTCCCGATTAGTCTCGTAAAATAGGAGGTAGCTTAAATCCTCGTACAATTACCAGTATTCCTCTCGATTTTTTGGTAACGAAAATTGGTTAAAAAGTTGCAAATATACAATGTTATTTGTAAAAAATATTGTTTTCAAACCACGAAGTTTTCCAAAAAAAATTGGTAAATTTACAAGAAAAAGTGGTAATTATATTATAAAAATGGTAAATTTACAAACCAAAAAAAAAGTTATAAATTAAAAAAAATAGTAAATTAAAAAAACCTGCAAATTTACCATAAATAAATTAACTAATTTTTGGTAGTGTTAATTTTTAACTAGAGTTGTCAAATATTTGTCTATTTCAAAAACCGGTTTTCGAATACTTCGAAAAACCGCCTTTTGAAAAAATCGGTTTTTCGGTTTTGTAACTAAAAACCGGTTTCGAATAATCGGTTTTTCGGTTTTTTTTTTTAATTATTTATTTAATAAAAAAGTAAAACAAAACAATAAAAAAGGAAAACAAAACAAGCATGGCCGTCTGTATAAGACACGATTCAGTCCAAAATAAAAATGTCTCATGGTCATAGGCCGGCTACGTTCGTAAATGGACAAAATCGGACCAAGGGGAAAAAGTTCCCCCCCCCCCCCCCCCCCCGAAAAACTAAACCAACCTTTTTAACATGTTTTTGTAAAACAAAAAGAAATATTTTATGGTAGAAGAAGTCCAAAGTCTATCACTTGGACCTAGAGGATTAAAAAAAATTTCTTTTCGGCTCGTCCCCTATTGTGGGCGTGTATATAAAAACTAGTTTAAATAATGAGAAAATTGTATTACTACACTCAAAAAAAAAAGTTTGTAAATTTACAAGTAAAAGGTCTTGTAATTCTATTTTACTAATATTGTTGTCTTTTTACAAAAATTCTTGTATATTAATTAAAATGAAAACTACAGTTTGCTTTGTAATTTTACAATTATATGTTGGCAAATTTATTTTACAAATTTTTTTGGTAAATTTACAAAAAAGTGATTTATCCCAGCAAAAACATGGTAATGAGTAGTGAAAAGTAATCATTACCAAGTACATTATTTATAATGAGTACCCATTACCATTAACATTATTTTAAGCCCAAAAGTAACTACTTCTCAGTAATATGTTATAAAAGCACCTCTAAGTAATAATATCTTCTTGCACTTGCAGTTTTTAACCTTTACAATTAAATTAACTTAAAAAGTACTTAAAAACTTAATAAAAATTACGCAATTTTTAAGTTTTAGTAAAAACAAGTTAAATTTTAAAAGTTTTAATTAACTAATTATTTTACTTCTTATTGGTAATGGGTTTTTACCAGGGTTTAAAAGCTTGGACATATCTTTTTTTCTTGTCTGTTGGCTATTCCAAAAATATACCAATCCATTTTTTTTATAACATTAAGCTAAATGAAAATAGCAAGATATTTTAGCAGCTTAAGTGTTTGTTTGGACAACGAATGGCTTTTTTTATTTTATGTATATCCAAAAAAAGCAAAACAAAGTCTATTTTTTTTTATGTCTAAATATATTTAGCTTGTGTGTTTATTCTGCTTTGGACGCTGCTTTTGGATTCTGCTTTTGGACGCTATTTTTGGATTCTGCTTTTGGACGATATTTTTGTATGCTGCTGTTAGACAAATATTTAGATTATTTTATATAAAATGGAATGAAGAATAAATAACTCAACATTGAAAATCTTTTTTAATGATTTGTATATTTTTAAGTGTAAATGAATTTGTTAATACAAATGTAATGAAATTTGTAAATATTATTAGAAGTTATGATTTGTTTTGTATTTAAATTAATATAAAATTAAAGTTAATTAAGATAAAACAATTGTTGTTGTAAATTTAAGTATGTACAATTTTTTTTTTGTGGTACGGGCGGGGGTGGTTTTACTAGACTTGCCACCTTTTGAAATTTCCAAAACGGGACACCACTAAAAAACAGAGACCATAACAGTTATGAGATTTATTGAAAAAAATCAAATTTAACTTTTCAAAAATATTTTTTCAAATAAAAATTCAAAATAACAGTTTGAAATGATTTATATAAATATCTGTTCAAAATAACAGAAATAAAAAACTTTTATTTTTTATAACTGTTATTAAAAACTCTTTGAGCCTTAAAAACTCGAGTTATTAAAATAAAACAACAATAAACGCATGTAAAAGAATCCTATTGATATCTAATACTTCAATCATTGATTTACAGATATAAACTTCGATTGATTTTTTTAAATAACTGTTATAACAGTTATTTAATCAAATAAATATAAAATAAAAGTTATTTTAGATTGTTTGAACAAAAAGTTTTTAATAACTGTTATTTTTTACTGTTATTGAAAAAATCAAAAAAAATAAATGTTATTGCAAATTTTAACACGGGACATCTTTAGAAATCTTTTCATATATAAAATACTAAGTTTGGACAACATTCGTTTCATGATTTTTTTAAAACAAAAAGACACATATAACTGTTATATTTGGTCTCTGCTAAAAAACATAAAAAAAATTAAAAAAAAAAAAAAATTCGACGTCTCAAAAATTCTATAACGTCTCAAAAGGACTTAGATTCAGGACATCAACCTTTATTTATCATATGTTACACTTTAACACAAGTTGCACCGTTTTTCTGTAGCATCCAATAAAAGGAAAATCTTATTATCTCAAAAACCCCACTAACGATTTTTTTCAAATTGGGCTTAAAATGTTTGTACGGGTGCCAACTATCATAATCTGCAATAAAATTTCATATGCAGCGAACTTTTAATTAAACTTGTTCAACCACACCGTGATCTGGTTGAAATTTGCAATACCTTTTCGTTCTATTTTCATCCTTTTCCTGTGTTGCTGCCGATTCATTTACATCTGCAGCTCTTTTTCTGTTCATTTTCCTGTGAAAAATTTAATAGTTTAACATTTTTGCAAATTTATTGGAAAGAATATTTATGTACTAAATTAATAAAAAAATACCTCTACAAAAAATCACGCTCTGTTAAAATTTTAATTCATTTGAAATTTGACAAATGAAATAAAAAATATATTTAAAAAAATGCCAGTGGTGTTAATAAAATTAAGTACTAAGTTTACGATTTATTTTTTGTGACAATGAAAAAATTATTTTTTTTCTCAAAACGGGACAAATGGCGTCCCGTTCAGGGTATCGTCGGGACACGGGACACTCCACTCTAAAACTGGTCTGTCCCGACGAAAACTGGACGGTTGGCAAGTCTAGGTTTTACTAAACTGTATAATATTTCGTTAAATGCTTTAAACATACACACAGAAAACGGATTCGTTGTGCCAACCAAATTTAGAACCAACCAAATTTTTGTAGTCCAGCCAACTATCACTTTTATCAGTTGTGATTACTAATAATTTCGATTCAGTCAATTGGTATATTTATCGAATTTCATTAAGAGCAACTGAATATATCTGTTGAAGCAAAAAAAATTAAAAGAACAAAATGGTTGTTGTGACCGATATAATTGCACGACAACTAAAATATTTTATTAATAGGGTCCTTCAACCGTAAAATAAAAAGATAAAAATAATGTTTTTTTGTAATATATTTATTAAAATAAGTTAATTTTTCAAGAAAATATACATAAGTTGATATTGAATGAAATTTTTAAGAATAGTTTTTTTTTTATAAAAAAAATCTCAGAATGTAAGAAAAAGGTCTCTGCACTTGAGACACTTTCTATAAAAAATATGTCTCAGAATCTGAGACTTTTTCTATAGAAAATATGTCCCAGAATCTGAGACTTTTTATAGAAAAAAATTTTCTATATAAAAAATGCCATAGAATCTGAGACTTTTTCTGTAGAAAAAATGTCAAAAAATCTGAGACGTTTTCTATAGAAAAAGTCGTAGAATTTAAACAATTTTTTTGATAGGCAGATTTCAGATTCTGAGAAATTTTTTCTATAGAAGTTTCTCAGATTCTGAGACATTTTTTCTATAGAAGGGTCTTAGATTCTGGAACATTTTTTTTACAGAAAAAGTCTCAGATTCTAAGACATTTTTGCTAAAGACAGTCTCAGATTCTGAGACCATTTTTCTACAGAATATGTGTCAGATTCTGAAACATTTTTTCTACAACAAAAGTCTCAGATTCTGAGACATTTTTTCTACAGAAAAAGTCTCAGATTCTGAGACATTTTTTCTATATATAAAATCTCAGGTTCTGAGACATTTTTTCTGTAGAAAAAGTCTCAGATTCTGAGATATTTTTTCTATAGAAAAGGTCTCAGATTCTGAGACATTTTTTCTATAGAAAAAGTCTCAGATTCTGAGATATTTTTTCTGTAGAAAAAGTCTCAGATTCTGAGATATTTTTTCTATAAAAGTCTCAGATACTGAAACATTTTTTCTATAGAAAAAGTCTCAGATTCTGAGACATTTTTTCTATAGAAAAAGTCTCATATTCTAAGACATATTTTCTGTAGAAAAAGTCTCAGATTCTGAGAAATTTTTTCTATAGAAAAAGTCTCATATTCTGAAACATTTTTTCTATAAAAAAAAGTCTCAGATTCTAAGACATTTTTTCTATAGAAAAATTCTCAGATTCTGAGAAATTTGTTTTATAGAAAAAGTCTCAGATTCTGAGATTTTTTTTTCTATAGAAAAAGTCTCAGATTCTAAGACATTTTTTCTTTAGAAAAAGTCTCAGATTCTGAGACATTTTTTCTATAGAAAAAGTCTCAGATTGTGAGACATTTTTCCTTTAGAAAAAGTCTCAGATTCTGAGACATTTTTTCTTTAGAAAAAGTCTCAGATTCTGAGACATTTTTTCTATAAAAAAAGTTTTAGATTCTGAGACATTTTTTCTATAGAAAAAGTATAAGATTCTGATTCATTTTTTTCTATAGAAAAAGTCTCAGAATCAGAGACATTTTTTCGATCGAAAAAGTCTAGATTCTTAGACATTTTTTCGATTCTGAGACAATTTTTCTATGGAAAAAGTCTCAGATTCTTTTTTTCTATAGAAAAAGTCTCAGATTCTGAAACATTTTTTCTGTAGAAAAAGTCTCAGATTCTGAGACATTTTTTCTATAGAAAAAGGTTTCAGATGTTAAGACATTTTTTCTATAGAAAAAGTCTCAGATTCTGAAACATGTTTTCTATAGAAAAAGTCTCAGATTCTGAAACATGTTTTCTATAGAAAAAGTCTCAGATTCTGAGACATTTTTTCTATAGAAAAATTCTCAGATTCTGAAACATTTTTTTTATAGAAAAAGTCTCAGATTCTGAGACAATTTTTCTAAAGAAAAAGTCTCAGATTCTGAGACATTTTTTCTATAGAAAAAGTCTAAGATTCTAAGACATTTTTTCTATAGAAAAAGTCTCAGATGCTAAGACATTTTTTCTATAGAAAAAGTCTCAGATTCTGAAACATTTTTTCTATCGAAAATCTGAATCTATTTTTCTGAGCTATTTTTTCTATAGAAAAAGTATCAGATTCTGAGATATTTCTTCTATCGAAAAAGTCTCAGATTCTGAGACATTTTTTTACAAAAAAAGTCTTAGATTCTGAGACATTTTTTCTATAGAAAAAGTCTTAGATTCTGAAACTTTTTTCTATAGAAAAATTCTCAAATTCTAAGACATTTTTTCTATAAAAAAAATGTTTCAGAATCTAAGACTTTTTTTGTAAAAAAATGTCTCAGAATCTGAGACTTTTTCTATAGAAGAAATATCTCAGAATCTGATACTTTTTCTATAGAAAAAATAGCTCAGATTCTGATACATTTTTTCTATAGAAAAAGTCTCAGACTCTGAGACATTTTTTCTTTAGAAAAATTCTCAGATTCTGAGACATTTTGTCTATAGAAAAAGTCTCAGATTATGAGCTATTTTTTCTATAGAAAAAGTATCAGATTCTGAGATATTTCTTCTATGGAAAAAGTCTCAGATTCTGAGACATTTTTTTTACAGAAAAAGTCTTAGATTCTGAGACATTTCTTCTATAGAAAACTCTCAGATTCTGAGACATTTCTTCTATAGAAAAAGTCTCAGGTTCTGAGACATTTCTTCTACAGAAAAAGTCTCAGATTCTGAGACATTTCTTCTATTGAAAACTCTCAGATTCTGAGACTCTTTTGCTGTAGAAAAAGGCTCATATTTCTAAGACCTTTTTTCTATACAAAAAGTCTCAGATTCTGAGAAATTTTTTTTATAGAAAAAGTCTCAGATTCTGAGATATTTTTTCTATAGAAAAATTCTCAGATTCTTAGACGTATTTTCTATAGAAAAGTCTCATATTCCGATACATTTTTTCTATTGAAAAAGTTTCACATTCAGAGACATTTTTTCTATAGAAAAAGTCTCAGATTCTAAGACATTTTTTCTATAGAAAATGTCTGTGATTCTAAGATATTTTTCCTAAAGAAAAAGTTTCTGATTCTGAGAGATTTTTTTTAATGGGAAATGTCCCAGATTCTGAGACATTTTATTTTGTATATAGAAAATTCGAATACGACAACACAATTTCTTACGCAACAGGTTACCTCTAAAATTTCGTCGCAATACAGCTTTTCAATAGAGATTTAAGTTTTCCTTCAAAGTTTGAATGTTGATATTCATCGTATGTTTAGATAAGCATGGATCCAAATTTCTTGTTTGAACTTTTGGTGGTAAGTCTTTTTCTGAAAATGAAAACAATCTTTATTAAAAATAGTACACATGTAGGCACAGATTTAAACAAACTTACGTTTTGTGGTATATTTTCCTTTTTGTTAATATAAAGAAAATATTTTTTAATAAATATTAGCTGGAAAATTATTTTGTTGTTTGTGACGTATTAATAATTTAACTGAGTTTTTGTATAAGCAATATACAATTAGTTGCAGTAACTTTTATACAAAATTAAAAAATGATTGTATTTACCAATACTTAGTAGTTCTTAGATAGTATTTCATTAAAATTTTAATTTCAAATGTATTTTGAATTTTTAAAAATTTGAAACCGTTTATACCAAGTATCAGTTGCTGTAACAGATTTTTAATATAACTGAACTAATATTCTGTGCTTGTTATTAAAAATGTATTGCATTGAAAAACAAAATATAAATAAATAGTTCGGAATACTATGAACGTTTTTGAAGTAATATTTTTTTCAAATTGATAAATGCAACCAATATTTTTTTAAAATGTGATTGTTTATTGGTAATTTGTTCAGATATTTAGTTACAAATTTATTTTTTAAATGATGATAATTGAATTTAAGTTGTTGTAACTAAAACTTATATTCTAAAACCAAATTTAAGGAGTTTCAACTGAGTTCCAAATAATTTTTTCCCTGTGTGTAATTGATGTTAAGAAAGGAAATTCACAGTTAAAATTGAAATAAATTTATGATGTACACCAAAACCTCAATATGCGGCCAATTGTTTTAATTAGAACACTGTGGTTCGTTCAAGTAAAACTGAAGTTATGCAAATATTGTATTTACGTTTTATTTTTTTTAAATTTTTTATGCGCTAACGAAAAATCGAAAAAAATAAAATTAATTTATATTGTGCTTTAAAGCGAATTTATGACATTTTGCTATGTAAAACATTTTAATATAACCAAATTTCTATAGATAAAATTTCTAAGAATCTCAGATTTCCTTTCATATAAAAAATAGTTAGTTTTGACAACATTCGTTTAATTATGTTTTTAAAACAAAAATACACATATAACTGTTATATTTGGTCTCTGGTTGAAATACAAAAAATTTCTTGCAATATTATAACAATTTTTAACACAAAATCTTTTTTAAACCAAAAATTTTTCCTTTGATTTTTTCTGTAAGTACAGATCGAGCACGGGCTCTAATTATATTTGTTATAAGGGTTCAAGTTGAAAAAATGCAGAAGAAAAATTGAATTTCTAAAAATTATAGACATTTCTGGTATTTCCCATACCGGTTTCAAACACCCCAGTTAGTGTCATCATCAGTAGGATTTTAAATGTCGGTTTGTCTTGTTAATGAAAACTGTTTTTTATATATGTGAATATTTATAGTTTCTACAGAATAAATTTTGACAGTTTCCAACACTACAATTCTATTTCTAGCAATCTTAACCTCACTTCATACTTTCTTTCAACTTTTTTGTCTCTTACATTATTTCGCAAGGGTTACCAACATGATCTGGAATTGCAGACACAAATGAAGGAATTTGCATTTTCAATTTCAAAATTTTTCCATTTTTGTAATTTTGCCAAAGAAAAGTAATGATCGGAAGTATATTGCAATGTAAATATTTAAAAAAAAAAAAAAATTTTATAAGTATATAGTAGGTATGAAAATTATATAAAAATTATGAAAATTATATAAAAGCAACCACGTATATGACATACTACGTATTTTTTACTTCTATTGATACAAATAACAACTAACAAGCCAACAAGCCAAAAAACATCAACGACTACAAAATGGCGCGCTGCCACGCCATACATGGAGGTTTATATTGAAACTCATTTCAATTGCTCATAGCTTCTTAACCCCTTGACCGATTTTGCCATAATTGGTACCAAAATAACCAAAAACACGTTGAGAATAATAAAATATAAACCTATTTAAAATTTTATTTGAATATATCAACCATGAGCTAAGATAAATCATTTTTAAATTTTGGGTTAAATTTCTGGTGCCTCACCCCATTGTGAAATTCCGCCCAAATTTTTTGTGAGTGTTAGGAATGATAAAACTACATTAAATGCCAAGTTTCGTTCACATTCATTCAACAGGTGTCAAGTTATAGCATTTTTTTGGTTAAAATTCACCATAATTTTAGAGGTACCTTTACATTTTCAATCATAACTTTTAAAATACTTAACCGATTTAAAAAAAAAAAAACATCAGTTTCTGCCTAGGAGAATTACGCCAAATGTTTAAATCGGTTCCGGTTTATTGCCAAAAACATGGTTTCAACAGACAGACGGACAGTCAGACAGACGGATATCGCTAGATCGACTTAAAATCGATCAAGGATCATGAATATATAATATATTATATATACTTTATGGGGTCTTAAACCAATATTTCAATGTGTTACATACGGAATGACAAACTTACATATACCCTCTATCACCAGAGTGGAGGGTATAAAAACAATCACTCCACCCTTATGAACCCCAGTGAAAAGTCATGAAGCGATAGATAAACTGGCTAATAAAAAAACTCATTCATTATATAATTTTTTTTCAATCCGGGCAACGCCGGGTTCAAAAAAGCTAGTATTTAATAAATAACTTGAATAGTGGGTCCTGCGTGAATCATGCGGCACTCACGTTAACAACGCCAACCATCTTTAAAGAACAACTAGTGTATCATAACGACGGGCGCATATAACCGGGAATATTTTTTTGTATTATGTAAGTTTGATTTTATGTTTTTAACACCTTGAAATATCAGTCTAGGACCCCATAAAGTATATATCTGTGGACGTTTGACAAAAGCACTTATTTTTTAAAAAAAATATTTTTAGAGCTCTTTTTAAGAGTCTGTAATGTTAAGGAGTGGCCGATTTTCTCCACATTTTCCAAGAGATCTGATAACATAATATTTCAAATTGTTGAGATTTAAAAAAAAAATCATGGAAAAAGTGTTTGTTATAGCCGAAAAAGTCCATTTTAATATATTTTTGACAAAAGAACTTAAATCGAATTAAATGCTTTTGTCAAATCTCCACAGATATATATATTTATGATCCTCGATGGATTTTAAGTTGTTCTCGCGATGTCCGTCTGTCTGTATGTAGAAAACAATCCAACTATTGAAAGACAGCTTGGATGCATGTGAGGTTTGTCATATATATTTATAATTTTCTAGTTGGTAATGCATTACCATTGTAGGAGTAAAAGGAACAACTATATTTATATACAGTGCCGGTCAAAAAAATAGCACCAATGACAAAATCTCTATTCATTCAATTAAAACAAAATATTATGTGCGTATTCGTTTAAAGTAAATATGCAATACTCTTATACAAAGCCTAAACCCCCTAAATGTTTTTACTTTTTCCAAAAATTGTGGACGGTTCTTTTTTAATGATCGATATTTTAAAAAAACTCTGAATCCGGGCAGTCAATAAAATAGCACCGAATGACAAAATTTCATTAAAAAAAATAATATTGTTTAAATTATTAAAATAAAAGTGTTTAATACTAAAGGAAGATAGTTTTTATTTATAAAAAAAATAATTCATTACAAAATTTGATGTTTATTTTCATAAAAATAGGACGTGGAAAGCATTGCACTCCTCAAAAACGTGCTTTTCTAAAAAATATAATTTCTGAACATAAACCATATTCTGAAACAGGAAAATTAGTTGGATGCGCTTATAAAATGATTGAAAATTCAACAAAATTAACTTTAGAGCTTGAAAAACTTAGTCACAAGCGACGTTTGTCACCATAAGTGGTTAGGTGTTCGTAAAGACAATGGAAGAAGGCCCCATTTACGGCAGCTCTAGAGCTAAAAAAGGACAGCAAATGCTGAAAATGTTCGTCGAAGATTACAAAACAACAACATTAACGCTTGTAGATTCGAAAAAGTGGCCCTACTCTCACTTAAGCATGCTGCAAGTTGTTTGAAGTTTGCTAACAGTAACTCAGAATGACCAGTTTAAAGTGGATCAATGTTCTATGGACAAATGAATCCATTGTTGTTTTATTTGGAGATATGGGATTACATACCTATGTCAGAAGACCCTATAACGCGGATTTCAATCATAAATTCGAAGTAAAAATAACTTAAAATGGTGCTTATGGTGTGGGGTATATTTTCTTACTCTGGAGTGGGGTTCATATATTGGACCATGGCTCACATATTGGACTAGGACAATCGTGGATATACACTTAACATTTATATCCTCCAGAAAGTAATGTTACCATAAGTTTCTGAGCAAATGCCACTAATTTAGGTCTTTTAGCACGTCAATTACCCAAAGCATGACGGGAAATTGGCAAAAAATTGGTTCTGGACAATAAAGTACACGTGATGGAATGGCCTGGTCAGTCCCCAGACCAAGATCAAATCGATAGTTAATGGACAGATATAGAGAAGGGAGTGTCTCGAATACAACCAACTTGTAATGAAGCCCTTTGGGTGGCTGTTCAGCAAATCTGGAACTCAATTTCGAATTAAAGATCCCAAAATCTCGTGAATTCGGTAAAATAACGTTGTACAGAGGTAATTGTCAACAATGAGCACACGACAATTTTTTTTTTTTATTATTTAAAGATATCACAACAATACTGAATTCATAATCCATTCGTTTTTCAAATTTAAGAATTTAATTTTAATACAAAAAGTACTGTGGTGCTATTTTTTTGACTGAGTCTTTTTGAAGTTTTTATAAAAACTCTGAAAATTTTTAATGAAAAAAAAAACCATATTAGGCTTTTCTTATGTAATATTGTTTCACACTCTTGTAAGTAACTTATGACACGTTTTCAGTGACATAAGTTTAAATTGTTAAAAAAAACCCAACGAAGAAAATTTTGTTTTATCCTGGTGCTATTTTTTTTACCGCAGCTGTATATAGTACAACCTCGCTTAACGCAACTAATAGAAACTTACTCAGTTGCGATAACTGAGTCACAATTTTTAGGGTCATATTTTTCTTTTATGGTTTAAATTGAAAAAAAAAAACAAATTTTAACGCGCATTTAAATCATTTATTTAAAAAAAATCACTATTTTTCTTTAAAATAGCAAAAAACCGTATTAATAAATAAAAAAAACACAGAAATTTTGGGAATTCTTTGTCTAGCGGTAAATACAAAACTAATTTTAAACGCAATAGTTTTGGGCATCAGTAACATTAAGCAGCGATTTCAGTGGTTCAAAAGTTGTGAGCAAAACTGTGAATTTATTATTGATTTCATTTTAAATTTAATGGTAAAAACACGCTAAATACTCTTTGATAAACATTAGTATGTAACAAAAATATTAAACAAAGTTTGTTCCTCACTTTTACTTTTTATCAATTGATTTTTTAAATTAATTAATTAATTAATTAATTAATTAATTAATTAATTAATTAATTAATTAATTAATTAATTAATTAATTAATTAATTAATTAATTAATTAATTAATTAATTTTATCAATTGATAACACCGTCCAACAAATTGCAACTTTTGGCTGTACACATGAACCGGACCCGAAAATTCGGAAAGTTGGGCCAAAAATAAAATACCCGTGTCTCCCAGTTTTTTTAGATCAATTCGCGTTTTCGCGAAAAATGCAACAAAAAAAAAAACGTTTCCACAATAGGAAAAAATTATGCTATTCAGAAAATGGGGTTAAAAAAAAATAATTTGCGTACTCGCGAAAAATGTAATTATTTAAAAAAAAATACTAATTACACCCGTTTTCAATAGTTTATTTTTCATTATTATTTTTTACATAAAAAAGTACAATAAGTTTTCAAATAATATTTTGTCATCATAATATTATTTAAGTCAAATTTTATATTCTATAGGGCGTGTGTGAAACGGTAGCAAAGTATGATTCTTGGTAAATTTTTGACACTATTGAGGTGAATAAAATTTCACTAGCCCATTGGGCTAGTAGAAATTTTGACATAGGCATAGAAAATTTTGAAATTTAAACATTTGACAAAAAAAATAAATAAATATAAAAACAAACTTAAAAAAAATTTAAAGAATACAAAATTTCAAAATGTTTTTATGAAAAAATTATAAATTTGTTTAAATGATAGAAAAAAATAATAAAAAATGAAAAAAGGCTGGGATTTTGTGATAATAATAATGCAAATGCCGTAAGGAATGAACATTTTCAACCACAGTTAAATAAAAAGCTGCTATATGGAGGTTTGCATCATGTGTTTGCATGCAGAAAAGAAACACAAATTTGGAACGCTTTTCCAATAGAAAGTCTGACAAGAAAATCGGTAGCGGATCTTGCTTGCATCAGTCAGACGTTATAAATAGATTGAATCGTCGGGAATTTAACGTGCTAATTTAATTGTTTATATTCAGAATAAAAGTTTTTCATTCAATAAGAGACAGACGTTTTTTTTGTAAAGAAAAATTTCTGAGATTTTTTATGGAACAGCTTGTTAGAATCGGAAAAACATTTTCCATAGTAAAAAGTCTCAGATTAGGACACATTTTTGATTACATATTTCTCCTATAGCGGTGGTCTCAAATTAAAAAAACAATTTTGATATTTTTTTGCGATATTTCTTATGAAAATTTTAGATCATAAACATTTTTTGTATTAAAAAATTGATCAGAATTTGAGAATTTGCAAATTTATTTAATAATTGCTACGATAGCATTTGGTAGTAAATTGCAATAAGCAAAAAATGTTTCCTAAAAATATTTAGTCTTTCCATCTGTTTTTCATTTTTTTTTTCTATTGTCAAAAATTTACTGTTGTCAAAAAAGATATCATTTCACACCGCAGAAATAAGAAAATTTCTCACCACACAAAAATTATTATTTACCACAGCACTTTGCTACCGTTTCACACACGCCCATACTTATAAAAATAAAAATAATTCAATAAATTTTTTCAAATTGCATTTTTCCTAAATTAATTTAAAAAAATTAGGTGAATATTTTATTTTTAGTCCCACTTTTCCAATGTAGTAAAATTTTTTTTAAGTGTGCAAAAAAATGCATTTTCGCGAAAACGCAAATAGATACATCAAACATTGGGAGACAAGAGAATTTTATTTTTAGCAATTTTTGTATAAGGACCATAATTCTACTGTAAATCATTTATATTTATGGTTTATATTTATAAAAAATTATGCAATACATTTTTTCAAAATTTAATTTTTCGTGAATTAATATGGAAAAACTAGAACATACTTTATTTTAAGCCATATTTTCGGAATGTAGTAAATTTTTTCAAGTGTGCAAAAAAAATGCATTTTCGCGAAAACGCGAATAGATATAGAAAAACCGGGAAACACAAGAATGTTATTTTGAGCCCCACTTTCTAAAAAGCGAACATTTTTTTACATCCCGGCTAAAAATAAATGTGTATGTTCATATATGGCTATGTATTGATCTTTATATGATCATATATGACATATAAGGAAACATATATGTGACCATATATGCAAAAATCGATACCATATATGAGGTCGTATGTATAATATGTACCATATATGATATCATATATGGAACCATATATGTTATCATAAAATGTTAAATCTTAGTTAATGTGTATGCAAATTTGAACCAGAATTACAAAAAGGAATTTTACGAATAAAATTATATTTTATTACCATCGATTACCGACATAAACATAACTGCAATACTGGTGCATATAAATAATTTAACAAATATTGTCATACTTGCAAAATATTCTGCTTAAAAAATTACTTTTACATAGAAAAATGTTGGAAAAGGTAAGTTTTCATTAATATATGTAAATAATTATAAAATCATGTTTTCATTTTTTTCCAGTTCATCGTTATAACATGGGCATTTTATTCCAAAACAAGATAAACTGGAAATTTTCGTATTCAAAATGTAGAAAAAACAATATTATTGAGTACTTTGATGTTGAAGACGTTAAGCTTTCGCAACTTGGAGGAGAGGGCATATGCACCACCATAATGTTAATACTACGATTCCAATATTACAAACTTTTTACAAATCCCTTAATGTCGCCATATCAAATTGAAAAAAATATCATATAAGCAATTTTGATACCGAGTTACGAGTTGAAGAAATTCAACTATACGCAGCTACGTTAAGCTCTTCTACTTGGAGGAGAGAACATATGCGCCATCATAATGTTATCACTACGATTTCAACACTACAAACTATTTTGAAATCCCTTACTGGAAATGGAAAGAACATATATGCAGTTTGAAGGTCGAGTTACAGAAAAATCAACCATGCGCAGCAACGTTCAGCTCACTTAACTTGGGGGGAAAATCATGTGCACCACCATAACGTTATCACTACGATTTCAACACTACACACTTTTGACATCCCTTACTGTTGGAAATGAAAAGAACGTATAATCAGTTTTGATGATGAGTTACGATTTGGGAAGGACAACGTTTTGACTAACAATCAGAAGTAGACTGTCACCTTACCTACATGGAAAATATTGTCGGCATGATGTAAGTATTAATAGTTTATTTAACCCTTTTCTTCAAATATCCTAACAAACATAACCCAGTAAGTTAATATACATACTACTAAATATATTGCTTTTAATAAAAGTTTTAAGTACCCATTTGCTTATTATGAGTAAAAAATGTTTTTAGTAGTAGCAAGTTATTTTTTGCTGGAATTAAAATGGAATGTGGAATTATTTTTAATATTTTTTCAGTTGAAATTCCGTAATAAGTATTCGATGGTCTTAAGCATCTCATGGTCTTAACAAAATAAACTCTATTAACATGTATGTATCTAAGAAGTCAATATTTAAAGGCACATGGTTGTTTCTTTAAATGATATCAGTGTTATCATTAAAACGCATCGGCACCAAATGCTATTGTTGGTAATACTTAAGGGCCTGTCACAGAGTCAATTCCGTTCCGAAGTGGTTTGAAAGTTTTCCTCTAAAAACGTGAAGCAAAATATTTTTTCCGAATAAATCGACTCCTATGCAATTCAATCCCACTTTGATTTTTGAAAGTGATTTCATTCCAAAAAAAAAATATTCGTTTTGCGTTTTACGAGTAAACTACTTATTTTAATTCCGAAAGGAATTAAGCCTGTGACATGCCCTTTAATACAATAAAATGTCTAGAAATACCTTATTTATTAATATTTTATATTTTTTTTTTATAGATTTTGACTTTAAATATGCTAAAATGAGGTTTATAGCATAACAAAAACGCTAACAATAAGTCTGAAGAAAATCTAAATTAACAAGAAAACAACAAGGAAATCATTCTTCCTTTAATAAGCCCTTTGCTCGCTTCTTGATATTTTAAATCCTTTATGTTAAATTTTTTTTACTTTCAAAATGTGTTCTAATATCTATAAGTTAAATTATATATTTTTATATGGTCACCAGAAATGCAAACGGAGTAAGTAAAAAATCAAAATCATCAAACTAAAGGTTTTCATTGAAATATATGAAAAACACCATAATGAATAAAAAAAATTATTTTTTATTTTTAATTATACTTATATACACCGTTTGCAATTCTGGTGAATATAATAATCTATTACATATAGTTTAAGATAAAAAAATAAATAAAAAATAAGAAAAATAATGTAAAACAAATTGAAAACAATATCATATATGATCCAATATATGATCCAATATATGATCCAATATATGACCCAATATATGATACAATATATGATCACATATATTGGATCATATATGATCGTGTCTTATATAAGCGCCAATTTTAATATTTGTTTATATATGAGACCATATTTGATACTATATATGATACTGTATATGGTCTCATATATGATATCATATATGATAATATACAACATTTTTAGCCAAGATTGTAATTTTTTTTTTTTTTGGCGTTTTTCGCGCAAACGCGAATTGATTTAGAAAAACTGGGAGACACGGGTATTTTTTTTTTGCCCTACTTTCAGAATTTTCGGGTCCGGTCCATGTGTACAAAAGTGTATCGGACGGTGTAATACTTTCTCTAAAGAAAAAAAAATACCGTAGAATCTGAGACATTTTCTGTAGTAAAAGTGTCTAAGAAATATGGGGCATTTTTTTATTAGAAAAAAATCTGAGATTCTTAGAAATTTTATCTATAGAAATTTGGTTATATTAAAATGTTTTACATAGCAAAATGTCATAAATTCGCTTTAAAGCACAATATAAATTAATTTTATTTTTTTCGATTTTTCGTTAGCGCATAAAAAATTTAAATAAAATAAAACGTAAATACAATATTTGCATAACTTCAGTTTACTTGAACGAACCACAGTGTTCTAATTAAAACAATTGGCCGCATATTGAGGTTTTGGTGTACATCATAAATTTATTTCAATTTTAACTGTGAATTTCCTTTCTTAACATCAATTATGTTTAAAGCATTTAACGAAATATTATACAGTTTAGTAAAACCACCCCCGCCCGTACCACAAAAAAAAATTGTACATACTTAAATTTACAACAACAATTGTTTTATCTTAATTAACTTTAATTTTATATTAATTTAAATACAAAACAAATCATAACTTCTAATAATATTTACAAATTTCATTACATTTGTATTAACAAATTCATTTACACTTAAAAATATACAAATCATTAAAAAAGATTTTCAATGTTGAGTTATTTATTCTTCATTCCATTTTATATAAAATAATCTAAATATTTGTCTAACAGCAGCATACAAAAATATCGTCCAAAAGCAGAATCCAAAAATAGCGTCCAAAAGCAGAATCCAAAAGCAGCGTCCAAAGCAGAATAAACACACAAGCTAAATATATTTAGACATAAAAAAAAATAGACTTTGTTTTGCTTTTTTTGGATATACATAAAATAAAAAAAGCCATTCGTTGTCCAAACATTCATCAGAGCTACTATTGGACAAGATAATGTGTACAGCCGGCTGCTGTTAGAAAGCTTGTTGTTGAATATTAAAGTGTGATGACTATTTTTAGATATCATTAATGAAAATTATCAAATATTTGTCTGTTTTTGGATAATATTAGCAGCTTTTTTAAACCCTGGTTTTTACTCCTTATTTGTAATCCGAGGCAGTAACTACTTATTTATCTCTATAATACTCTTCACTAGTTATTTTTGTCTCACGCCCTTGTTAAAATAATTAGTGTTTCATTCAATAAGTAACTACTTATTAACATCTGTTTCGGATTACAAAACCCATTACTAGTAATGCCAATTTTTGCTGGGATTTTACCAATTAAAAAAGTATTACAAGGTGTTTAGTTTTTTTACACAAGAAATCTGTAATTGTACAACAAAATTTTACTTGATGTTATTTAGTCTTTCTACCAAAAAAATGTTTTATTACAAACATTTTTTTTAAGATTTTTAAATCGTTTACAAGGTTTTCAGGTTTTTAACACAAAAAAATGTTATTAAAAAAAAAATACAAAACTCCAATGTAATTTTACAAAACTTATTTTATTACTAGAATTAATGTTGTTTTGCAAAAAAAAATTAATTATTCAACAATAGGACTCGCAAAAATTTTCTAAGTTTAGATTTTTTTTGCGTTTTGGAGTAAAAAATTTTGTTAAAAATCATTTTTTATCAAGGTTGGCAATCGAAACGAATAACGGTATCGATATCGGTATTGGTATCGTTTTTTTATTTATTTCGGTATCGGTACCGGTTACGGTATTTTAGTTGAATCGGTTACGGTATTACCGATACCGAAACGTCAATACCGGTACGTACCGGTATTATCGAAAAAATGCTAAAAATATAAAAAAACGTATAAAAATTTGACAAAAAAAAAATTTTTGAGTTTAAAATTTTTTTCGAGTGTAAGTTTTTTTTCATTTAGAGTAAAAATATTTCTGAGTGGCAAAAATACTTTGTAAAATATTTTTTCGACTCATCAATGTTTTTAAAGCTGGTTTAACGGATTTTTCAACACGTTAATTTAAGGTTTTCTTAATAACTTTTGAACCACTAGACCGATTTTGCTATTCAATACCAAATATACCAGGGGAGCGACAAATATATATGCCAAGTTTCAGTAGCATCAGAGTTGCCTTATAAAAGTTAGCGTGTTTTTAAACACGTAAGTTCGCAAAAACCCCTTGAAGAAATTCACCTTTCATCCTGTGACCATAAGAAATATTAGTACCTATTTGCACGGGCCTAAATCTTTTATTTTGGATTGCATCGTGTCCTCCGTAGACGACGGCCACACGGACATTCATATTGTCTTAGAATCGATCATTAACCAATAATATACGAGGGCTGATCAATAATTCCGTGACTTTTCGAACTTTTTACGGCATTTTGTAACTGTAGATGAAACATGGATCCATTACAACGGAGAACAAGCAGCAGTCTGAAAAATGGGATTCTCCGAGTGAACCGGCTCCGAAGAAGGCCAAGGTAAGTTTATCGGTCAATATAGTGATGACAACAGTTTTTTGCGGGATAATCCACATCGATTACCTTAAAAAGGGGAAAACAATAAACGGCGAATATTATTCCAACTTATTGGACCGATTTAACGAGGATTAAAAAAAACGACCTCATATGACCAAGGAAAAAGTTATTTTTCATCAAGGTAATGCACGGGTGCACACGTGTGCAGTCTCAATGGTAAAATTCCATGAATTGGACTACGAATTGGTAGCTCTTCCGCCATATTCTCCGGATTTATTTCCTATTTCAAAACCAAAAGAAATAACTCGGTGTAAAGAGATTTGGCTCTAAAGATGAAATTATTGATAAAAAAATGCCTTTTTTATGGACCTCGAAAAATCCTATTTCTTGGAAGGGATACAAAAACTGGAGAAACACTTATTGAGCTAAAAGGAGATTATCTTGAAACATATTTTTTTTTTTGCAAAAAAAATGTGTTTCATTCGAAAAGTTAAGGAAATGACTCTATATTTTCGTGAAAATAAAAAGTTCCTTACCCTACCGCATCGCGGTTAAAGTAAAAACCCCACAAATTACACATTTCATCTTATTTCTAGGCAACCAAGTTTTTTTGTTGGTGTTATCTGTTTGGAAAAATAGGTCTTCCCTCTCTAGACAACATCACATTCAAAAATATTGCAAAAAAAATGTTTTCCTTAATTATGGGACTTTAAAGTAATAAAAAATCACGAAATCGTTACTTCATTAGCGATTTCCACGAGCTAAGCCACTTCAAAAAATTATACTATGGTGGAAAACCTTCTGCCAGTATTCCAAATGCCTCCCTCGAAGTCCTATAAATATCAAAAAAATCCTTGTGCATCCACATCATGGATTAAATTAAAATCCCAAAAAAACTATACTATACGAAAGGGGTTCAGAAAATTTCTATTGGGAGTCAAAATGACTCCATAAAAATTTCGTGAAAATCAATAATTTTCTTCTGCTTCCGCATCGCGGAAATTTTTACTTAATTTACGATGTGGGTGTCCAAAGATTTTTTGATTTTTATGAGACTTCGGGGAGGCATTTGGAGTACGATATCTCATATACAAAAACCAAAAAATTTACAAACTTTCTATTAATTTTTTTTTCTTTGTAAAAAAAACATGGTTTTTTAGGAAAAACCGTTTCGATACCGGTACGTACCGGTACCGAAGGAAAAGGTTTTTGGATACCGGTATTCAATACCAAAACTGAGTTTCGGTATTGGTATTGGTACCGGTATTCAATTTAAAGGGTTTTAAAACGGATAACGGTATTGAAAAGGTATCGATTGCCAACATTGTTTTTTATAAATAAAAAATTTCATGAAAAAAATTTTTGGAAATTTTTTAAGTTCCAGATACAAAAATTGTTCAACTAAGTAGTTGAACAATTATCACTCAAAAAAAAAGTTTGTAAAATTACAAGTAAAAGGTCTTGTAATTCTATTTTACCAATATTTTTGTCTTTTTACAAAAATTGTTGTATATTTAATAAAACGAAAACTACAGTTTGCTTTGTAATTTTTCTATTATATGTTGGTAAATTTATTTTACAAATTTTTTAGGTAAATTTACAAAAAAGTGAGTTATTTTACAAATTAAAAAAATATTACAATGTGTTTAGTTTTTTTACACAAGAAAACTGTAATTGTACAACAAAATTTTACTTTATGTTATTTAGTCTTTCTACCAAAAAAATTTTTATTTAAGTTTTTACTGAAAGAAAAATATTCCATGCCCACTTTTACGCCCACTTTTTCAATTTATCTAAAATCTGAGAATGGCTGGATCGATTTGACTAAATTTTTTTTTAATGAATTTTCATCATACTTTGATTTTTACGAAAAAAGAAACGCTCACTTTGGCTAACTTTTGTTGAAAATGTTCGTCATAATTTACCTAAGATTTTTAAGGATAGTGAAATTTCCCACGCCCACTTTTTTGTATGTACCGAAAAAACTATAAGGGCTAGACCGATTTGGTTATAGTCCGCAGAAGATTTTTAAGGAAAGAAAAATTATCCAAGCCTACTTTTACGCTCACTTTTCCCGATATATAAATTTTAAATCATGGAACTGGATCAATTTGTCTTATTTTGTTTTTAATGTTTGTCATAGTCGAACTAAAATTTATCAGAGAGAACAATTTTCCATTTCTACGCCCTCTTTTTAATTGATGGACCGAGTTGGTTAAATTCAAATAAGGTTTTTACGGCAAGAAAAGTTTTTTCGATATAAATAAAATTTTCTCTATAAAAAAATTATATATAGAATAATAAAATATATATAAAAATCAAATTTAGTTCGCTGGTAATCGCATCACTTGAGAACTGACCGATTTCGAAATTATTATTTTTTAAATGTCCGTATTATTTTTTTAAAAAATTACCTAAATCGGTGCAGCCGTTTTCCGATTTTAGGTAAATTGAGAAAAGTGGGCGTGAAAGTGGGCGTGGTCAATTTTTCTTTACGTAAAAACCTAAGTTGGACTATGACAAACATTTCAATAAAAAAATTGTCCAAATCGGTCCAGCCGTTCTCAACTGATGCTGTTACCAACGAACGACAATTGATTTTTATTTATATAGATTTTTAATCGTTTACAAGGTTTTCAGTTTGAAATGTATGTATTAAAAAGTACAAAATTCCAATGTAATTTTACAAAACTTATTTTATTACTAGAATTAAAGTTGTTTTACAAAAAAATTTAATTATTCAACAATGGGACACGCAAAATTTTCTAAGTTCAGAATTTTTTTGTAAATTTACAAATATGAAAATTTAAAAAACAAAATTGTATACTTACAAAAAAAAGTTGTAATTTTACAAAAGTTAAGTAGAAAATACGAAAACAATATTGTAAATTTACAAATTATTTAGTTAAACTACTGTTTTTACGGCAAAAAATAAGAAAAAATGGTATATTTACAATAAAAATTGTAAATTTACCACTTTTTATTGTAAACTAGCTGGCCCGGTCCGCGTTGCTGGCCCAAATATAAGATCAGTGTTATATTTCGTCTCGCATCAACTATATAGCCTTGCAAAAAATTTAATAATTTTTTTGGCTTAGAAAAATTTATGGGCGTGGTTTTAAAGACCCCATTAAGCAGATAATAATCTTCAAATTATATTTGAGGAACTAAAAAAAAACCATATCTCCGACTTTGCGAATTGTGCAAATTTAAAGCTTCTTTAGTACTACAAATTTAAAGCTTCTTTACGAACTACACAAAAATAAATTACGCATATTTTCGTTTTTTTCGTAAGCTATTGTCTTGAGTTCAAACAAACCTTTATAGTTTTCCCGTTTTCCCCTTCTCATTTATATTTTCTTAAAAACCTAATTAGAACTATAATTAACATAAAATAATCGGTCCGGTCATTAGTAGTCGACATATTTAGACAAAAATAGGTGTTAAAATTTTTGTGGAAGGTAAACTTGTACGTACGTTAACAATTCCAAAGGATTTAAAATCATTTGTACCAAGTTTAAGCAGAATTTATTAAGAAATATTTCTTAATTGATCAAATTAGAGTAAAAGTAAAATTTAGATATATCGATGTGCGAGGACAATTTTTCTTTCCGAAAAATTATAGGGACTATTACAAACATTTAAAACAAAAAAATAGCCAAATCGGTATAGGCGTTCTCAAGTGTTGCAAATTTTAAGGATATCGAAAAATATTGGCTTTGAAGTGTTGGAGGACAATAATTATTTACTGGAGGACAATAAATATTAAAACCTTAGTTGTATAATCACGAACGTCAAAAAATACTACTAATAGCCGAATCGGCCCTGCCGTTCTTCTATTTTAGATATATCGAAAAAAGTGGATGTGAAAAATTTTTATTTTCTAGCCTAAGTTGGACTATGACGAACATTTAAAAAAATATTAAGTCAAATCGATCCAGCTGTTCTCCGATTTTAGATATATCGAAAAAAGGAAGCCTAAAAGTGGGCGTGTTTAATTTTTTTTTCGAAAAACCCTAAGACGACCATTTTTAAAAAAATAATACGGACATTTAAAAAATAATAATTTCGAAATCGGTCAGTTCTCAAGTGATGCGATTACCAGCGAACTAAATTTGATTTTTATATATATTTTATTATTCTATATATAATTTTTTTATAGAGAAAATTTTATTTATATCGAAAAAACTTTTCTTGCCGTAAAAACCTTATTTGAATTTAACCAACTCGGTCCAACAATTAAAAAGAGGGCGTAGAAATGGAAAATTGTTCTCTCTGATAAATTTTAGTTCGACTATGACAAACATTAAAAACAAAATAAGACAAATTGATCCAGTTCCATGATTTAAAATTTATATATCGGGAAAAGTGAGCGTAAAAGTAGGCTTGGATAATTTTTCTTTCCTTAAAAATCTTCTGCGGACTATAACCAAATCGGTCTAGCCCTTATAGTTTTTTCGGTACATACAAAAAAGTGGGCGTGGGAAATTTCACTATCCTTAAAAATCTTAGGTAAATTATGACGAACATTTTCAACAAAAGTTAGCCAAAGTGAGCGTTTCTTTTTTCGTAAAAATCAAAGTATGATGAAAATTCATTAAAAAAAAATTTAGTCAAATCGATCCAGCCATTCTCAGATTTTAGATAAATTGAAAAAGTGGGCGTAAAAGTGGGCATGGAATATTTTTCTTTCAGTAAAAACTTAAATAAGATTAATACGAACCTTTAAATAAAAAATTACCTAAATCGGTGCAGCCGTTTTCCGATTTTAGGTAAATTGAGAAAAGTGGGCGTGAAAGTGGGCGTGGTCAATTTTTCTTTACGTAAAAACCTAAGTTGGACTATGACAAACATTTCAATAAAAAAATTGTCCAAATCGGTCCAGCCGTTCTCAACTGATGCTGTTACCAACGAACGACAATTGATTTTTATTTATATAGATATACAAGTTTTTTGCCATAAAAACAGTAGTTTAACCAAACAATTTGTAAATTTACAATTTTGTTATTTGATTTTCTACTTTACTTTGTAAATTTACAACTTTTTTTGTAAGTTTACAATTTGTTTTGTAAGTTTTAATTTTTTTTTTTGCAAATTTATAATTTTTATTGTAAATATACGTGTTTTACAATATTTTTTCGCGGTAAAAACAGTAGTTTAACCAAATAATTTGTTAATCTACAATTTATTTTTTCATTTTCTATTTTTTCTTTGTAAAATAACAACCTTTTTCTGTAAGTTTACAATTTTGTTTTGTTAATTTACCAAATTTTTTGTAAATTTCCAAAAAAAATGTTCACCTCGAAGTTAATATTTTACAAAAAAAAATTGTAAATTTACGTTTTCTTTTGTTAAATCAATTTACAAATTATCCCCGTAACATTACGGGGATTCTTGCTAGTACATATTTTACAAAACCTGCCCCGTAAAATCACGGGGATTTTATGTAATTTTACAAACTTTTTTTTTTGAGTGTATAGCACCAAAAGCATATCAAACAACCACCCCCACCCCCAAAAAAAACGCACTTGTAAAATTTTTATTTTTTGCATCTTGTAGGGTATAATAATACTGAAAAAAGACGTACACTAATCGTTGAGGTTGGGTTATGGGTGTTACAAGTTGCTTATTTTATTAGGGGTTTTCTATGGGATTTACGATAAATTCCAAATTTTTTGTTAAAGCCATCGAAATTTTCATAGAAAAACAAGCAACTAGTTTCTTGAAAAAAGCAAGTATCATACGACCATTACATTTCAGTAATGCCTTGTAAAGCAGATCTGATTTGGAAGATCTTTTAGATAATTTATCTGTGTAGTATCTAGTAAAATCCTTTTCAATTCAGGATTTTGAATCTCTTTTAAGGAATAATTAAACCGTTCTTCAAAGTTTTGAGATGGCTACTAAAAAACGACACTGAATGCAAAATAACAAAAAAAATTAAATATAAAAAAAGTCGACTATTCGAGACCAAAAAATCGGTTTCTCGAATACTTTGAAAACCGGCCTTTTTAAAAAACCGGTTTTAAAAAACCGGAAAAATAGAAAAAAATCGATTTTTCGAATACTTCGGAAATCGGTTTTGACAACTCTATTTTTTAACCCACAAAAATTTGATGTCCATACTTTCATGAAAGCAGACAACAAATTGTTTTTTTATTACAACTTTAATTATCGTAATAAATTTTTTTTGTAAAATTACAGTTGTTTTTAGTAAAATTACATTATTTTGTAAAATTACCAATTTATTTTTTGTAAAATTACCAATAAAACTGTATTTCTCGTTTGGGCAAGGTACAAGATTTTTGTTAAAAAAACCAGTAAAATTGTTTAATATTGGTAGAACAGGATTACAAGGCATTTTACCAGGCTTTTTACCAGTTTTTGTTTTTGAGTGTTATATATTCATTTGGGTGTAGAAAAACGTCTCAAAATTTTAGGATAACCGGACATGGGTTTGAATACAAATGGTTGCAGAATTATGATTTGGAGTAAAATGTCTCTCTAATAAGGTACTAAAAACTAAAATCGGTTGAGAATCAGCCAAGTTACTACAACTTCCCCAGGCATTAGTATGCCGTCAATTTCAATTTAATACAAAAAAAATGTAATGTCATATACCCTTAAGGAATATAAGCCCCATTTTTGAAATTTATTGAAGCTATATACGGTATTATCCAATGTAATAAGATGATAAGTATTTTTCGTATTGTGTTTTGCTAACATTTTTAGATAGAGAAAGGCCTGAGTTTTTCAGCACTGTTTTCAAATTTCCAATTTAAATTTTTTATTTTTTTTTAAAGAAATTAGAAAAATCGAAAAATTATAACATTGGAACTTGAAAAACAAAAAAAAAGTGTTATTACGTTAGATAATTTTAAATAAATTTTAAAAATGGTGCTCGTAAGTAAGTTGTAATAACTTGGCTGATTTTCATCCGATTTTAGTTTTTAGTACCTTATTTGAGAGACATTTTACTCCAAATCACAATTTTGAACTTAACACTCAAAATATTTTTTATGCAAAAACAAATGAAAAACACACTTAAAACCAGTGAATAAACAATTGAAAACCATCCCAGTAGTTATTCATTTGTTTCAAAAAGCATCAACATTTATTTTTTACTGTTGACAAAATTTTCTAAAATAAATAACATTAAACATTAAAAAGTTACGTTTTTTCACTCTTTTTTACCAACAAATTCGAAAAAAATAACCAACGATTAAAAATTAATGATAGTTTTGTTATTTTTACCAACAAATTAAAAAAAAAAATAACCTACGAAAACAATAAAAATTAATGATTTCGTAGGTAATTTTTTACAATTTTTTATTGAAATATTTTTTTAAAAATTTTTAATAAAATTTTTGGGGAATCGATCCCGCAATCAACTACATTCTGGCCAGACACTCTACCCATCGTGCCACAGTGTGTCCTTTGTATGGAAAAGGCGCGCATCGAAGTTTTTTCATTATAACTTTTGAACGGATTGGGCTATTTCTAAAATGTTTACAGTTTTGGAAACTAGAAACTTAGAGCTATTTTTGGATGCCGTTTCAAAGATGTACTATCAATACCCTACCTTAAACGGGAAGGTAAACTTGGTTAACTAACCAACAAAAAAAAGTTAAAAAAAATTCGATTTCCTCGAAAATTATAATTTATACCACCGAATTTTTGTGATGTGCATTACAACTATATGGTTAAACCCAAAAATCAGAATTCACGACCAGCTTTTTGAAGAATATATTACAAATAGCCAAGAAAAAAATCAAACTACTTACGATTTATAAATAACTATTTTATTATTCAATGTAGATCTCTTTAAAATATTTTTAAGAGGGATTATTTATCTGCACACATCTATTTACATTTGATGTAGTAACATTCGTAAATCATATGTATTGTCAGTTCTGAGGTAAAGATGGGAGTGTGAGTGACTCAATCACGCACACTAACTTACGAGCATATTTTTTTCTACTCACAATCACGTGAGTAAATTTATGACAACTCACACTCACGTTCATTCACGAAACTTTTTATACAAAAAAAAAAAATTAAGATTTCAAAAATGTAGGAAAATAAACTGCTTATGTGCCAATCTCTATTCTGAAGTATGTACAAATAGCTTGTTTTGCTTTCCTTTTTTATTGTTTTGTTTTACTTTTTTATCAAATAAATAATTAAAAACAAAAACCGAAAAACCGATTATTCGAAACCGGTTTTTAGTTACAAAACCGAAAAACCGATTTTTTTAAAAGGCGGTTTTTCTAAGTATTCGAAAATCGGTTTTTGAAATTGACGAATATTTGACAACTCTAATCTCTAGCAATTCCAACACTTCCGGTGGATAATTCGTTTTTGTTTTTGGATTTAGTTCGTTATTTCGTTTTATTGACATTTTTGGGTCACTTTGAATCATAAACATATGAAAAATATCCTCCAGATTGTGAAAAATGGATTCTGTGTACATTAGAGATTGAACCTGACATACATCTTTTTAAGTAACGCCGGAGAAATAACAAGTAGAAAAATTTAATTCGACTTGGTCGAATCTATGAATACCCTCCACAATGTTATCTGATAGTAATTTTCTAAAAAAAATTTAAAAAAATTGCATTACAAATTTTTTATTAGAAATATGTATATTATTTTGAGTCAAACTTTCTTTTAATCAATCAAATTTTTTTGAGTGTACAATTTTTTTGACTGTCAACATTTTTTTGAGTCTGCCATTTCATTCAAAAAAATAATAATGTGTAAATTTTTTTTTGAGTGTAACATTTTTTTTTGAGTGTAAATTTTTTTGAGTGTAAATTTTTTTTAGTGTACAAATTCTTTGAGTAACAAATTACTTTGTAAAATATTTTTGTTGTTTTATACCTACATATATGTAATACAAAAAAAAAACAATTTCACATATTTTCCTCTTTTTATATTACCATCCTTTTCTTTAAAACCAAAAACAAATTAACATTCAATCATACACATACTTTATTTGATTTTTTCCCGTTACATACAGTTACACTAACAATAACAAATATTTACTTGTCTAACAACTAAACTGCACCCCACGACAAGAAAACAAACAACAACAAGTTTTACAAAACTGGTATTTCACCATGCTATTAAAACTTGTTTAACGAGTTTTCAACAGTTTAAGGTGAAACAAATCTGAAATTCAGTTCATTGCTTATAACTTTTGAACCACTGAACCGATTTTGCTGAAATTCAAAACCAAACGGCCTTGGGGAACAACAAATATATATGCTAAGCTTCAGTCCCCTCAGAATTGTCTTTCGAAAGTTATAGTGGTTTTAATCTTGTAAATTCGAAAAATACCCTTCCCGAAATTTACTATTTTGCTCATAACTTTTGAACCACTGGACCGATTTCGCTGGATTGCAATACCAACCTGACCCGGTAAATGAAGAACATATATGTCAAACTTCAGGAGCCTCCGTAAAGTCTTTCAAAAGTTAGCGTGTTTTCAACGGACAGACAGACAGACGGACGGACGGACGGACGGACGGACGGACGGACATCGCTAGATCGACTTAAAATCGATCAAGGATCATGAATATATATACTTTATGGGGTCCTAGACCAATATTTCGATGTGTTACAAACGGAATGACAAACTTATATATACCCTCTATCACTAGAGTGGAGGGTATAAAAAGCATGTTATGTAAAACAATCAAATTGTACAACTTTTAAACTAATTTAACAAATTATTTGAATATTTTTGTTTTTAACCTTAACTTTAACCTCGATTTGACAGAGCTCTGGCACTTTCTGGCAAAAGTTATAACATACGAAATGTTATGGGATACCTCTAGTATAACCCGCACTAGCGTTTTGCATTATCCATCATTATCTGCAGAAGTTGCAGTCTATTATGTAAATGGATTTTTAAAGATATTTAAAAAAAACATTGATTTTTACTCAATATAACTTTTTGTTGGGTTATTTTTTTGTTATAAAAAAAAATGAATAATAAAATAACGGATCTTGGAAACATGTTGCAAAAAATTTGGATGGATTACTCCACAAGATGAATTTTTAAAATTTTTTAAAAAAATGTCCTTTACAAAAAAAATAAATTAAGAAAAATGTGAAAAACTCAATACTTTGGGGTTGTGCCCCAGCCAAACTAAGAGTCGCATTGATGTAACGGAAACTGATTTTTAGTCTCCAGAGTGTCAAAATTAAGTATGCACCTAAAAAAAAATAATCGGCAATTTTTTTTTTTTACCTAAATGCGCACGAATATTACACCGTGCGTGCCAAAGTCACTTGATACAAACATGCTTTTATTTTTCTATAAATAATTTTTTGATTTCTTTTTTCTACAAAAAATAACTGACTTGTGTAGGTAAAGACTAATGATATTTCATTAAAAAATACCAACAATTTAAAAAAAAATTACTTACACAAATCATTAAAAATCAAAAGAATAATCAGTAGTTTTTACTTACAGAACAAAAATAAATGACTTTAAAAATTAAATGTTAATGAAAGTCTTTATTTTGTAGTGTGTTATTTTTGAAACAAAGGACTGAAGTAGTCATTAATAAAAACTGAGCATCAAACAAATGTTTTTTCTTTTAAAAACGACTAAACGGAAAACTTTTTAAATAAACTACAAACAGTTAATGACATAATTTTTTGAGTGAACTTAAAATATCAAAAAAAAAAAACGAGAAACTTAATAAAACGACATATTTTCCCTGTGTAATTCGATTTTTACCTTAATGGGCGATGCGATACGCCTTACCCATGTTCAAGTATCCAAAAATACGATCAGTAAAAAAAAATTAAATTTGTTTTTGTTTTTAAATGATTCAGCAAAGTCGAACTAAACTTTTTGACCTGATTTTACTACATAAATATTTTTTTTATCTAAAAAAAAAATGTAAAAAGTATTCGGCTTTTGTTTAATAAAACTCGGTTGAATATGAATATTCGGCTTCGGGCAAAAGGGGTGTATTCGATCAGACACTAACAATTATTACTAAACGGAGTTAGGTGAGGAGGAAAAACGGTCGATTTGTTTTTTTTTTTTTAATTTTCACACTTTTTAAATTTATTAAATACTCCAATTTTTAAGCTTATCGTTATCAAAAATTACATGCCCTTTCAAATACACAGAAAAAAATAAAAAAAATATTTGAGTAAATTTTTAATACTATTGAGTAAAAAATTACTCAATTTTGCACCAGTAAACGATTTAATAGTATTGAGTAAATTTTTAATAAAAATTTATTAAATGTTTGAAAAAAAATTTGAGTAAATTTTTAATTGACACAATTAAAAATTTACTCAAAAATTTTCTATTTATTTTTTTTTTTAAAGTTTAAAAAAGTTTTAAATTTTTTTACAAAAACAAACAAATTGTTTTTTCAAACTTTACCAAACATATTTATGTCTCAAAAACATGGGAAAATTTTATAAAGACGATTACAAACTTTCATATATATACACAAAAAACTATAAACTAAACGAGAATTCAAAAAACTATGAGAGTTTAAAAAAAATAAAAAAAACTATTAAATTTTTATTAAATTATTTACTTAAATTGTTTTTAAAATTTTTGAGTAAATTTTTAATTGTGTCAATTGAAAAATTACTCAATTTTTGTTTTTAAATTTAAACAAGTGATTACTCAAATTTGTTTCCTTCATATTTTTTTCTGTGTATAATTTTGTCTGAAATGACCAAAATCGAGATCTAATTATATCTCGGTTTTGGTCAAAATTGGCACAAATTTGATATAAAACTATATCTGATCAGATACACTTATATATAATGAAATGCATATTTTTTTTAGATCATAGCAGTTCTGATTAGATCAAGTCGATTTTTACACGGGTATGATATATAATATCTGACTCTTCATTATAGCCGTCATGGAGGCTATAATAAATTTTTTACTCCAAAAAATTAAAATCTCACACTGAACGAGGCGAAAAAATTTAATTGAAGAGTACGTTGACTGCAAGCAAAGAACATTCCATTAAAACAAAAACATAATAAATATTTACTATGTGCAATAGGGTAGAGCAAATTTTGCCTTTTTTTTAATTTCGAAATGGGGTCGGGAAAGTTGCCTGTTAAAATTGATATAAACACACAAAATTATTGGAACTGTATGAAAATGGTTCCGAACAAAGTGAAAAAAATGGTGATGAGCTTTATTTGTTTTGCTTTAATATTACCCAGGCAGAAAAATACTAACGGGAGAGTGCTGGCAAAGTACCTTTTATGGTCGCTTGTGTGCTGGCAAAGCATCACAGTTAAGTACTCTCCCAGCGTCCAAAATGATAACCACGGTAAACGGTATGCCGTTGCTATTTTAAAGCGCTTTGAAAGCGCTTTAAAAACAAAAAATATGGTACTATTATAGCACTTTTAGAACAAAAAAATGGGACGTATATAAATTATATACATAAGTCCATAACATAGAGTAAAGAATATATCAGAGATTTTGATAGGCCCCAAAACAATATGTCACTTTATATAAATTGGTTCTCTTAATGTTTAAGAGAGTTTTTACATGCAATAGCATAGGCAACACTAAGAGAACCAACTTTTTGAGAGAGGAAATTAAATGGTAGCCAACCAACCTGATACCCACTGGTCCATAAGACACAACTTTTTTGGTGTTTATTTGAATAAAGAAATTTATTAACCGTTTCACTCCCCTTGTACACTACAGTGTACACTAGGGTGCTCCAAAAAAATGAAGTTGTTAAATATTGGCCGTAACTCCCCCTAGAAATATGCATTTGGGTGTAAAAATATGTTTTGCAAAATTATAGGGTAATCGGATGTGGGTAAGGCGTGCCGCATCGGCCCTGAAGTTTGAAAAACGGATTACAAGGGGTAAATATGACTTTTTTGTGATTTTCTCATTTTTTTTTTGTATTATGGGTTAAGTTTGAATTCAAATGATTACTGAATTGTGGTTTAGAGCTAATTGCCTATCTAATAAGGTATTAAAAATTAAAATCGGTTGAAAATCAGCCAAGTTATTACAACTTCCCCAGGCAACTAACGTGTGTCAGACCATTTAATCAAGTAATTCGAGCCCCATTTTTGAAATTTATTGAAATTATCTACTGTAAAAACATTTTTTTATTCTTCAAGTCCCAATGTACTAAGAAGATACATATTTTTCATATTGCGTTTTGCTAACTTGTTTTAAATAAATGCTAAAGTGGTCTGAATTTTTCAACACTATTTTCAAATCTCCAATTTTAAATTGTTTTTTTTTTTTTTTGTTAAAGAAATTTTAAAAAATCGACTATTATGGATTTGTTAAGCACATATAAACAAATTGTAGGCTTTGATGTTTTCCTTTGGCTATTACAGTGATGTAATTTCGGCGGATTTCGGGAATGTAGTGATTTTTGGCACTTTTTTAGCTTTTATTTTTTTTTTGGTTTTTTTACAAACTTCAAATATGATAAATACTCATCATCTTAGGACAATTAAGCTTGAAGAATAAAAAAAATTTATTACAGTAGATAATTTCAATAAATTCCAAAAATTTGGCTCGAATTCCTTGATCAAGTGGTCTGCCACACGTTAGTTGCCGGGGGAAGTTGTAATAACTCGGCTAATTTTCAACCGATTTTAATTTTTAATACATTATTTGATATACAATTAACTCTTAATCAAAATTCAGTGACCATTTGAATTCAAACTTTACTTAAAATATCAAAAAAATTGAGAAAATATCATATTTTCCCCTTGTAATTCGTTTTTCAAACTTCAGGACCGATGCGGCACGCCTTACCCACATCCGATTAGCCTATAATTTTGCAAAACATATTTTTACACCCAAATGCATATTTCTAGGGGGAGTTACGGCCTATATTTAACAACTTCATTTTTTTGAAGCACCCTAGTGTACACATCTTTAAAAATTCATTAAAAATTACCCGTACAACATTTTTGTGTTTTGTTTGGACAAGATTGATCATTGAAAGGTTATATTTACGATAGATGTGCTCGGAAAAATAAATTTGCATTCCGGTGGACTCTACACGCAATATTTGGTGGCAAACTGGAAATTTTTCAAATAACGTAAAAAAATTGCAAAACAAAATAAACGTTAAAAAGTTCTCAAAAATCGAATAATAATTATACAAGCTTTCTTAAAAGCAGATTTTGTAGAACTTTTCGATACGAAAAATACAAAATTCGATTTTTGGAAAAATGTTTACTCGTTCGGGAGATATTGCATGTGAAAGCTTCAAGTTTGGTTGGATATATCTCCGCTAGAGGGCGCGATAGACCAACGAAATCAACAAAAAGTTTTTACTTTGCATAGATCTACATTTTCACAAATTTTGGTAAAGAAATTACTAGCCAAAAAAAATCGGTAGTGAAAGGGTTAAATTAGGATAAAAAATGTATTAACTCATTTATTAGGACAAAAAAATTCTGAACAAACTTCGAACAATTTTCTAAGTCCCGGAAAAAATTTGTTTGCAGTTTTATTTGCGCTTTGGAATATAAAAAATTTATTAAAAATGCTTTTAGGAAAAAATTTGGAAAAGTCCCGAAAAAAAGTAGTGCATTGAACCAAAACGGGTATGTATCCGGAGTTCCTCACGAAAGAAACAGGTGTTTTTATATAAAAGGTGTCAAGTTTGTAATTTGTAGGTCCAGAGACTCTATGTAGGTCATTGTGTATGAGTGACATATCATGAGAACTATCAAGGACCGGCCACTTATCCTGCAGGGAAATAAAAAATATTCCAATTGTTATGAAAATTAATAAATTTTAATAAAAAATTTATACTTTGAACGGATTTAAATAGAAAAACATTGGCAAAGCGCTTGGAAAGCACTTTTTCGAATTCATACTACCTTCTACACAAAAAATAAAGTGCTTTGCCGAGACTTTTTCTTTGGAACGATTGGCAGTTTCTGCCTGGGTAGTTTATAGTTGGACATTACTGAAAAAGTGTTTTTTAATAAAAATATGAAATCTTTCTTTAAAAATATTTTTTTTTTTAATTAATTTTAAATTGCATGAAAGGCCAAATTTAATAATACGATCATTAAAAATAAACATCTTCTCAACACTGATCTAATACTACGTTATATTTTTAGCATAAAATTAATTAAAAATACTTTTTTGCAAACAAAAAAACATTTTAAGGACCAAAAAAAATGTCCGAGTATAAACTAATATTTTAAGCCCAAAAAAAAGATCAACAATTTTTTTTCACTTTGTTCTGAACTTTCCGATTTTGAAGTCAAAAAAGGAACCCAAAGCCATTATCCTACAGTTCCAATAGTTGTGTGTGTTAATATCGACCCTAAAAGCAAATTTCCCGACTCCGACGTTGTCGAAATTCAAAATAAAACAGAACTTCGTCGATTGCCGAGCAAATTATGTTTCCTTTTGGTCTAAAAGCTCATATATTCATAAAAAATATTATTAAGATACCTTAATAGTGGTATTAAATGTGTCCAGAAACATCAAAAATGCGGTTTTTACCCGTTTTTAAATTTTATGCATTATCACGAAAAATTGTTTTTTCGATTGAGAGCCAAATTATGGATCCTTTTGGTCTAAAAACATATATATATATATTTAAAATTTTAACCCTAGAAGATTAATGTTTGACCCACATTTAATTTTTGTATAATTTTGTTTTTAACCGAACAAAGTGAAACAAAAAATTTAAACTTTTTTTGCTTAAAACATTAGTTAATATTCGGGCGTTACTTAAAATGTGTTTTTATCGTAATAATTTTATTTTTTTTTCAAAAAAAATTTTTTTTTAATTAATTTAAAATTGCATTAAAGGCCAAATTAAAAATGTGATTATTAAAATATAAATCTTCTCAAAAGCTAATATTACGTTATATTTTTTAATATTACGTTATATTTTCAGCAAAACACTAATAAAAAATATTTTTTTTTGCAAAACAAGAAATAAAAAAAAATTACATTCATATTTAATTAAATTAAACAAAACCTATCAGATAAGTTACACAGAAAAAAACGAATTGTTATATTTACCCCCATATTTGTGAATGCAATTATTTTTTTCACTGAAAGTGCTCCTACACAGAAAAAAAATGTCGAGGTAATGTTATCTATGCTGGCTTAGGTGAATTATTTTTGTATGAAATTTAAAAGCCACGACTTATTACCTATGCCACCAGTATAATTTTACTTTACAATTTCAACAATTAACCATGTAAGATTTACAAAGGAAAATAGATAAAATTTCGAAATTAGTTTTGTTGTGTTTTTTTTCTGTCATTGAGAATTTTCATTATAGTAAAAATTCATTGTAAAACTATAACGGTACTATCATTAGAAAAAGTAATCAAAAATATGTAAACAAACATTAAACCCCTTGACTTCAACAAATCCAAATAATAAAGCAACCCAACAAACAAAGAAATAAGAAGAAGATTTCCAATCACTTTTCTTTGAGAAAAATGGCTATTGTTGCAAAAACTGTGTTTGTATTATGAATATTAACCGATTTGTTTAAAACCGTGGTTTAAAGTTTTGTATATGGGCATAAACATAACCACTTTTTGGAGTATATTTTCAAATTGTCTGCTGGGATTTCTTGTTTATTTTGTTGTTTATATTTTTTTTGTTTTGATTTTTTTATTTATTTGAATTTTTATTTTTAAATTTTGAAATTAATAGGTGGACGTTATTGACAACAAATTCTAATAATACTACCTGGTATTATTGTGCCATGGTAAAAATTTAATTAAATAAAATATGTACATATGTACATATATTGTAATACCATTTATTAATAAAATCCGACAATATATGTATCTGGAAACCCAACATTCATTAATTTACATCATTGTCACAATCATATCTCTCAATGCGGTAAGTGATTACGAAATTGAAATTAAGAACTTATTTAATTGTAAATATTGTGTTTTTCATTTCTTACAGGAATGATCACTAAAATGAACTCTAGGAACTCGCTAATTCGTCACTTTTCGAGCTGTAATAACGCTTTGAATGAGTCATCGGCAAAGAAACCAGACGATTATATTTATATAACACAAGCAACGTCACAAGATGCACCACTGACCAGTGTAATATAGAATTTTTATTATCAGAATCTGAGACTTTTCCTATTGGAAAAATGTTTTTCAATCTAAGGCTTTTTCTATAGGAAAACTGTTTAAGAACTTTTTCTTTTGTCTTTTTTGTCTAAGACTTTTTCTAGAGGAAAAATTTCTCAGAAAATGACACTTTTTCTATATGAAAAATGTCTCAGAATCTAAGACTTTTTCTATAGGAAAAATGTCTCAGAATCTGAGACTTTTTCTATAGGAAAAATGTCTCAGCATCTGAGACTTTTTCTCTAGGAAAAATGTCTCAGAATCTGAGACTTTTTCTCTAAGAAAAATGTCTTAGAATCTGAGACTTTTTCTGTAAGAAAAATGTCTCAGAATCTGAGAATTTTTCTCTAGGAAAAATTTCTCAGAATCTGAGACTTTTCTCTAGGAAAAATGTCTCAGAATCTGAGACTTTTTCTCTATGAAAAATGTCTCAGAATCTGAGACTTTTTCTCTAGGAAAAATGTCTCAGAATCTAAGACTTTTTCTCTTGGAAAAATGTCTCAGAATCTGATACTTTTTCTATAGGAAAAATGTCTCAGAATCTGAGACTTTTTCTATAGGAAAAATGTCTCAGAATCTGAGACTTTTTCTATAGGAAAAATGTCTCAGAATCTGAGACTTTTTCTATAGGAAAAATGTCTCAGGATCTTAGACTTTTTCTATATGAAAAATGTCTCAGAATCTGGGACTTTTTCTATAGAAAAAATGTCTCAGGATCTTAGACTTTTTCTATATGAAAAATGTCTCGGAATCTGAGACTTTTTCTATAGGAAAAATGTTGCAGAATCTGAGACTTTTTCTATAGGAAAAATGTCGCAGAATCTGAGACTTTTTCTATAGGAAAAATGTCTCGGAATCTGAGACTTTTTCTATAGGTAAAATGTGTCAGAATCTGAGACTTTTTCTAAAAAACGTCTTAGAATCTGAGATTTTTTCTATAGGAAAAATATCTCAGAATCTGAGACTTTTTCTATTGGAAAAATATTCAGAATCTGAGACTTTTTCTATTGGAAAAATATTCAGAATCTGAGACTTTTTCTATTGGAAAAATGTCTCAGAATCTGAAACTTTTTCTATAGGAAAAAAGTCTCAGAATCTGAGACTTTTTCTATAGGAAAAATTTCTCAGAATGTGCGACTTTTTCTATAGGTAAAATGTCTCAGAATCTAAGACGTTTTCTATAGGTAAAATGTCTCAGAATCTGAGACTTTTTCTAAAAAACGTCTTAGAATCTGAGACTTTTTCTATAAGAAAAATGTCTCAGAATCTGAGAGTTTTTCTATAAGAAAAATGTCTCAGAATCTGAGAGTTTTTCTATAAGAAAAATGTCTCAGAATCTGAGACTTTTTCTATAAGAAAAATGTCTCAGAATCTGAGACTTTTTCTATAAGAAAAATGTCTCAGAATCTGAGACTTTTTCTATAAGAAAAATGTCTCAGAATCTGAGACTTTTTCTATAAGAAAAATGTCTCAGAATCTGAGACTTTTTCTATAACAAAAATGTTTCAGAATCTGAGACTTTTTCTATAAGAAAAATGTCTCAGAATCTGAGACTTTTTCTATAAGAAAAATGTCTCAGAATCTGAGACTGAGACTTTTTCTATAAGAAAAATGTCTCAGAATCTGAGACTTTTTCTATAAGAAAAATGTCTCAGAATCTGAGACTTTTTCTGTAAGAAAAATGTCTCAGGATCTGAGACTTTTTCTATAAGAAAAATGTCTCAGAATCTAAGACTTTTTCTATAAGAAAGGTGTCTCAGAATCTGAGACTTTTTCTATAAGAAAAATGTCTCAGAATCTGAGACTTTTTCTTTAAGAAAGGTGTCTCAGAATCTGAGACTTTTTCTATAAGAAAGGTGTCTCAGAATCTGATACTTTTTCTATAAGAAAAATGTCTCAGAATCTGAGACTTTTTCTATAAGAAAAATGTCTCAGAATCTGAGACTTTTTCTATAAGAAAAATGTCTCAGAACCTGAGACTTTTTCTATAAGAAAAATGTCTCAGAATCTGAGACTTTTTCTATAAGAAAAATGTCTCATAATCTGAGACTTTTTCTATAGGAAAAATATTTCAGAATCTGAGTCTTTTTCAGTTGGAAAAATGTCTCAGAATCTTATACTTTTTCTATAGGTAAAATGGCTCAGAATCTGAGACTTTTTCTAAAAAACGTCTTAGAATCTGAGATTTTTTCTATAGGAAAAATGACTTAGAATCTGAGACTTCTTCTCTAGGAAAAATATTTCAGAATCTAAGACTTTTTCCACTGGAAAAATGTCTCAGAATCTGATACTTTTTTTATAGGAGAAGTTTTTTCTATAGGAAAAATGTCTCAGAATCTGAGACTTTTTTTTAGGAAAAAAGTCTCAGTATCTGAGACTTTTTCTATAGGAAAAATTTCTCAGAATCTTAGACTTTTTCTATAGGAAAATGTCTCAGAATCTGAGACTTTTTCTATAGGAAAAATGCTTCAGAATGTGCAACTTTTTTATAGCAAAATGTCTAAGAATCTGATACTTTTTCTATGTTAAAATGTATCAGAATCTGAGACTTTTTCTATAGTAAAATGTCTCAGAATCTAAGACTTTTTCTGTAGTAAAATGTCTTACAATCTCAAAATTTTTTAAGGAAAAATGTACAATAATCTGAGACTTTATATAGAAAAAAATATTCAGAATCTAAGACTTTTTCTATAGAAAAAATGTCTCAGAATTTAAAACTTTCTATAGAAAATATGTCTCAGAATCTGAGATTGATCCCTTTAGGAATATTGTCTCAGTATCTGAGGCTTCTTCTGTAGGAAAAATGTTTCAAAATCTAAGACTTTTTCTATAGAAAAACTGTATTAGAATCTGATATTTTTTCTATAGGACAAATGTCTCAGAATCTAAAATTTTCAATAGAAAATATGTCTCAGAATCTGAGATTTTTTGTATAAAAAAATGTATCAGAATCTAAAATTTTTCTACAGAAAATATGTCTCAGAATATAAGATTTTTTCTATACAAAAATGTTTCAGAATCTGAGATAATTTCTATACAAAAAACGTCTCAGAACTTATGACTTTTTTTTCTATAGAAAAAATGTCGCAGAATCTAACATATTTTCTTTAAAAATAAGGTAACATAATTTGAGATTTTTTTCTATAGCAAAAATGTCACAGAATCTGATATTTTTTCTATAGAAAAAATGTCTCAGTATCTGAGATTTTTTCTTTACAAAAAATGTCTTACAATATTCTTTAAAGATAAACAACAATTGTAATTTGCAATTAAAAAAAATAGTTTTTACAAATAAAACCATAATAAAATCAATTAACTTTTTTATTTGAGGGTGGAATTATTTATAATTTGCTTTTTAACAAAATAAAATACATAAACTACCAAAGTTTATGTATAAATATTTATTTTCAAAATTTTGTAAAGCTTACAAAGTTTAGTTGGAATATTTCCTAAAAGCATAGTTAATTTTTCGAACATAAAATTTTTTTAAAATCACCTTGGCTTTTTAGTAATATTGTCTAAAAACTTTGTAGGCTCTATGTTATCTTGGCACTTAGATAAAGTTATACTATGTTTTTAGGTAATATTACCTTGATTTTTTTTTTGTGTGTATACGGAAATTTGTAATATCCTATAAAAAATCTTATTTTTTTCAACAAAGAAATTCAAAAAACACAATTTAAAATATTTTTTTTTTCAACAAAGAAATTTAACAAAAACAACCACAATTTATTGACCTGATAAAAGAATTTTGAAATGAAATTACTTGACTGAGTTTCTGATGTTTGGTTGATTTACAATTAATGTTTGTTGATTTAATTTTGACGATTTTATGTTCTGTGTATTGTTATTGTGAGAACAATTATCATAAATTAAATATTCAGGGTTGCATAGTGAGTAGGGTTTCTAAATTCCCGAACTTTTTCAATTCCCGGGAAAACGTTTTAAAAAAATCGTGTTCCCGGGAATTTTTTAATTAAAACAAATTTTGAGTTTTATCATACAAAAAAGTTATTTCCACTCAATCATAATTCTGAAAATATGTATAAATTATCCGATTTTAAAATGTTACAACAAATGTGCTTGTAACAACTTCTTGGAAAAATTTTCTAATTCTGACTAAGCAAACCGACGCCAGTCTTTAAAATAATATTTTTTTTTTGTTCAAGCACTATAAAGATTGTTGATCCGAATACTAAGTACTAAATTTTGAAAAAATAAATTATTGGAATTTTAAATTAAGAACACTTTTGCCAATTTGCAGCCAACCTTCGAAGTGAAATTCAGTTTCATCCCGTATTTTGTGACGTAATCGATTAAAGAAAAATAATTATGAGACCTAAATAATATGCAAGCAGAAGCATATCCTTGCTTGTTTTTCTTTAAAAATATAAATTTTTTCAAAGTTTTGATGTCATTTTTAATAAATTATTTGAAATTGTGTTAAAACTGTGTAAATTAAATTTATTTTTCTCAAAAAAATTAGCGACAAATTCCCGAAATTTCCCGAAGAAAAATACCAGATTTTTAAAAAAATATTTCCCGGGAATTCCCGGGAAATTTTTTCCGAATAGAAACCCTAATAGTGAGGAAAAATTGTAAAAATAAAGTAAAAAGGCTATATTCGATTTTAACGAATCCATGAATACCCTCCACAAGGCCCAAAAATTTTTAATATAAATGAATTTGAGAACAAAACACTTTTTTAGTGATAGCAATTTTATGTATAAACATTTTGACTGTAAAAATATTATTTTAATTGTTAAAAAATATTCTTTGAGTAACAAAAACATTGCGCAAAATATTTATGTGGCTAATTTTTATGGTCTTCAGAAAGTTTTTTCGACACGTGAATTCGTGCTAAAACCCGTATTTAATATACTTTTTTTTATTTTTTGCATAATTTTTTTTTTTCAATTTTGAAGTTTTGGTTTTGAAAACTATTCAATGGTCTGGGGCATGTAGACTTTTAATGCTTATTTTTCATCCGATTTTAATTTCTTTTAGTTTTTTGGAAAGGTAATATTAAATACCAATTACATATTTTTAAACAGATAGTTAAAAAAAATAACAGGTACCAAAATTTTCCCAAAGATGGAAAAAAATTTGTTTTCATTGTTATAAGAATGTTCTAAAACTTCAATCCTTTTTTCTGGAGTTGTTTTTATCCGATTGTCTCCAAATTTTGATTCACTTATTTTTAGATACTGAAAATCCCTGAGATACTAAAATGGAGCAGGGGCGGCTTTGTAGAGACAACAAAAAATTTCATCTGCAAATCCCATACATTTTTAAGCCAGTCTACTATATTAGGGTGGTAGCAAAATTTCAACTTTGGATTTTTAGCCTTGTCGGATTGGAATATTGTGCCACATGGTCTAAAATTGATGTGGACAAAATTTCTGTCAAATCGGATAACTTTAATTTTTGAGGTCAAAATTCACAAGGTTAAAAAAACGGTAATTGTATACGAATTACCTATTTTTAAAATTTTTCTATTGAATTTTATTTTAAAAAATGTTTCAACAAAATTTTTGGGGAATCGATCCCGCATTGCGGGACCAGCAATTAACTACATTCTGGTCAGACACTCTACCCCTCGTGTTCTTTAATTTTTTTTTCTACAAAAAAATAACATAAGTATACTTGTGTTATTTTTTTGTAGACAAAAACCTATAGGTAAAAACTAATGACTTTTCTTTAAAAAAACAATTTAAAACAAGTAAGAGTGTTAAATTCGGCTGTGCCGAATCTTTTATACCCTCCAATACGTTTAAAATTAAAAAAAAAATCGCAGGGGGGTCTTTTTTTTGGTGGGGGGGGGGGGGTCGGCAAAGTTGGTGGGGGACACATATACCCCCGCTATATATGTTTACAAATTATTTGGTTATGATATTTACGCTTAAATAATAAATTTTTATCGTTATTTTTAATTAATTTCTATAACCACGCCCCCAAAGAGGGGCGGCCTGAAAAAAATCAAATTTTCTAACCCCCTTGGTCCAAGCGCAGGTCTATGAACATAAAATAACCTTACCAGTAAAATAAGAGATATTCTTGCTCAATTTCAGGGGTCTAGCTCTTTTGGTTTGGACTGCATCGTTATTTCTACAGACGGATGGACGGACGGACGGACATCGCTAGAATGTCTTAGATTCTATCATGGATCAATATTATATATACTTTGTGGGGTCCCCGACCGATATTTCGATGTGTGACACACGGAATGACAAAGTGAGTATACCCCCATACTGTGGTTGGAGGGTATAAAAAGTAACGTCCACAGGAATTGGCTGTGAATGACGTCTATCCACCTCTATCTCTAATTTCGCAACGGATCAGACTAGAAGCGAGAGAAACTTGGTTAACCCGATGGACTGAGTCGGACTGCTGTATTCAGACAAAATCATTATGGGATGAAAATTCGTTGAAACAAAGCCAAGTTCTTGTTGATATGGATAGAAGACAACTGAGAATGATAATTAATCTGATTACAGGCCACAACACCCTGGTTAAACACATGGAAAGAATTGGAAAAGCAAATGATGATACGATGGTGTAGAGAAGCTCTTCAGGACAGTTATCACTTTTTATGTGAATGCCCTGCACTGTCTATTAGAAGATTTAAATTATTTATCTCTTTCTTTTTTCAGAATTTACATAAAATCCGAGGAATAAATACATGGACCTTACTGGCGTTTATCAAAATATCGATGTGGAATGCATAGGAAAATTTTTAATTTTAAGCCAATTTTAACTAGAAAATGGAAAAAAAATATGTTACACTCTAGTTCATTGACATTTTTGAGCTAGATTGGGTGCAGACCCTGGACATATGGGTTCGGACCCCATGGGTCCAGACCCTGTTAACTCGAGACCTCATTGGGTCCTTTAAGGGTCGCAGTAGATTTTGACCCAAAACTTTTGTCCGTTGCGCTCTACCTTGTTTAGTTTTTGAGATACGGTAATAATAATAACTCAAAAACTATTAGTCGGAGTGCTTTTGGGTATGTATTTTGGGAAAGTATTCTACGAGTCAAGAGCTACAAAAATGCCGTCGGACTTTGTCAAGTAGATTACAAACGGATGTAATCTACTTGACAACCGAGTATTTCGAACAAAAACTCTGGCTCTACACTCAAAAAATTTTGTAGGCAAAAACAAATGAAAAACACACTTAAAACCATTGAATAAACAATTGAAAACCATTCAAGTAATTATTTATTTGTTTTAACAAACATCAACATTTATTTTTTTCTGTTGACAAAATTTCTAAAATAAATAACATTAAACATTTAAAAATTACGCTTTTTTCTTTGTTTTTTACCAACAAATTCGAAAAAAAACCTACCTAAAAATTAATGATAGTTCTGTTATTTTTACCAACAAATTCCAAAAAAATAACCCACGAAAACATTAAAAATTAATGATTTCGTAGGTTATTTTTTACAATTTTCTATTGAAATATTTTTTTAAAATTTTTTAATAAAATTTTGGGGAATCGATCCCGCAATCAACTACATTCTGGCCAGACACTCTACCCATCGTGCCAAAGTCACTTGATACAAACATGTTTTTATATTTCTACACTCAAAAAAAAACCTTGTAAAGTTACCAAAAAATCTCGTGATTTTACAAGGCTATTCTCGTAAAATATGACGTAGGTAAAATTCTCGTAAAATTACGAGGATTTCCTCGTAATTTTGAATGCGCCAAAGTTTGGTAAAATAACCAATTTTATTGGTAAAAATATTGGTTTAAAAAATGGTAAACTTACAAGAAAAAATGGTTATTATGTTTAAAAAAATGATAAATTTACAAACCAAAATGGTAAGTTTACAAAAAAAAAAAAAATATTAAACAACATAAATCCTCGAAATAAAATAATTTTTGTAAAATAACTGTTTTTTTTTGTAAATTAACTACAATCCTCGTAATAGATTTTTCAAAATATTGTCAACTTTTTTTTTTAAATATTTTTGAATAAAAAAAAAATTACAAAAAAAACTTGTTTTTTTTTTTGTTAAACAATATAAATCCTCGTATAACAAAATTTTTGTAAAATAACAGTTTTTTTGTAATTCAACTAGAATCCTCGTAATAAAAACTTTGTTGTAAAATTACAGTTTTTTTTTTGTAAAATAACCTTTCAAAATGGTAGAATACAATTACGAAAATAAACTTGTAAAATTACCAATAAAACTGTAGTTCTCGTTTGAGCAAAGTACAAGATTTTTTGTTAAAAAACAAGGAAAATTGTTAAATATTGGTAGAACGGGACTACAAGGCATTTTACCAGGTGTTTTACCAGTTTATTTTTTTGAGTGTATAAATAATTTTTTGATTTTTCTTTCTACAAAAAAATAACCTACTTGTGTAGGTAAAAACTAATGATATTTCATTAAAAAATACCGACAATTTAAAAAAATGACTTACACAAATCATTAAAAATTTAAAGAATAATCAGTAGTTTTTACTTACAGAACAAAAATAAATGACTTTTAAGATTAAATGTAAATGAAAGTCTTTATTTTTTAGTGTGTTATTTTTAAAACAAAGGATTAACAAAACATTAACAAAAACTGAACATCAAACAAATGTTTTTTCTTTTAAAAACGACTAAACGGAAAACTTTTTAAATAATCTACAAACAGTTAATGACATAATTTTTTGAGTGAAGGGATAAGTTCACTTATCTCAGCAGAACACTTTCCATGGTAATATCAATAGAACAAATTCACACAACCCAAATTCCGACATTGCTCCAATGAGTCAATAGAGTTAGACACCCTATTGTCATTGATAAGCATCGAGGCCCTCCTTTGCACACGGTCCAAGAGCTCCAAAATAGACTTTAAAGCCCTTGCCCATTGTATTCCATCTTCGTCGGATGTAGGTGGTAAAAATATTAAGAAGATCTGATGAGGTGAAGAACTTCTTACACCGGCTTAAAAAACCGAGGCAATTGAATGCTTCTTTCGACACTTGAAAAACGTGCTTATTCCAACGGACTTCACACTGAATTTTCATGCCCAGAACATGAAGAGTGGCAGATTCCTCGATAACTAAGGCTGGATTACTTAATGCTCCGCTATAAAATAACTCTCCGTTAAATTTAACTTTTTCATACAAATTTTGACATACGGCTCCGTTAAATCGGCAGTTAGCAGCTAACTTTTTATTGAGTAATCCGCCCTAAATGTGAGAAAACAAATAATATAATGAAAATGGTAAGCAAAGACAAGTATTAAAGAAATGAGATTTGACACAACAATTTTTAAAGCCAAAATTATATTACCACAGAGTTGTGTTTTACTTTAAATCTAGGGGTTTTCTTTCCCGTCTAAACGAGCCTTTAGAAGTATTTTTATAACATATTACTGAAAACTATTTATTTTTATATTAAAAGAAAACAGGATCACGAAATGAAAAACTGTAAATGCAGTTTTACTCCATTTGATCTCTATTTTCAGACTTATATCATCCGGTTCATGTTTAATATTGGCTGTCGGACGGTGTTATAAATAATGTACTTGGTAATGATTACTTTTCACAACTCATTACCATGTTTTTGCTGGGTATCTATTAGAGTTGTCAATTATTCGCCTTTCAAATTTGTTCGAATAATTCAAATAATTGTTTTTGTTCGTTCGATCGAATAAATCTAAAAAAATATTCGATTAATCGATGAGAATAACGAATAAAAAAATTGTTATTGAAAAATATTTTTATTAACAAAAAAATAACTGAATTTGCTTTTTTATGTAAAAAATGCATAAAAAAACTTAAAATTTTAATACTTTTAAGTTTTAAGTTGGTTTGAGTCGAGTCGTTGGGGGACGTTGAAGGACACATTTCCCCTCTTCATAAATGTTTACAAATTCATTTTTACGTTATTTACGCCTAAAAAACACTTTAACCAATAGTTTGTATTATTTTTTATAACCACACCCTTAAAAGGGGCGGGCCAAAAAATAGCATTTCCTAATCATCTCGGTTGAAATGCAGGTGAATGAACTTCATATGGCATAAAAATATTTTACTTGTAAACAAATTGGTGTTTTAGATCTTTAAGGGGGAAAATTTTTTTGCTCGTCCGATTTTGCCACCGAACTTAACCAGCTTATGACCATAATACAAAATCGTGCCAAACTTCAGGAGTATAGCTCTTTTATTTTGGACTGTATCATGACCCCATAGACGGACCAGAAGTTTAAGAATCGATCACTGATCAATAACATGGGGTCCTAGACCTGAAGGGTATAAAAAAAATAATTGTTCGATTAATCGACATAAATTAATCGATTAATTCGTTATTCGAAAATCACCATTTTTAAATTAATCGAACAAGAGTTTGGTTTTGTTTGATCGATTAATCGAATTATTCTTAATCGGTTGACAACTCTAGTATCTATCTAAACTTAATCTTTTTAAATCTTTAAAGAGTTAAGTGCAGTTTTCATCATCAAAGTTGTATATAACAACCGGCATCAACAATAAAATAGACAGCGAAGAAAATCAATATGAGCGTTATGTGAAAAACAAAAAAAAAATAAACTTTCAACTGGATATTTTCGTTTAAATTCATCGATAGATAGTTTCATTATGCGAAACACGATTTTTGTCAGTTTTTACAAAAAAAAAAAAGTAAAAAACGTGTATCGTTATGGTTTATTTCTACTCTATTGTTGTTATTATGGCGAATTTCAATGCTCAGCAGCCAAAAACATTGCAAAACTACGAAGATAATGATGAAGGCCGTATCAGGGTTATTCTTCTTACATGATGATGGTTATGCAGACACAATGCTTAGTCAATCATCATCATCATCCAAACCCATTTTTGTTATATACTTTTTGTTCTCTAGAAATATGTTTAATAGAGTGGGCTAAAATTAAACAAAAAAAATTAATAGAGTAGATGGGGTTAAAAGTTTGACCTAGAAGATCATTAAGAAAACTACGAAATATTATAGGAAAAATAACGAAACCTTGCGGTGCTACTTAATTTAGCTACAACTACTTTGATTAGAACCAACCGCATCACTTTACTTTGTGGATCATCTGACTCTAATGAGATAGTCTCCCGATAATTAACAAGATGGTAGTAAACCATGCCATCTATCAACTTCCAGAGTGAAGAGCATACTGCCACAGACTATATACAGACTCGGCAGTAGAGTTGTATAACAAAAAATGGGGAAAAACTAAGCGATTTTAGGAGAAAACAGAGCGGTTTTTAGCTAGTTTTAAGCTAACATGGCAACACTTTCTACGACTTAGGAATGAGTGAAACAATAAAAACCGATCTGGCATCTATTTTTCTTATGGCGCGTTATATAAGCTTTCTCTTTCTAACCTAATTCTTAGAATAATTTGAAAAAATTAACCATATGGTTAAGAAATACTTTTTTGACACCTGTCACTTATGTCGAGTCTGTATTAGTCTGTGATACTGCGATGGATTACTGTATGCACTTATTTAAGGGGTTCGGTGGACAATATTAGGGAAACTCTTGTATAATTTAATTAGGTTAGGTTAGGTTGTAAGTGGCTGCTGACGTTTTACGTCAACACACGTAGACGCTGAGGTCCATTGTGATACCACGGGATCGTAATAGGTTTCCCTACTAGTCCCTGTCGTTAAACCAGTTTGTGCTTCTTATGAAACTCCTTAGATGTTGAATTTTGACATCCGACAAATCAGAAAGATCGTACAGCTCCCTAGATCCCAGTGAAGCAAGTCGCTGACCAGAAAGTGCCGGGCAATGGCAAATAAAGTGTTCGATAGTTTCCAACTCCTCTTCATCCATGCAACTTCGGCAAAAGTCATTCGACGGCACATTTAACCGCTCTGCGTGCTTCCCTATAAGACAGTGTTCGGTAATTATAGAAACCACCGTCGAAATCTCTCCTCTTGGAAGCGATATCAGCTCACTTGTGCGCCCCTGATTAAGAGAAGGCCAAATCAGTCGTGTTGTCTCACACGTCCATCCATTTGCCCATCTTTGATTAGTCTCCGTCGCAGAACAAAGCCGTAGGTTTTGCTTGCAAGTTTCTAGAGGCATACCAACACATTCCAATTCTGTTGGAACCTGCAAGGTAGTTCCTAGTCTTGCAAGCTCATCGGCTTTGCAATTCCCTGGAATGTCTCTGTGCCCTGGGACCCATATGAGTCGTATGTTAAACTGCTTGGCCATCTCATTTAAAGACGTGCGGCAGTTAAGGGCAGATCTTGTTTTCAGAAACATTGAATCCAGGGACTTGACCGCGGCTTGACTGTCAGTATAGATGTTGACTGCGGTTGTAGACAAGACATTGCAGCTCAACCAGTCAGCCACTTCCTTTATTGCCAGCATCTCTGCCTGGTAAACACTGCAATGATCTGGCAGTCTACGAGCCAGGCTCAATCCAAGCTCTTCCGAATAGACCCCAAAGCCCACTTGTTCGTGCAGCCTCGATCCATCTGTGTAAAAATTTATGGTAGCTCCACTTCCCGGAGTATCCCCCATCCAAGACTCCCTGGATGGTATCATAGTGGTAAAGTGGCGCTCAAAGAGGTTCAAAGAGGGAGCACAATCCACATTTTGTGGTATTGTTATCTTTTTTAAGATCGCACTATGGCCACAATCGCTGCTCCTCCATTGCAGCGTGCTATTAAGTCGAATTGCCGACGCAGCTGCATACTGCCTACCCAATATTTCCAAGGGTATCAGGTGAAGGAGGATTTCTAATGCAGCCGTAGGTGTAGTACGAAGAGCACAAGTGATGCACATTGACGCCATTCTCTGTACCTTTGTGATAAAGACACAGTTCGCCTTTGTTTCTAAAGCAGGCCACCAGACAATGATTCCATACAGCAAAATTGGACGCACCACTGCTGTATAGATCCAATGAACGACTTGAGGGCTAAAACCCCATCGTTTTTCAATGGCCCTTTTACAGGAATACAAAGTGTTGCTTTTCTCACCCGTTCCTCAATATTACGCCTGAAATTCAGCTTCCTATCTAGAAACACTCCAAGATACTTGGCTCCATCTGAGAAGGTGATTTCAGTACCGTCCAGAGAAATAGGATCGAAAGCAGGAATCTTATTTTTCCTTGTAAATAAAACAAGCTCTGTTTTACTAGGATTAACTCTTAGACCACAGTCTCTTGCCCATTTAGACAGATCTTTCAGAGAACCCTGAAGAATGTCCCGCAATGTTGGCAGATGCTTCCCCTTTACCGCTATAGCGACATCGTCAGCATATGCGACAACATGACAACCACGTGCTTCTAGAGATAGTAGCATTAAATTCAGTGCCAGGTTCCAAAGAAGCGGCGAAAGAACACCTCCTTGTGGTGTGCCTCTATTGACAAATCGAGATATGACGGACGCTCCCAATTCAGACGTTATACGTCTACTGGCAAGTAGGCTTTCCACCATTAAAACGATTTCACGCTTTACTCCCAGACCAGACAATGCCAATATTATCGATTCTGGGATGACATTATTAAAAGCCCCCTCAATATCAAGAAAGGCCACCATAGTGTACTCCTTTACCGAAAGCGATCTCTCGATGGTACCAACGAGCTCATGAAGAGCTGTTTCCGTTGATCGTCCCTTGCTGTATGCATGTTGCTTTGTCGAAAGCAACCTCGGGTCAATCACTCTACGCAAATATGAGTCTATCATTCGTTCCATTGTCTTTAGCAAAAAAGAAGACAGACTAATTGGTCTGAAATCCTTCGGAGCTGTGTGGGAATTTTTCCCAGCCTTCGGGATAAATACGACTCTGGTATCCCTCCATTTTAAAGGAATATACACTCAAAAAAGTATGTCGGTAAAATCAACAACAAAAGACAGTTGTTTTGACTACATTTTGTTGTTGAAAAGGCGTCCACTACATATTACGGTAAAAACAACTGCACATGTTGTTGTTTTTAACTATTGATTTTCAACTACAAAATGTAGTAAAAACTACTACAAAACTGTTTAATACAGTTGTTTTTACAACAATTGCCTGAAATTTTATTTAAAAAATTTCTTAAACGTTTAAATGATTGATATTTATTTATTTAAAAAGCAAAACAATTCAGTTGGTTGTATAGAATTTCGACATGATGACAATTTTTTGGTGTATTTATCTGGAATTATAGAAGAAAAAATATATATTAATAAAATGTTAAACAAAATAAATTGATTGTATTTACCTTTGTTTTTTCAATAGTTTGTTTCAAATTTCCACCGCTTCTGATCAAAATTTGTCTGGAATAAAAAAAAAAATGCTTTGGTAGAATTGATTTATAAAAAAAAAATAATTAATTTGTAATGTTTCAAAAGGTATGTACCTGTTCTGTTGTGTATATAAAGAAAAGAAAGATGGCACGCAGGCAACCAAGCCGACAAGAAATTTTTTGCTTTTTCCGATTGGTTTTTACGCACGCTTATGTGAGCGCTATATTATACACACTTGCTATCTCATTTATCCACTTATTTTCTTTCGCTCAAGAAAATTTTTCCAAAAACATATTTTTTGTTATAATTAAATTTAATAAATTGTAATTTAATTTATTTAGATATTTTTTATTTGGTATAAAAATAATTCCTTCCGCATCCCACACGACCAACTCGTTCGACACATTCGTTTGGAATAAAAATTTCTAGAAAAAAAAGAGTTTTTAGAAAAAAACTAAAAACAACTACATACATCAACTATTGCTACAGTGTAGTATATTTTTTGTAGTTATTTTTTGAAACTACTACAAAAAAAAGTTGTTTGAGATTTTTTCATACAAAAACGACCGAAATTGTAGTTAAAAACAACAGTTACTACTTACTACATAAACGACCGTCATGTAGTAACTGCAATAATTTTCTGAGTGTACGACCAGTTGATGCATGATGTGTATAGATTATACAGCAACGGGGCTATATAGTCCGACACTTGCTGCAACTCAGCCGGGATTATACCATCAGGTCCCGGGGATTTATAGGGCCTGAAGCTTTTTATCGCCCAGATTAATGTTGGCATATTTATTATTTCCGAAGCAATTTCAGATGCTTGGGCGTCAGAACGTTCCAAAGCTTGAAACGGCGTCATGGAATTGCCCGGAAAATGCGTGTTTAAAAGGAGATCCAGCGACTCTCCACTGGAGGAAGACCACACCCCATTAGGATCTTTTAGGTATCCCAGGGTGCAAGGAGAAGAAGCCAGAACCTTGCGCAGCCTGGATGCCTCAGAAACGTCTTCTATGTTTCCACAGAAGTTTTTCCAAGAATCACATTTTGCATTTCTGATCATCTTTTTATAACTCTTAAGTTGCAGCCTGTATGCAGACCAGTCCTCGTCCGCTCTTGAAAATTTAGCCTTATTAAAGAGCTTTCTGCAGGAATCTCTGCTCGTCTGCAACTCATTTGACCACCAAGGTGGCTTTTTTTTCCCTCTAGGCTTTGCAGAAGGGCAAGACGCATCCAGGCACCTATTACAAACATTTGTTATATGGTCAACCAGACGGTCAATTTCCGCCAAACTATGTGGTTCAGATAAGGGTACTTCATCCAAAAGCAAAGAAAAAGTCTCCCTATATTTCACCCAGTTTGTTCTCCTCAGATTTCTAGAGACTGTCTCAACCGGGGCACGCTCCCTGAGTAAAAACTCAATGTAGCGATGATCTGAGAAAGAATGCTCTTCCAAAACTCTCCAGTCATCAATTCTATCAGACAATGTATCTGATACAAGTGTTACGTCAAGAACCTCTTGCCGCGTACTTGTAACGAAAGTTGGTTCACCACCCTTGTTACAAATATACAGGTTAGTGCTTAACAAAAACTCCAAAAGTGATTCGCCTCTATCATTTGTGTCTGTACTTCCCCATATCGAATGATGTGCATTAGCATCACAACACACTACTAACTGGTGTCCCCTAGATTCAGACTCCCGAATTAGACCGACAACCTTCTCCGGGGGTATTGACCCCGGATTAGGAAAATACGCAGAGGCGAGCCAAATTGACTTCCCATGAAGCTCTAAGCTAGCCGCTGTAACATCCATATCACTAAAAGTTGATAAAAAGAATATATTTAAGCCATTTTTTGCCAAGATGCAGGCTCTTGGTGAGCCCTCACCTTTGGCAACCACCAACTTAAACCCAGGGGTCTTCAATCCGCAAACCCTGCCACCCCGCACCCAGGGCTTTTGGATAAAAACCAAGTCAACTGCTCCTGTCGTCAGGCGCAGCAAGAGTGCAACTGAGGCTGCCTTACAGTGATGGAGGTTTATTTGTAGGAACCGCAACATCTTGTTTTATTTCCACCATCCTTTCCACCACCGTGTTATTGGCTTCATCCTCCGTGTTATCAAAGAGGTCGCATTCGTCCCCAGATTCGGTTTCGAATAAGCCAGATATATATCCCATCTGTTCTGAATCGGAGGCAACAGAACTCTCCGAATTCCTCACTGCATGGGCCTCGTCTTGAATGTCACCCATCGTGGCATCAGCTTTATCCTCCATGCCATCACAGAGGTCGCATTCGTTACCAGATTCGGTTTCAAAAATGCCAGATGCATCTCCCATCAGCCTAGAATCGGCCAGCTGAATATCAACCTTTTCCAGATTCTCCTCCCCAGCCGACTCTGCCACTGGCTTGTCTGCGTCCAAAATAGTCTTCTGGTCGCCCTTGTAGACATTGACTCTTATATGAAAAAATCCAAATCTAATAATGCCGTCAGTCCTGGCTAAAAGCGGAAGCGATTCCTCATTAACCAAGACCACTGCTTGACGACGAGCGCCCTCCATCTCACCCAATCTGGCAATTTGCCAATTCTGAGTTGGAAGGTCAGGATTGCAGACTTTTATCATCTTAAGAATCACCGCAGTGTCATTTGTAGCCATTGGGATCCATGCATGAGCTCTGGGTTGCGAGGGGATATCATGTTTTTCCACAACGTCCAGTCTAGCTCCAGGCCATAACTCTCCCACTTGGCTAATGGCAACTTTAAACACGGCTGCGGATCTTTCGTTCCCAAAAGCAACGAGTTTTACTCGCCCCTGATACCAACCTGCGTTGACAGTAGTAGGGAGAAAATCAGGCATACTCTCAAGGAGCCTATAGTAGATTTCATTTAGTTTAGTTTCAACTAAACTCCACTTGTCCCTTGGAATGCTACAATCCCCATTTTGCCTGTTTATCACAGCCCTAACGAAGTTACCTTTAACCACTTCACTAAAAGACTGAGTCCAGACGTTGCCGGTCACCTTAGATCTCTTAGGTAAAGGTTTCTCGTCGGGCGAGCGCAACCTTTTACCAGACTTCGATGACGAGGCCGAAACAGCGCTCTGTTTGTCAGATGCGCGCATTGCCGAAAGTTTGTCCTGTTCTTCAATGACTCCTTTCGCCCATGATAGCGACGCCCTCTCACGTTCGGAGAGCTTCGTTCCATCAAGTTGGCTTAGTCTGTTAATTATTTTCAAACAAAGCCGTCTCTGCACTCAAAAAATTATGTAGGTAAATTCCAGTGAATATTCACTTAAAACAAATGAAATTTTATTTAAAAACCATTCCACTGTTTTTTCATTTAAAATAAAAACACATTACAGTCAATTTTAAATGTTAATTTAATGACTTACCAAAACATTAAAAAACTAGTGAATATTCAGTTATTTTGTATTGAAAAACAGTAAAACTATAGAAGAAATTTTTTACTGCAGAAATTAAATGTAACAGAAAATTCGTTTTTAATACAGTAAATTATTTTTTTTAAACTACAGAAACAGTAAAAAAATTAAATCCTTTATAAAATAAGTGATTTTTCTTTTAAAATGACTTTACTGATTACTTTTTAAAATAACCTACAAACAGTTAATGATATAATTTTCTTAGTGTGGTTGTGCCTGACCTTTGATGGTTTAAGTTTCTTTTTCTTTTTACCACCAATATTAGGCTGAGCACCTCTACCAGAATCAAGGTCGGACTTCAAGGTCGCAACCCTAAGACCAGTGCTAGGACCAGCACCAGTCGGTGAGGCAGAGCCTCGAATTAAATCGGTATCATTTGTGTCCATATTTTCATTTTCCTGGATGTGGTCATGAAAATATTACAAAAATACCTATTACGAACAATTTCAAAAATTCAATTAATAGCACGGAGATAAATTAAAACACGTCCACACTTGTCAACAGTTGAACGATTATTCGTATATTTATAATTTAATTAGTTTGGGCAAAGTTTATGTTGATGTTAAAGGACAATTTTTTAGCACCGGTTTCGCAAGAACCTTTTTTACTGTTCGAGCTCAGAAACTTGTCCCCAAATTCGAATTAATAATCATATTGTACCCCAACATTCAACTGTTAAGTACCTCGGAATTCATTTACGATCGTCGGCTCACGTGGATAAACCATATAGATGCCAAATTAACACAGATAAAATTAAAAACCATTGAAGCTAATTGGAAGAAACTCGAAACTTGAGTTAGACTGTAAACTTTTGCTCTAAAACTCGATTATAAAACCTATATGGTGCTATGGTATTCAGTTATGGGGCACTGCCTCTGCGTCTAATATTAAAAAAATACAGGGGAAACAGAACAACATCTTACTAATGCACTCAAAAAATTATGTTAGTAAAATCAACTGAAAATGTCAGTTAAAATAACTACTTTGTACGTTGTTTTGGGGTCAACTACTTTTTCAGTTAAATCAACTAACAATGTTAGTTACTTTAACTGACAAAAAAACAACTGACTTATGTAGTAAAAATTACTTACATTTGTAGTCAAAACAACTTAAATGTAGTAAAAATAAAATAATCAATATATAATTTTTTTTCAAAAAATTTTTCAGAAAAATAATTGATGATCAAATTTTTTCAAAGTTTTTTTTTTAAAGTTGTGAAAGATAAGAAAACGAAAATTATTTTTTTATTTTTTGGAAAAAAAACTTTGAAATTTTTTCAGAGATAAAAAAAATAATTACCTACTTTAATTAACTGTTACTACATTACAGTACTTTTTTGTTAGTTGTTCAAAAAAACGATTTAAAATAACTAACAGAAATAGTTGTTTGATATTTTTCATACAAAAACAACTGACTTTGTAGTTGAAAACAACTAACTACAGTAAAATATACAAACAACTAACATGTAGTAACTTACATAATTTTCTGAGTGTGATTACTGGTGCCCCCTGATATGTTAGAAATTTAAACATTCACAGAGATCTAAATGTTTTCTTTGTTAAAGAGGAAATTGTGAGACATACCAAAAATTACTTAGAAAAATTGGAAACACATGCAAACAATTTAGCGCGTAATCTACTCAATAATCGTGGTCACCAATGCCTTAGCAGGAGGACCACTGCTGACTTAGCATACTGAAGTAAAGGATGAATGTTTTTGAAAATATTTGATAATTTACGAGCATATGAAATTTTGTCTGGCACTGGCTGGACTTAATATTAATAATATTAAGTCCGTACTTTATAAAAATAATGTTTAAATTATTCAAATTTAATTTTATTTTGAAATAAAACTCTTAAAAATGTTGGTGTTTTATAATTTCAAAAAATAAAACTCTTAAAAATTTAGGAGTTTTATAATTTCAAAAATAAAACTCTCTAAAAAAAAAAAGAGTTTTATTTTACCTTAAAAATAAATAGAAATTTATTTTGGTATAATTTTTGAAAATAATATGAATGTATGTATAGTAAAGTTTTGATAAAAATAATGTATCTCATCTTAAATGTTTTCATAAGGTTTAAGGGGGGTAATAAGGAAAAAATTAATCTTAAAGTGAAAAATTTTTAAACACCCGAGTAAAAAAGTTTCTATATAGTTGTATATAATTTTATAAACATCATATATGATTAAATAGAATTATATAGAATTTGATGCGAAAAATGAGTCGATAAAACTATATAAAATTTGATCAATGTTTCATATATTTTGATAAATGTTTTATATAATTTTATGCGAAATTTGGACCCCTATTTTTATATAATAATAGCAAAATTATATAATTAGATATAATTATATAAAAATATATAAAATTGTATAAAACTGTATAAAAGTATATAAAGTTACATAAAATTATATCAAGTTTTATATAAATCATAAAATTTTGTTTTAATTATATATAATAATATATAATTTTATGTAACTTTATATAGTTTTATACAGTTTTATACAATTTTATATATTTTTATATAATTATATCTAATTATATAATTTTGCTATTATTATATAAAAATAGGGGTCCAAATTTCGCATAAAATTATATAAAAAATTTATCAAAATATATGAAACATTGATCAAATTTTATATAGTTTTATCGACTCATTTTTCGCATCAAATTCTATATAATTCTATTTAATCATATATGATGTTTATAAAATTATATACAACTATATAGGAACTTTTTTACTCGGGCAGTTATAAAAATATAAATACGCATTTTTGAATTCTGTTTTTTTATTTGCAAGATGAATTATTGTAATATTTTTAAAATTTTATTACACAAAATTTGGTCAACAAGAATTTCCCGGCCTGCCACTCAATTCTTTTTTTAAAAGACAAAATCGGTTGCAGTTGTACAGCAAAAACTACTGAACCGATTAGATTATTTTTTTTTTTTTTATTTGTAGATTATTAAATTCTTTAGTACGTACGTGGCCATTTTTTGAAAAATATTGATTTTTGTTGAAATGATGCTAATATAAACTTAAAAAATTAAAAAAATTACTTTTCTTCTTTCAAAAAAAAAAAACATAATCAGGTAAAAATTAAAAAAAACGGCCACGATAAGTACTAGAGAATTTAATAATCTACAAATCAAAAAATATCATCAAAATCGGTCCAGTACTTTTAGTTGTACAACTGCAGCCGATTTTGTCCTTTAAAAAATGCCTGCGAATTTTGTACTCTTGCCCAAAACATTAAATCATGATAATGTTTTGCGGAAGATTTGGGTGTACTTGTCAAAGCAAAGTTTTTTTAGAAAAAATAATGTTGTATTAATTTGTTATTCCATGCAAAACGAATTGAAATATCAGTCGAGAACCCCATGAAAAAAGCAAAATTGCTGTACATTTCGTAAGTGAGTGGAAAAAAGTGTTTTTACAGTTTGGAGAGTATAAAAGATTCGGCTCCAAAGAATATAACACTCTCACTTGGTTTATGTACATTTGATAAACAAATGGAAAATTTTTATGCGAAAAGTTTAGACTTGGTGAAAAAGTAGTTTTGGTAAAAAAAAATATTTTTTCACGAAAAATAAAATTATGTTAAAATTTAATGAACCCAAAATTTTTGTTAAAAAAAAAAATTTGATGAAAAAAAGTTTTTTGATGAAAAGAAAAACTTTTTGATTTAAAAAAAAAATTGATAAAAAAATTTGATGAAAAAAAATTTATGAAAAAAATATGATAAAAAAACTATGAAAATAAAATTTTGATGAAAAAAAAAATTTGATGAAAAAAAAAAATTAAGGAAAGAAAATTTATGAAAAAAAAAATTATGAAAAAACAAAAAAAATTGTAAAAACAAAATTTGATGAAAAAAAAAATAAAAAATTAAAAAAAAAAAAAAAAAATTTGATGAAAAACAAAAATTTGATGAAAAAAAAAATTTGATGAAAAAAAAAATTGATAAAAAAATGAGGAAAAAAAAAGTTTGATGAAAAACAAAAAAAATTATAAAAAAAAAAAAATTGATGAAAAAAAAAGTTTGATGAAAAAAAAAAAAAAAAAAATTGATGACAAAAAAAATTTGATGAAAAAAAAATTGATGAAAAATAAAAAATTTGATGAAAAAAAAAATTGATGCAAAAAAAAAAAAATTAAGAAAAAAAAAATTTTTTTTGTTGATAAATAATTATGTTACTTTTTATTCACCAGCTGGTGAAAAACGGATTTATTCACCACGAGGTGAATTATTATCCAGGTTACAAACCCAAGTTATTAACATTTTTGGTATTAAGAAAATGAAAATAGTAATTCTTGTTTTCTTTTTCGTTAATTGATAGCTTATATAGTCAAACTGAGGTGGCGTCCTGCAACTTTTTTAAAATTAGACACCAGCCTAAAAACATTATCATGTTAAAAACATTCTACAATTAAATGGAAATTTCAGTTCACCAAATTTTGTTTTATTAAATTTTAAAAATAATTACAGTAAATTATCTTTGAAATAAAAAAAACAGAATTAAAAAATATGCGTATTTATTTTTTTTATAGTTGCTTAAAAAATCACATGAAGGCTGTTTATTTTTCCTTTAAACCCCCCTTAATAAAAAGAATGTTATTGAAATCTTCGTTTTATTGTTTTTGGAACATGCTGAACCTTTTGCTCAAAAATATTAAAAACACAGTGCGTCTGTATCCATTACTTTTCTCACTATATAATTTGGGTTCACGAGGTCTATTTACTACCCATAAAGTTTTCTGGTTCCAATAAGTTCCCAGCAAAAAATAAACAAAGTGGTTCAAAATGAATTAGTGGTTTCACTACATACAAAGTAGCGATAGGTGCCGAACTTCATATTCCGTAGGAAGTACTTTTAAAATCACTTCCAAAAATGCTACAAAATAACAATAAAAACATCTTTCACCAGTTCTTTACTCAATGATTTTGAAGTACCTTTTTCATATGTTATTAAGCTTTTTAGAAAATTGAGGTATAGGCTTGTGGTCAAAACAAACTTGTGAATCAATTCGCCGTGAATTTTTATAGTTTTGTGATCTCTATAATTACTCCTATTTTTAATTCGAAGTATATACGTTAGATTATCAATGAAATTAATTTTTCTATCACGTAAGGTTTTTAAGATATTCGCGTTTTAATATTGAAATATTTGGGTCTCCTCTGTAACGTAACGTATAAATCACACTAAAGTTTTCAAACGCGAATATCTCAAAAACAGAACATGCTTGAAAATTGTGGATTGCAGTTTTGGAATCAGGAGGTCTATTTTATATGAAATCAAGTCCTATTTCGTGAAAGCAACGTAAGAATACGTAACAGTGGACCCCTAGAAGTGTTTTTTTAATTATTAACAGCGAATATTTCAAAAACGGTACGTGCTAGAAAAATTTGGACGGTAGATTTGGAAGCAGGAGACCAAAATCTATAATTTCACTGGGATTACTCTTTCAATTAATCTTAGAAAAATAAGTGGAAAAAGAACTTCTAATTTAGAAGTTCTAAATCACCAAATAAAAATGACATAATCACACCAAAATGCCAAGAAATATGTACTTCTAAAGAAGTGACGAAAAAAGTGCTTCCAAAAGGTCAAGTTATATTAACATCCGGATCACTACTTCAGAAGTTGTGATAAAAACACTAGTGATATATGTTATACTTAAGTGTCAATCTTTCGCCACTGAAAAGTGGCGATAAAAAGAACATACTTTGTGTGTCACGCCCATATTAAATTCATCAATGTTTCACACGGTGCCCTGGATAGGATTTAAATAAAATGTTGGTGTTACTCCAATTTTTAAGCGGATTATGTTTTTAGAAGATAAAAAAAAGAAAATGAGCCAAAAAAGAAAAAAAAGTACTAGGCGCTTTTTTTTTGGCGGGCAAAAAGATGAATTTCAAAAAAACAAAAAAGAATTTATTCTTTCAAATGCATTAAAATTTGTATATACGGATGTAAATTCATCACATATTTACTTATCAGTGAGATTTAGATATATATGTAACATATTTTTCCAGATATGAGACTTAAAAGAATAATTTCACTATTAATTGAAACTAAATGAAATATGTCCTTGTAAATTATTTATAAATGTAAATTCTTAAAAGTTTTCAGTGTACTACTCAGACGGACAGCAGAACACAAGGTTGCCTCAGTTTAGACCTTAGTAAGTCATATAATTTTAAAAGAATTAATACTTTTTTGTTAAAAATGTTTTTTTAAAACTAAAAAAAATCAGAAAACGATAGTAAAAATCATTAAAAATGTGTTTGCAATGCCTAAGGAAGAGTAAAATAAAGTAAATAGTTTAAAAAGAGATACAGAAAGTGTTTTGGACTATTTGTTTATTGCGAAACTTATGGATGGACTTAATCCTTTTTTAATTTTGTTTATTTCGCCAAAAATCCTTTGTAAATTTTGTTTGTATTGATGGGGTAACTTCCCCCCTTCAAAATCTAGAAACAGGATCAATATTAAATGTGAAGTAACTGCTAGAGTTAAAATTTTCATTAAATTAAAGAAGAAATTTGATTTAGTCTCACTAAATAGTGAAATTATTCTTTTAAGTCTCATATCTGAAATAATATGTCACATATATATCTAAATCTCACTGATAAGTAAATATGTGATGAATTTACATCTGTATAAAAAATTTTTAATGCATTTGAAAGAATAAATTCTTTTTTGTTTTTTTGAAATTCATCTTTTTGCCCGCCAAAAAAAAAGCGCCTAGTACTTTTTTTTCTTTTTTGGCTCATTTTCTTTCTTTTATAGTCCAAAAACATAATCCGCTTAAAAATTGGAGTAACACCAAAATTTTATTTAAATCCACTCCAGGGCACCGTGTTCAGTTGAAGAAGAAGTACATCTGGTTCATAAGTTGTGGTGAATTTTGTAGTGAATGGTAAGCTCTTTTTTGCTGGGTTAGAGTGAAACTACAGAAAGTACTAAATTAACGGTTATTCAAATCTTCAAACGCGAATATCTTAAAAACGGTAAACGCTAGAAATATTTGAAGCAGATTTGGAATTAGGAGGGCAAAATCTATTTAGTTGATACATTTAATTTTGAGAAGTGTTTATTTTTTAAAATTTATACGCGATTTTGGCAAAATATTTTTTATGCAAAAAACCAACAAAATATTAAGAGAAAACTTTTTTGTCCAATATTTCGTTGATATAAAGTTTTTTTTTTCACATATGAGAGTTCTATTAGGAGTATCAATAAATTTGAATAAGATGAATTTAATTTCCACTAATGTTACTATTTTGTGATGTCATATTTTATAATGTTATCAACTATTTTACATAAAAATGTTAAAACCCAAAAACATTTTTTGTTTACTCAAAATAAAATTAATTGTATGAAAATAAAACTCTTTTTATTTCGGAGTTTTATTTTTAAAACTCGGTACCGAGTTTTATTTTAAAATTGTAGGAAATTTATTTAAAAATTGAATTAAATTTTTTTGAAAAAAATACTTTTGGTTTTTTTTTTTTCATTGAAGAGTTTTAAGTTTTACACTTTTCCCTTGGAGCTAAAACACCTCAATTCAACCGAGGAGTTGACCGCACCCCCTCAAAATATAATGAAATTTAGTACTGATGTTTACTTTAACAAAAAAGAGATTTTGCCAATTTTTCAGGCTTCTGGTCATTCCAGTATTCGAGATATGGGGTCTTGAAAATTGGCAAAATCGTATATATTTGACAAAAGTGTTCTGAGATAAATAAAGATAACTCAAAAAGTAATTACAATACACGTCTCAGTCAGGTCGCAATCAATAGGTAATAAGACAGCCTTTAAAATGGCATTCCCCAAGATTTTTTTAGAAAAAGGTCTAAGGTCATTGCTTTTAACCTTAATTTTTAGAGAGCTATATCTCAAAAAACGATATTTTTAAAATTTTGGAAAAAATATATGTGATTAAGAATCATCTATACTACTTAAGTTTAAATTTTCAGGATGGAGACTTCATTGGAACTTTTTATATTAATAGAAACGTTGTGACAGGAAAGAAAAAGCGGTGTAATTTCCCTTAGAAAAAAAATATTTTTTTTTTGTCTTTGAAATTCTACTACCAAAGTTCATTTTTCTGAATGTTTTTGACGTGCTGAGTCCAAATATGACCTTTGAACTGGCCTATCGCTATTACTTTTCAAGATATATGCACCTAAATTTTCAAAAATAACACAGCAATAGCATTTTAGCAATTTTCACATATTTATGTTCAGATATCTCGAAAACTAATAGCGATAGGCCAGTTTAAAGGACATATTTGGACTCAGAACGTCAAAAAAATTCAGAAAAATAAATTTTGGTACCAGAATTTCAAAGACAAAAAAAAAAAATTTTTTTCTAAGGGAAATTACACCGCTTTTTCTTTCCTGTCACAACGTTTCTATTAATATAAAAAGTTTCAATGAAGTCTCCATCCTGAAAATTTAAACTTAAGTAGTGTAGATGATTCTTAATCACATATATTTTTTCCAAAATTTTAAAAATATCGTTTTTTGAGATATAGCTCTCTAAAAATTAAGGTTAAAACCAATGACCTTTGACCTTCTTCAAAAAAAATCTTGGGGAATGCCATTTTAAAGGCTGTCTTATTACCTATTATTTGCGACCTGACTGAGACGTGTATTGTAATTACTTTTTGAGTTATCTTTATTTATCTCAAAACACTTTTGTCAAATATATACGATTTTGCCAATTTTCAAGACCCCATATCTCGGGAAGAAAAAGTACCAGAAGTCCAAAATTTTGGCACTATGATTTTTTTGTAAGGGCCAAACAATATTCTAAGTTTCATCAAATTCGAAAGGGGTAAGGTCAAAAATTCTACTTTTTTCGGTTGAATTGAGGTGTTTTAACTCCTTGTCTGAATATTATTATACCCTCCAACTACAGTATGGGGGTATACTCACTTTATCATTCCGTGTGTAACGCATCGAAATATCGGTCGGGGGCCCCATAAAGTATATATATTCTAGCGATGTCCGTCCGTCCGTCTGTCTGTCTGTCCGTCCGTCCATCCGTCTGTAGTTAACACGATGCAGTGTTAACCAAGAATTTGTTGAGATTTTTTTAATGCATTTGGTAATATTTTTCTAAAAAAAATAAACCGCGGGGAACATTTTTATTTTCAAAATATTGGAAAATGTGCCGAAAGAAATTGGTTTAATGCAAATATCTCGATATTTAGCAAAGATTTTATGCATGTTTAAATGTGTATTTTAGCACTAGGTAAGCATTATACAAAATGGTACGTTTGGTAAACTTCGGATAAAAAATGTAATTTTGACAATTTTTTTAAAAATGTTAACTTTAAACCGCCATAGTTTTGGGTGCGATCGTTCAAATTAATGCACGCGAGCGGATTTGAATTACTTAATTATAATGTTATTAACCTACAAAGACTTATCAATGTGCCACGAAAAAAAAATCGACATTTTTTTTTGAAAATATTAACAGTTATTGACAATTGGTCATATACCCTCTTCACTAGAGTGGAGGGTATAAAATCAAAATTTTAAACAACAGAAATGTATGGGGACCACCTTAAGCATGGAAGATTGAGGGTAGGTACATATGTTCTGAGAAAATGTTGGATTAAATATGAATATTCTGTTATTTTGTATTGAAAAACATTAATGTGGGTATTCAAAAAACCTAAAATATATTTAAAGTAGGTTAATTTGAAAGATATTGCAGGAACAATTGTCAAATAAACCTACAATAAGTCTGTTATAAGTATTATGAATAAGAGCCTAAAACTATAAAATAAATTTTTTACTTCCAAAATTGAATGTAACGTAAAATTCATTTTTAAGACAGTAATTTATTTCTTCTTTCTTTCGGAGGATATCCACTGATATTCACTGTCTTCATTCCGTATGATTTTCTGCAAAAACCCTTATATTTTCAAATTCTTCTAGAAGAGTTTGGTTGATTTCTGTCGAGTTTTCCATTTGACTACTAGACATCGAGTTTTCTGTTAGTTGAATTTACCTTCTTCACCGCCGTAACTCTTAGTCTCATGTTGCCTACCATAGAAAAAAATAGAAATGAAACCGAGTCGTATTTTGCTTGAATAAGTATTAGTGACAGCACATTATGTAACTTTTGACGTTTAATAAAAACAATGCAACATAAAGGAGAACAACAACAAAGCAAACAACAAAAGAAAAAAAAAAGTTTTTAAACTATCAATAGTGCGTATTATCTTTAAAAAAAGGTTGAATAAAGCAAAATAAATAATAAATTTAATTAAATAAAACACAAATCCCATTTTTTATAAACAAAGAATCTAATTTGATATTAAATACGTGTGAGATGAGGAAGAACAAGCATTTTGCCACCATATTGGAAAATACATCAAATACAACACTGCGTACCTTCTAATCTTTTCTATGTTGCATACAAGGTTATGGTGGTCATTAAAGCAATCAAATCAGCACCATGTTTATTTTGCAGATCTAAGAACATGATCTCTCAAAAACTAAAGATTACTCAAAAAAAGGAAGAGCATTTTTGGAATCAGCATATTCAACATACACTTTTTGAATGCAAGACCAGTGTTGGTAAATAAAGACTGACAAACATGCTAAAAATAGCATATTTTCAAAGTATCCATAGGCTATATCTCAAAAACTAGAGCTGACTCAAAAAAAACGGTAGCCAGATTTGGAATCAGCGTACCCCAATTAACCAAAATTAGCTATCAGAGCCCGGGGAAAAAAGTGTTGCCCTGTGTTATAGATGAGTAGCTGATTGGGCTTCTTCATCCGATCCTGGAACTGGTACTGACGGCATGGTCTTAGGCGGGCTTTTGGTGGCAATTGGTTATTAAATACCGCCAATCCCTTGGCTTGACGTTCTGAGCATCGTTGGCACTGAGAACTTGTTAGAAGTACGGCCCCAGCCGGAAACCCTCTGAATACCTTCACCCGGAACCACTTACTTATCTTTTAAAAGATGTGGAACATTTTGGAACACCTCGCTTCCTTTCATAGCCTAACTAAATTTCGATCAAATGAAACTTTTTTCATAAGCATACTACATACAACAAGTAACTACAAGTCGATCGTTACATAGAATAGTATACAAAAAAAACAAAATAAACTATTGTAAGGAGATGAAGTTTGATGAACTCTAGGGTAACAAATAAATGATCATGTCTGCGATTTTCCTAGAGTACACGTTCATAGAATATTCGTCTTCGTTCAGCAACAGATTTGGTATAGTAAAACATATTCTCCAATTAGCCTAACGATCATTTTGCATACGAACGAACAGTACATGAATTAATTTTGTCGAATAAAAAATTCAATAATACCAACTAAACTGCCAGCCATAGAGTCAGCCAGCCAGTCAGGCAGCAAAACTGATCAGCTTTACCAACAGTTTCAAGTTAAACATACATTCAATCCAGTTCATTATAAAAACACTGCATACAGTTGCTGCTTACTGCACACTATCATATGTACTTCAAACACACTGGTTCTCGAACTGCACTCTTGTTTTACCAGTTTCTAGTTTAAGAGTTTGGATACATAATAGGATCCTTACGGTTATTGGTTACAGAACAACTGTTATATACTTTTAAAAAACTTACAAAAGCAAATAACAACGGTGTTTTTAAACTTGGTGACTTTTCCTTTCCTATCACCCCCACAGATAGATAGATACTATTTTTTTAAAACATTTTAACCCTTTCAGACATTTTGTCCAATATAGTGGACATTTGGTTTGCTCTGTTTGAAGAATTGTAGATTTGGCACAAATGAAGCGATTTTGACATATAGTACCATTTTCGAAAGACAATTTACTTAACTTTATATACATGTGACTTAAACCATGTTTCCATTCAGATCAAAAACACTTGATTTGAGCAAAACACTTCGAGCTGTTTCCACTCAAGTTGAAGTGATTTGCAACGTCAAACTAATTACGAATTTTCGTAATTAATTTGACGTTTTCTCCACAAAATAGTTAAAACAACAAAATTAGAAAAATAATTACCAAAAACAATTAATTTTGTAGTTTATTTTAATTAAATAAAGATGTTTAACAACTAATTGTAAATTATTTTAATAATAAAAAAAATAAAATGTCTTCTTCTTCTAGCAAACACTCACTACGAATGAGTAGCTTTTATTTTCGAATATAAAATACAGTGTTGCACTGACCAAAACAAGTGGTGAGTTTAAAAAGTCGACATGTTTTGTACCAAAACACCCAATTTGAGATATTTTGCGCATATGAAAAATGAATAGGAAAACATGTAGAAAATGACATGATTTCCTCAAAACACTCTGATTTGCCCAAAACATGCCACTGGAAACATACTATTACACTGGAAAATTTCCATTAGTTTTTGTTAAATTAAGTGGTATTCAATTTTTTTTTTATTATTTCAAAAAATTGTTATGTTTATTTTTGGGTACAACGCAGAAGTAATTGTTTTTTTAACTATCACAAAAAAATATTTTTTTTATTATTTTTGTCTCATTTAATTATATATATTGTCTACTTTAATTACACGAAAACGAAAAAACTTTGGTAATGGGTGGCGATTATATAACACATTACTAGGTAATGTTTATACCTTATTTGTAGCATTATTTTAGGTTGTCTGACCAATATTTGTTCCACAACGTTCTGGTATGCTATATTTTATACCTTTCTCGTTTGCTTTGCTATAAATTTGATCAATTATTTTATACCTTACTGATATTCTTTGTCATAATGTGGATGCATTACTTTGAGTCTCATCCCCTGTCAATGCTGCAATGTATAAAATAAGCAAAAATGTTATACCTTATTTGGTAATTTAAGTTTTGCTGGGTTATAAACCATAAATTATTTTTTAAAATGAGCAGACTGCGTCGGTTATATAAAACTCAGAATGAAATTGTACAACAATAGAGGTATTCAGAGTCTTGTTGCCACCCCTGGCAATGTAGCAAAAGAGTACTTCTTTCAAAAAATACATGTATTTTGAAAAGTAATTTTGAAAAGTGCTCTTTTACCACCAGTGCCAGGGCTGGCAAGCAAGACTCTGAATACCACTAATGTGTTGGAATTAGACATCGAGGATAGATGTGTTTTGGATAGTTTTATGGATTTACCGATCGGATCCGAAATCGAAGATATTCTACAGACCGAAAAACCTTCAACGAGCTTAAACTCTATGACTGCTGCGTCAATGGCAAAAGGTGTTCCTAAACTAAAACAGCTAAAGATCGTTTAGTTCAATTTCAGTGGAAAAAAGCTAATTAAAATAACGTTTCGCCAGTTTATATCGACCCTGATTACATATACGGGGAGGTTTTAAACCCAAATGTAAGCGCTAATGAGGATGTCCCATCTGTTTTAGAAGTCCTCAATACAGTTTGTGAGTGCGACACACTAATACAAAACATAATTTACCAAACGAAACTTTATTGTGAGCAGAAAGAGATATTATTTTCTATTAGTAAAGAAGAGTTAAAAGCTTTTTTTGGGATGATTATTGCAATGAGTATCCACAGATTGCCAGAAATAACATTGTACTGGTCTACGATGTAAATGTATTCAGTACCGTTTACTTCCAAGGTTATGACTCGAGACCGTTTTGAAAAAAACTTTGCCGTGACGACCCATCAACGATCGAGCCTTTAAAATTAGACCAGTGTTAAATCATTTCAACTCAGCATTTGGAAAAACTTTGAGCCAAGGCAAATGCCTGTCAAAAAGGAACAGAGAGAGGTTGGCATTGGCGAATCTGTTATTCTAGATATGGCAGCAGGGCTTGAAAATATGGGAATAGAACTACATTTCGATAACTTTTCAATGGAATACGAGCCTGTGGCACTTTGCGAAAAAATCGTGCACAAATGCCAAAATTTGATGTTGATTAATCTTTTGAAAGTGGAGACTTTCAGAGCTTTGTGTAAAAAGGAATTTCAATTGTGCATATGGGATCCAATTTCATTAATCCAGTCGACACTGTATATGTCAAAAGACGCCAGGCTGGATCTGCAAATAAAATTACTGTGAAATGTCCAAAAATGTTTATAACGCAGGAATGGGAGGCGTTGATCTTATGGACCAAAAAAAGGTATAGTGTTATGCAACTTCTAAGCAATTTCAGGAAGGGGTCAGGAAGCGATGTGTTGTTTGCACAAAAAATGGAATCGAAAGTCGAACAAACACAATTTGTTTCGCATTTAAAAGACCAATGTGCTTTACTGGGGACAGAGATTGTTTAGGTTCGATTTTGATTTAGTTTAAATAAATCATTTATAGGATCTCATCATTTTAAATGATTTTTTTTATGTTTTTTACTGAATTGTTTGTGTTTTCTTTGTTTAACAATTATAAAATATTAAATTAAATTTAAAAAAAAAATGACAAAAAAATCTAATTTTTTTTACCTTTGACGACGAATGAGACACATATGTCCCATTATATTTTCAGCACCCCCGGGAAAAGTATAGAACCGATTCAAAATCCGTTTGTCAATAAATGTACATAAGGCATTGGTGCATCTAATACCAAAAGTTTATCCAGCAGTCTCAATTAAAACCCGAGATATTAGGAATCTAAAACTGCCAAGAAAAAAAATACAAATTTCTGACTTTGAGACGCCCATAAGTCCAATTTAAACAAGAAACCCATAATTTTAACACGAATACCAAAGAAGGCATTTGTTTTTAATCGATCGACACCAATTAGGTCAAAATCCATTGGAAAATGTTGCTGTAATGTCGAAAAAACCAAATGGGACACATGTGTCCCATTCGTCGTCAAAGGGTTAAACTTTTTTTATTATAGTACACAGAGTCATAGAGTAGGATAACAAATGGCGTTTGAAAAAGTAGTAAACAAAAACCATATGGTATTGTTTACGAAATTTTATCACAAATCGAAATGTGAGCGAGATGGAAGATACCAATTTTACAGTGAGAATGCAGATTGTTTTTTGTCTCTCTTTGCTTTACGTTTGAACTTTAGTTTGGTATTGCCAGAATTTTCCAATTATCTTTGGTGATGCCAGATCTACAAAACGGTCGATGAATTACTTTATAACTTTAATAGTACATTCACACTTAACTCGAAACCCTGTTTAAACCTCGTAATTTCAATTTAGAAGCTTTGTCGTTCACACCCGAAATTTTTGACATTTATTAAGCTTTTAAAAATTACCGAAAACAAATATTCTCTGAAAAATTTTCAAAGTTTTTTTTCCAAAAAATAAAAATTTTCGTTTTTTTTTATTTTTCACAACTTTTTTTAAAAAAAAAAAAAAAACTTTGAAAAAATTTGGTCTTCAATTTTTTTCCGAAAATTTTTTTGAAAAAAAAAATATATGTATATTGATTATTTTATTTTTACTACATTTTAGTTGTTTTGACTACAAATGTAAGTAGTTTTTACTACATAAGTCAGTTGTTTTTGTCAGTTAAAATAACTAACATTGTTAGTTGATTTAACTGAAAAAGTAGTTGACCCCAAAACAACTTACAAAGTAGTTATTTTAACGGACATTTTCTGTTGATTTTACTAACATAATTTTTTGGGTGAAAGAATACTCAGATTATTTGACTAATAATCATTAACTTTTGCAATCATCAGAACTTTTTCTTGGAAAAAATCATTAAAATCTAATGATTTTTCTACAGGAAAAACATTCAATATCTTGAAAAATATCTTCAAAATCTCTTAAAAAAGTTAAACTAAATATGAACTTTTAGCCAATGCATACACTCAGAAAATTATGTAAGTTACTACATGTTAGTTGTTTGTATATTTTACAGTAGTTAGTTGTTTTCAACTACAAAGTTTGTTGTTTATGTATGAAAAATATCAAACAACTATTTCTGTTAGTTATTTTAAGTCGTTTTTTTGAACAACTAACAAAAAAGTACTGTGATGTAGTAACAGTTATTTAAAGTAGTTAATTTTATTTTTTTATCTCTGAAAAATGTTCAAAGTTTTTTTACAAAAAATAAAAATAATTTTTGTTTTTTTTTTTATTTTTCACAACTTTTTTTTAAAAATTTGGTCTTCAATTTTTTTTCTGAAAATTAAAAAAAAAAATGATATGTACATTGATTATTTTATTTTTACTACATTTTAGTTGTTTTGACTACAAATGTAAGTAGTTTTTACTACATAATTCGGTTGTTTTTTGTCAGTTAAAATAACTAACATTGTTAGTTGATTTAACTGAAAAAGTAGTTGACCCCAAAAGAACTGACAAATTAGTTATTTTAACTGACATTTTCAGTTGATTTTACTAACATAATTTTTTGTGTGTAAGAATTTTGTATCTTAAGTTTTTTTTTTTTTTTTTAAATCCAATTTTTAAAATGGAAAATTTAATCGAGTTTTTCAGTTCTAAAATTTTATGGAAAAAGTTACTCATTCTCAAAATATATCTGGGAGTTCTAAATTTCTAAAAAATCTTCAGAATCAAAATTTGTTTTTTAAAAAAAGAATATGAATTTTTAAACCGCTTTCAAACGGGGGTTCTTTTTAGGACACCTAGACGCATGTTAAAGGAAAAGTCTCAGAAATAGGTCTGGGTTTTTCTATTAAACAAAAAATTACCAAAAAATTCAAAAAAGTGTTGTTAGTTATTCAAAAAAACGACTTAAAATAACTAACAGAAATAGTTGTTTGATATTTTTCATACAAAAATAACAATCAAATATACAATCGTTTTCGTTCAAAACCTTCAATATGCTTCAATATTTCAACAATTCAATGCAATGTCCCCCCCCCCTCTATCAGAATAAAGCCATTTAAATAATTAAAAAAAAACATTTAATTTTTTATTAAAACCCACAAATTAAAAAAAATCAGGGAAATTCAGAAAAAAAAAATTATAAATTTACCTTGCGAAAAACTTGATTTAAAACACAAATGATTCCAAATTGTGTTTTTTTTTATTATTGTTTTGATTTATTGTAAAGAACATTAACCGCACTCCAAATTGATTTTTTATTATTTTAATTTATTAAAAAAATTATGACTACACTCCGAGACAAGCTATTGAATCCACATAAAAATTGTGTTCGCGAAATACTAAATTCGTTGGCATGCTATGACAACGATTATCAACGCATCAATATTGAGCTCAGAAATTTACAGCAAGAATTGAAACGGGCAGAGGACATGGTTATTTTTAAACGTTCTGAAATAAAACAAGTAGAAAAATTAAATTCGACTTGGTCGAATCTATGAATACCCTCCACAATGTTATCTTATAGTAATTTTCTAAAAAAAATTTAAAAAAATTGCATTACAAATTTTTTATTAGAAATATGTATATAATTTTGAGTCAAACTTTCTTTTAATCAATCAAATTTTTTTGAGTGTAAAAGTTTTTTGACTGTCAAAATTTTTTTGAGTCTGCAATTTCATTAAAAAAAAAAAAATATTAATAATGTGTACATTTTTTTTTGAGTGTAACATTTTTTTTTGAGTGTAAATATTTTTTTAGTGTACAATTTCTTTGAGTAACAAATTACTTTGTAAAATATTTTTGTTGTTTTATACCTATATGTAATACAAAAAAAACTATTTCACATATTTTTCTCTTTTTATATTACCATCCTCTTCTTTAAAAACCAAAAACAAATTAACATTCAATCATACACATACTTTATTTGATTTTTTCCCGTTACATACAGTTACACTAACAAATACAAAACAATAACAAATATTTACTTGTCTAACAACTAAACTGCACCCCACCACAAGAAAACAAACAACAACAAGTTTTACAAAACTGGTATTTCACCATGCTTTTAAAACTTGTTTAACGAGTTTTCAACAGTTTAAGGTGAAACAAATCTGAAATTCACTGCTATGCTTATAACTTTTGAACCACTGAACCGATTTTGCTGAAATTCAAAACCAAATAGCCTTGGGGAACGACAAATATATATGCTAAGCTTCAGCCCCCTCAGAATTGTCTTTCGAAAGTTATAGTGGTTTTAATCTTGTAAATTCGAAAAATACCCTTGCCGAAATTTACTATTTTGCTCATAACTTTTGAACCACTGGACCGATTTGGCTGGATTGCAATACCAACCTGACCCGGTAAATGGAGAACATATATGTCAAACTTCAGGAGCCTCCATAAAGTCTTTCAAAAGTTAGCGTGTTTTCAACGGACAGACAGACAGACAGACGGACGGACGGACGGACGGACGGACGGACGGACGGACATCGCTAGATCGACTTAAAATCGATCAAGGATCATGAATATATATACTTTATAGGGTCCTAGACCAATATTTCGATGTGTTACAAACGGAATGACAAACTTATATATACCCTCTATCACTAGAGTGGAGGGTATAAAAACTTTCAAGTGCTGATGCTTCGGAAGAAAAACTTAACGAATTCCAAAAGCATGTTAAATATATTGAAAACACAACGGATTGCTATAAAATACGTATTGAAACCCTGAAGCAGCAACATCAATTGATTGTAGATAAGGCCAAACAATATTTAAAGGATTTACGAGCGGAAAAATGCAAATTCAAACAATTTCACGAAAAAACTATTGATCATTTGAAGACCAATGCGGTACAATTCGATGATCCGGTAAATGTGATGAATTGTGAAAAAGACATCAACGAATTGAATAAAGAATTTGCGATAGAGGTCTCCTACATTAAGAAATGTGAGAGTGTTTTAGGTACATTCTTTAAGGTACTGCATGATTACAATAGCCTATTGTTAAATAAATGCTGCTGTTTTAAGGAGTACGAATGGATACCAGAAGGTATTACAATTATTTTGACTAGTTCCCATAATTTACAAAAAAAAAAACGAAACGCTCCGAGATGTTAAAAATTCAATGCAATTTATTGTTGTAACATAAGGTGACCATACGTACTCTTTTTTAGAGGACAATACTCTATTTTAACTGGCTGTACTCTATAACATTTGTGTCCTCTTTTTGTACTCTTTTTTCAAATTCTGTCCTCTTTGTCCTCTTTATTTTTAAAAGTATGATCAATATTTGTTTTTATTTTTAAAAATTAAAACAAAATTTATTTCACGGCGGTCACCGTGCTTGATCTGTTCATACTCATACTGAATTTTCTTTTTGTAAAAGTGGTCATACACATGCAGTAGCGTAGTACAACTTGTTGTATGGACGTGTATTAGACTGACTTACCTTATATGGGCAAAAAAAAGTTTAATGTTGTACCCCCCACAAAATTAACTTTCACATTTTTTATGATGATTCGCAAAATATTTGGGTTTTAGCGATAATCTATCGTGAGCTAATCCGCGTCAAAGGGTCCAAAACTTCAATTTTTCATTAATAAAAAATTCGATAAATTTTTTCTTCAATAAAAGATTTTAAAAATCTAACCACAGACTCGAGATAACGAGATGTTTATGTTAGTTTTCTGATGCTTTTCACTTCTAATACATCGTTAAAAAGGTGTTGACCACCGCTTGGTTGTACTCGCGGTAATTTATGTGAATGTAAATTTGTCTATAAAATATGTAAAAAATTTTGAATTCGAATTACTTTTTTCCTTTTTTTCTTTATGTCCTCTATTTTTATTTTCAAAATCTGGTCGCATTATGTAACAAAAACAATTTACACAGAAATTTAGACAAAATTTTCAATACATTTTTTGAAAGTCGATTTTAAAAACAAAAACAATTTGTATGGAAATAAAATTAAAAGCTGCTTTTAAATATATTTTATTTTTCTATGGTAAGGCTGAAAATTATGAAATTATGAAACAATAATTTTAATCTTAAAAATCCAGATGCTGATCAGTATCTGTGGACCAAAATCGCGTTTTTTATTTTTTTTTTGGGATATTTTTTACATATGTCAACTTTTGAGACGAATTCGGTAAAAAATAGTTTTTGTCTTAAAAATCCTCACCTGTGGACCAAAACCGCGATTTCTGAATTTTTTATAAGCCCTTATCATTAAAAAATTACGTTAAAAATTTACCGATGTCGTAAATGAAATTATAATAATTCATTTTTATTAAAATGCAAAATCTTCTATCTGATCATTTTCATTCATGTTCTTAATATTTTTGAGAAACATCCACCCTCTATCTATCCTCTAAAACCCTCAATAGTGCAAAATTTTAAAACGAATCATATGTGAGATTCAGTAGTTGATTTAAAAAAATATTGTAGAATATCGAATTTTAATAACTCTAACAATACGCGAAATAAACCGTTTTTTGGGTCTCCTGAAAAGTTGTGTTTTTTAGATAGAGGGTTTTGAATATAGGCCCTCGAAATAAAGCTTTGTCCAAAATGCAAAGAATGAAAAATAAATTCAGTTAAATCATTTGATTAACTCAAATTTATTTATATCATTTAATATTTTAAACAACCCTTATTTTTTTTCCTGTTTATATAGGAATAGGGCGATATATCGCCGAAAAGATATTGCGGCGATACGAAAATTTATCATTTCAATAAAAAATCAATAATTTATCAAGCACAACAAGAAATCTTTGAAAGAATATAAATTTGGCCGAAAAACACAAATGTTCGGTCAAAGTTAAGATAAAATAAAAAAATCAGCGAATGTTGCGGATATATTTTTCGGGTGAATGCAAATGTTTTTAGTAGTGTCCGACCGAATACACCTTTTTTGGCCGAAGCCGAAGCCGAATATTCGGCCAAATTTTCACTATTTTTTTAGTTGCAAAAACACTTAGTAAAATGTTTTTGTGGCATACAATTGTTATTCAAAGTTAGTTTAGTGTGTTTTTCAACACGTGAGCACAAATATTATACAATTATTAGCTATTCGGCCTATCCGCCAAAATTGTGGCCGAAGCCGAATAGTGGCCGAATAGTGCTTTTTGGCCGAAGCCGAAGCCGAATATTCGGTCGGACACTAGTTTTTAGTCCTGTTAACATGACCAAAATATGAACGAAAAAAATAATGTTTATTTTCAGCTTCAGGGAATCGATATAGCTGTATCGCCGGTTTATCATTTTGGTGATATTCCGGCGATAAATGCAAATCTGTTATTTTTCGTTTATACGATTATCGTGCGATATTGCCATTTTATCGCCAAGACGAATCGTTTTCGTATCGCAGGGATGTATTGCCGTCGTGTAACAGTTTCTCCCGAAAGGTGTATCGCCGGCGATACGAATTCGATAATGCCGCAATAACATTTATCGTATCGGCAATACAACCGGCGAATCGATGTCGTATCGTTTTGTTTGCAGGGAACTAATTGGATGTTAATTCAGAAAAAAATAAAAAAAAAATTCTGGACTTGCTTTGACCCATTTTTAACTAAATAGAGTTAATCCTAATCTTAATCCGGTCTGCAAAAAACAGGGCTAATGTTTATTGCCGCAATTCTTAGTTTATAGAAGAGGGAGATAAGAGGAATTGAAAATGTAAAAAAAATTCTCGTACTTACTATATATAAAAACGAATTGCTGTGTTTAATAGAGTTGAAGGGCTTACTGCAAAACTTGATAAGCAACATTTTATTTTTTGGTGTTTTTCGCCATGTACTGATGTTCCATTGACAGATTTTCGGCAGAAGTCTTGCTTAAACCCTTCGTACAAGTATCCTGAGAATAAAAGTTTTGCAAAAGATTTTTTTCCACACGATTTTTAAAAGTTTTAAGGCAAAAACCACCAAAACATGCTTATCAAGTTTTTACAATAAGTCCTTCAATTATAAAAATTGCCCCAAGAAAAATTGCCTCGTCTAAATTGCGACTAAAATTCTAAAGGGCTCGTTATTCAACTGGTAACGCAACAAAAGTAGCAGTATGAAATCAGATCTGATTTCATACTGCTACTTTTGTCATCGATGTCATCGATGATCGTTTTTATTATATGGCAATACATTTCACGTAACATCTTACGTGAAATTATACATTTTGATTGTCGCGTTAGAAAAATCTAGAAAGCACTTGATACTTGATACACTCAAAAAAGTATGTCGGTAAAATCTACTACAAAAGACAGTTGTTTTGACTACATTTTGTTGTTGAAAAGGCGTCCACTACACATTACGGTAAAAACAACTGAATATGTTGTTGTTTTTAACTATTGATTTTCAACTACAAAATGTAGTAAAAACTACTACAAAAGACGGTATACAGTTGTTTTTACAACACTTGCCTGAAATTTTATTTAAAAAAATTTCTTAAACGTTTAAGTGATTGATATTTATTTATTTAAAAAGCAATACATTTCAGTTGGTTGTATAGAATATCGACATGGAATTAAAATTTTTTGGTGTATTTATATGGAATTATAGAAGAAAAAAATTATATTAATAAAATGTTAAACGAAATAAATTGATTGTATTTACCTTTGTTTTTTTAATAGTTCATTTCAAATTTTCGCCGCTACTGATCAAAATTTGTCTGGAATAAAAAAAAACGAAATGCTTTGGCAAAATTGATTTCTAAAAAAAAAAGAATTAATTTGAAATGTTTCAAAAAAGTATGTACCTGTTCTGTTGTGTATACAAAGAAAAGAAAGATGGCGCGCTCATAAGAAAACAAGACACTGCATACATTGTATTTTGTTTTTTCCGATTGGTTTTTACACACGCTTATGTGAGCGCTATATTATACACACTTGTTATCTCATTTATCCACTTATTTTCTTTCGCTCAAGAATATTTTTCCAAAAACATATTTTTTGTTATAATTAAATTTAATAAATTGTAATTTAATTTATTTAGATATTATTTATTTGGTATAAAAATAATTCCTTCCACATCCCGCACGACCAACTCGTTCGACACATTCGTTTGCAATAAAAATTTCTAGAAAAAAACGAGTTTTTAGAAAAAAACTAAAAACAACTACATAAATCAACTATTACTACAGTGTAGTATATTTTTTGTATTTATTTTTTGAAACTACTACAAAAAAAAAGTTGTTTGAGATTTTTTCACACAAAAACGACCGAAATTGTAGTTAAAAACAACAGCTACTACTTACTACACAAACAACCGTCATGTAGTAACTGCAATAATTTTCTGAGTGTAACTTTACTAGTGGACTAACGAGCCCTTAATAAATTTTTATTGCCATTTAAGAAAAATCTAGCGAGTACTTGTTACTTGATTACTTTACTAGTTGACTAACGAACCCTTAAGGGTACGGTCACACGAGATAAAAAACTGCTAGAGGTAGAGCAAAATACAACTTTGTAAAGTATTAAATTTTATAGAAACAAAGTTGCATTTTGCTCTATCTCTAGCATTTTTATATCTCGTGTGGCCGCACCCTAAAGGTCCGATGGAAATCGAAAAAGAACGATGTCTTAATTGGTAAAATGAAAGAAGTAATCTTTTGATACCACAGAAGCTCCGTTCTGAAATTTTTCATGTTTTAAAAAAGTCAATTTATCAAAAATCCGGCCACGTTTATTTTTTTTAATTTTAACTGGGCTATTTATAATGAGTAAATTAAATCTAATGTAGGTTTATTTGACTGATATTGCATGAATTGTACTTGTCAAATAAACCTACTTTAAGTACACTTTAAGTATTAGGACGGCATTATCCGTATTTTTTGAGAAAATTGCATTTGAGTATTGGGTTTCATAAAAATTCTGTAATTCTCTTGAATTTTACTGTGTCCACACCGCATATGAATAACGAAATTAGCGAAACCAACGAATTTTCGTTACTCATACGCAGTGTTGACACAATAAAATACAAGCAAATTAAAATTTTTTTATGAAATTCAATATTCAATTGCGATTTGCTTACGAAAAAAGCCCTCCTGAATTTTTTTGTGTAAATAGACAAACATCTAAACTTAAAAAAAGAAGTATAAAAGGAAAATTCGATTTGGCCTTTTTAAGTGATAAATAAATTTTAACGTGAAAAAAATAACAATTTTAATTAGAAATATTTTATTTTGAGTAAAAAACTTTTTTTTCATTTTTGGAAAACAGATTTACAACATTTTTTTTGCCGAGTGTAAAATTTTTTTGAGCGCAAAAATTCTTTTTTTATAATAACTTATAACTTCATTATTTCAATCAGTTCGTGTTGTGTTTTTCTTAAGCTCCAATAAAATATTCTTTTTCTTTGTTTAAAAACCATACAAAAAAATTAAACATTTAGAACATTGTTTAATAAACAATCATAGTGATAAATAAAAATAAGGAAACAATCAACAAAAATAAGTTTTAAAAACAAACATAAACTCTTTTAACAAAATTCTTTAATTTACTTATTACAAAAAATACCAATAGAATCCCCACAAAACAAACAAAAAAGCCACAATAACAATAACAAAAACAATAATAAAAAAAAAAATCAACAGCTATAGCACTTTAATATTCAAATCAGCAAACAGAAAAATAAAGAATACAAAAATAAAACTTTAAATAACTATAAACAATATCTCTTAGTAAACAAGTGCAAGAGTAAAAACAAAATTTAAGAGCAAATAAAAAATTAACCTTTATTTTAATCTCTTTTACATCGCTCTCTGTTACACTAAGTTTTGTTCCGAATGGTTCCGAATGCATTTTGAACTTTATAATACCATTTTCCACCTGATTTACAAACGCACCCGAAAAATAATTAATTGCAAAAATTTTATGAGCTTTTTATTTTTTTTTGCAAAATTACGATATTTAGCTTTGCATTTAGATTCTTGATTTCTAAAGTGCTTCCAAAACCTACCACCCGTCCGTAGATCGGTGTTGTCATTTTAGTCTCAAAAAGTATTTTAAAAACCAAAAATCTAAAAAAATAAATTTATTTTCTATAATTATTTCTCTTTGTTTATTTTATCTTAAGGAAAATCCATGAATGTTGTTAATTCCATTAATGCAGAGATCAAAAGAACTATGGGAACTGTATTGCGAAAAGCATTTGCACAACTTCACATTCAACAGCCAAGCGATCCAAAAAGTTTTCTGGCATTTTACCTCATGAATTTAGAACGCAACGAAGAAATAACGAGAGAAAAATTACAAGTATTAGAATTGCATAAATAATTAAAAAGATTTTTTATTGAAATTTACGTACATTTGTGTTTCTAATTAATGTTTTTTTATTTTAAATATTTTGTTTGTTGCCTATATATTTTTATAAATAACTAATATTCGAACTATTTTGGATTGATCTTAACAACTAAAATATAATAATTGATAATGTATACTAAAAGGGGCTTTAGACTATCTGATTTTTAAATTACAGCTCATTCGATATTTCACATTATTTGGTAATATTTTGGATGCAGAGCTTTTAGTAACAAATAAAATAATTTTAAAACAAAACAATCCTTAACTGTTTTAATTTTCAATTGAAAAAATATTGATGTGTATAATTAAAAAATCGTATAGTATTAAACCCCTATAACTAACTAATAACACCAGGTTCTGTCGTATTGACATTTGTAATAAAACCAGCGTGTCATCCAAGCATTACGTTTAGTCATATTTTGTACTTCTGTTTCAATATCAAAGTTCTCTGGTTGAAGCTGTTTAAAGAACAAAAATAAGTGAGAGATTATTAAAAAAAAATGGATTAAACTATGAAAATATTTTACTTACAATTGGTTTTGGGAATATACGCTTCATGTTGGTTTTATGTAATTGTTCAAGATGTGAACTTTCCAGCACTTCATATTCGCTACCACTTAGACAGGGTAAACACAAATCACATTCCTGTCGATTACATGATTTATCACAGTCAAATGCAGCACATGCATTTAAGTTTGTTGCTAAATTTCTTTCAGATGTTATCATTTCCTTAATTGCTTCTGAGCTATAAAAAAAGCAGATAAACAAAAAATTAAAATAATCATAAAATAATGTAAAATTTTTAAAAACATTAAAAAAATTTAAAATTTAAATTTTCGAAAGCAAAATTATTAGAACCTAATACTAAAACCGAAATATGTTTTGATCCCATGCAGATCCCACTCTGAATTTTGGATATTTTATACAAAACAATGTTCGCAAATAAAATATGTATTTTCATTGTTGCTACCTTTTTAAAATAAAACCGAAAACTCTTTAAAATAATTCCTAAAAGCACAAAACTTTTTAATTGATTTAAAAGTAAGAGCAAGTTTAACACTCCTTGGGTCAATTTGACCCACTTTTGGTATTTTTTTTTTAATAATTGGTCAAAAAGGGATTATTTATATTCAAAGGATCATATTAAGGGCACATATCCAAGGGATGCAGTAGGGTTAAAAGGCAAGTCACAATTGGGTCGCCAGACCACAACCACAAAAGATAAACCCCTTTTCAATGCTTGTAAATAAATTCAAAACCCCATCATTTAGAAGTACATAAGTGTAAATCAAATCAAAAAAATGGTACTTTTGCTTTAAGGCGAAATGAACGCTGCGAGTAATTGTTAAAAATTTCGAGTTCTTCTAAAAATGGTTTTAAGTTATAAAATTTGGAATGCTGTTGGTTTGGCGGACACATTGGGTTATTTAAAGTGTAGACGAAATGGAAATTCGCAAAAAAAAATTTCGGTCTTTTATATCCTACTCGCCCTTATCTTTATTTTAAAGTATATGTTCGAATACGATTTTTGTTTGAAAAGATTTGAATGCTATGGGTTTCCCGTTGGGGATATTGAAACTTGGCAACCCTTTTAACAACATGTACGTTCTTCTTTTACTTTGTTCATTTTCTTTTAGTCAAATACATTTTTCTTTTCAACTCTGTATTTTAGTTCCTAAGCATCGTTCAATAAATAAACATTAAAACAGGTTATGGGCCGCAGTGTTTGCGGAAAAGAAGAAGAAAACTAAAAAGTATTTTGGAACTCATTAAGAATACCGAACTTGCTACACAGTAAAAAGTTTTGGGTTATATTTAAAACCTAGCGGAGCACATTTTAAACTACTTTGGAATTAAACTCAAAGTTAAATCCGAAATGGGTTATATGCTAAACCACATAGGGATTAAAAATTTGATTATCTTTATGTCATTTTTTTAGTTTTATTTTGATGCCAAAAAATAATTAAATTTCTCTCTTGAAAAACTTATACAAAATAAACGTCATCAAAAAATTGTATTTCATCAAGTTTAAGAAAAACACTTAACAAGGAATTGAAAACAGCTGTCATATTGAGTGAACAAAAAATGCTTATTCATTCAATGAAAGTGAGAAAAGAGGTTAGCAATGTACACAAAAGTAAAATCTTTATATTATCAAAATTTGTGATCCAGAAAGTGAAGATTTTACTCCGACCGAAATATAAATATCAAGTAAGTATTGACTTCAAACGTTTATCAATCATTTTAATTGATTTTTGGTTAACTTTACTTTTAGGCCAGCTTAATCTTGAAGCAGAAGGCAGAGAGATGGAATTTTTAGATCACGACGGTGCCTACCCCCAGGAATAATTTCTTAATATAGAAGCAGTAGCAGTTTATTTTATGCAGAGTTGTGCTGAGTTTGGGTGACAAATCAACAGTCCTCTGGATGTTAACTTTATTCATGTATTTGGTCTGTATTTGTATTCAATACACAAAAATATTAAAAAACATAACCTAACATTTGTTTCATTTATTTTTGGAGAAATTTAAGTCCTGCCGTGTTCAAATAAACACCTGTTTAGGTGTAAAATTATATCCATATTTTGGTTTTATTATAACACCCAAAAATAAATTCAAAATCCATTCTCTCACTCTCTTTTTATCTCTTTAAAAGTAAACTTTTTATGGAATAAATTAAATTATTTTTGGCATTGTTATATATACTAGAGATGCGCGCGTGACACGAATTTTTCGTGATTCACGTGATTCACGCGTGAATCACGCGTGATCGTGAGTGAAATTAATTTTTACTCACGTGATCGTGAGTGCACGTGATTAGAAAAAAATATTTCGTGCGTGAGCGTGCGTGAGTAATTTTTGTTTCGTGAGTTTGCGTGATTGTTTTGTGCTTTTTCAACAAAAAACAAGTAAAAAAATCGTAATTTTATTGAATTTAGAGCAGTGGTCGGCACAAAGAGGCATATGAAAGTATTAGTGTTTTAATAAAAATATGCATGTGTTGGTGTATTTCTTCAACAAAGCGACATCAACCTGCTTTGAAGAAAGTCAGCTTGCTACTGAATAAAATATTTGTTTTTTTATGCTCTTTGTTGATTTTTTGTTGACATTCGTGTTGTATACATGTGAATTACCGATTGTGTTCGGCTCCAGCGTGCAATGGGTGCCGATCACTGATTTAGAGGGTAATTATCACAAAATAGTTATTTAAATAAATTTTTATTATTGTTTATAGGAAGTTCAATACTATTTTTGCACTAATTCAAAAAAAGTAAAACAAAAATTTGTTAATTTGAATTTCGTGAGTCTTCGTGAGCGTGATTATTTCGTGAGCGTGAGAAAAATTTTAGTAACTCACGTGAGCGTGCGTGAACGTGAGCAGAAAAAATTATTTCGTGCGTGATCGTGCGTGAGCAATATTTTTATTTCGTGAGCGTGAGCGTGCGTGAGTCAAAATTCACTCACGCGCCCATCTCTAATATATACTCACCAGCTAGGAATTAAAATTAACCAAAAACTTTTTACTGTGTAAAAATAAAAAAATAAAAATATGACCTTGACCTCTGACCTCTAAAAACTCGAGTGTGGTGCTCAAACCCGTGGGGACGTACCCCGTTTGGGAGGGGCAGGGGTTTAAAGTTAAAATGGTTTTTCTTAAATATTTCAAAAACTACTTATCTGATCAAGACGGTTATGGTATCGTTAGAAAGGGTAATAAAAGACATTTCCAACGGGGTGCAACATGACGTACACTTAAAAAATTATGTTAGTAAAATCAACTGAAAATGTCAGTTAAAATAACTACTTTGTAAGTTGTTTTGGGGTCAACTACTTTTTCAGTTAAATCAACTAACAATGTTAGTTATTTTAACTGACAAAAAACAACTGACTTATGTAGTAAAAACTACTTACATTTGTAGTCAAAACAACTAAAATGTAGTAAAAATAAAAAAATCAATATATAATTTTTTTTTCAAAATATTTTTCAGAAAAAAAAATTGAAGACCAAATTTTTTCCAAGTTTTTTTTTAAAAAAAAGTTGTGAAAAATAAAAATAACGAAATTTTTTTTTTTTTGGAAAAAAACTTTAAAACTTTTCAGAGATAAAATAAATAAAATTAACTACTTTAAATAACTGTTACTACATCACAGTACTTTTTTGTTAGTTGTTCAAAAAAACGACTTAAAATAACTAACAGAAATAGTTGTTTGATATTTTTCATACAAAAACAACTGACTTTGTAGTTGAAAACAACTAACTACTGTAAAATATACAAATAACTAACATGTAGTAACTTACATAATTTTCTGAGTGTATTATTATTAACTCTTTAAGTGACAAAACTTGATTTCAAAAAATTTGGACTAGACTTTTTTACAAAGTGCTTATTATCTCAAAATCGCACGTATATAAACATTTTTTTTTCCTATATAGGCTTGTAGCCAAGATTTTAAGCTTTCATTTGCGCTAAAAAACGGCGCTGTAAGTCTAAAACTTACACTCAAAAAAATACGTTAGTAGATTTACTAATTTTTTTTTGCTAATGCTAGTTAGCTAACTTTTAGCAAATTTTTAGTTGAGATTAGCGTGTTAGCAAAAAATTCTTGTAAACTTCATTTAGCACATTAGCAATTTTAAACAAACGTTGAACTAATTACTTTTGATAAGATTTGAAATTGAGTTGACAACATTTTTACAAGATTTTTTGCTAACATTAGCAAAAATAAATGGTAAATTTTTTTTTATTTTCAGAAAACTTAAAATGGCTCTATCTCGGAAACTAAGCCAGATAGAGCAAAACGGAGGGCATTTTTGGTTCTTAGAATCTCCATACTTTCGCGGATCCTCTTCACATGTGTGGACCCTAATGGGCCCTAACTTTGGATCCAAAAAAGTTAGCATTCCCGAAAATTTTAAAATGCTCATATCTCGGTAAATATTGCCGACACAACAAATAGTCCAAAATCATTTTTGTAGCCCTCAAGAGCCCGTAGAACAAGACCGCAAAATAGTCAAAAGCTCTCCGAGTAATATTTTTTAAGTTAGAGTTTTTTAATTCTCAAGACCCCAGTGGTCCCCTATAATCACGTATCTCAAAAACTAAGCAAGGTAGAGCGAAACGGACACAAATTTTGGATCAAAAACTATGACGATTTTTAAGGAACCCAACTAGGTCTAGGCCCATCGGGGTCTGGACCTATCGGGTCCGAACCCAATGGGGTCCTCAAATGTGTCAAAAAAAAATTTTTTTTTGTTAACTAATTATTGGCAAAACATTTTTGCTAACTTTAGCAAAAAAATTGTGGGTTCAAAATCAGCAAATTTTCTTGTAGGTTTACAAGCTTTTTTTGCTAACTTTACAGTTTTTTTTTTTTGAGTGTACTATAATTAAGGGTTATTATAATTAAGGGTCAAAGTTGTTTTTTAAAACTTTTTTCAGGTTTTTTGTTAAAATTGTATTTGAAGAAACATACAGACATCTGACTAACTACTAATCGAATTTAAAAATTTTTTTCTGCGTAGCCGGCCTTCGGCCGGGCTTAGGGATTACAAACGCCATGCATTAAACCCACCCTCTCTGCAGAAAACGGGGATTATGACCAAAATTGCTTTGGACTTACTCCCAAAGTTCGGTCGTTCAGCCCGGTTAAAATCACTTTATGGGGGTTTCATGTTACACATCGTTGGAAAGGTCTTTAATTCACCTTTTTAATGATACCACATTCGTCTCGATCGGACTAGTAGTTTGTCAGATATCTGTATGTTTCCACAAATCAATAAAATTTTAACAAACATCCTAAAAAAAGTTACAAAAAAAAATAAAGTTACAACTTTGACCCCTTATATCTCAGTATGTTTTAGACTTACAGCGCAGTTTTTTGGCGCAAATGAAAGCTCGAGGTCTTGGCTGCAAGCCTATATAGACAAAAAAAATGTTTATATACGTGCGATTTTGAGATATTAAGCATTTTGTAAAAAAAGTCTAGTTAAATTTTTTTTAAATGAATTTTTGTCGCTTAAAGGGTTAATTAAACTACGTCATGTTACACCCCGTTGGAAAGGTCTTTAATTACCCTTTCTAATGATACCATAACCGTCTTGATCGGATAAGGAGTTTTTGAAATATTTAAGAAAACCCATTTTAACTTTAAACCCCTGCCCCTCCCAAACGGGGTACGTCCCCACGGGTTTGAGCACCACACTCGAAATCTAACAGTCCAAGGATTAAGGTCATATATATTTTTTACAATTTAAACAAAGTTCGGTAATGTTTATTTATGCCAGTATTTTTTTAAATAAATGAAAAAAGATGAATTCCTCGCTATATGGAATAGAAAAACTGGATGGTGGAAATTACGACTCCTGGATTATCCACATGCGAAGCGTGCTGGTGCACGGTGGATATTGGAGAATAGTAAAAGGTGAACTTAAAGTGGAAGAGGGCATGGACGCAGCTACAGTCGATAAGATTAAAAATGACGACGAAAAAGCCCTGGCCACCATATGAATCAATTAAACTACATTAAGGCCTGTGAGTCGAGTGCTGACGCTTGGAAGAAGTTGGAGGAAGTCTACAGACCAAGCGGGCCGATACAGAAGGTAACATTGTATAAAAGATTAATGAATTTGGCTATGGCGGACAATGGTGATATGGTAAAACATATAAATATGTTTACTGAGGTCTCGGATAAATTGACCGAAATTGGTATTGCTCTCCCAGACGAGTTATTGTCCATTATTTTATTGTCGAGCCTACCACAACAATACGAAAACTTTGTAGTAGCCATGGAAACAAGAGACAGTTTGCCAAAATTAATTTCGCTAAAGCAAAATCTTCTAGAAGAAGGCGAGAGAAGAAAGAGCGAGAAAGAAGATGACGCGCAGAATGTGTTTGGCATAAAATCGAAAAGCGAAAGAAAATATGTTAAAGAAACAAGAAGTGGCAACAGACAGAACTTTAAGGGGAAATGTTTTACTTGTGGTAAGGTGGGCCATTACGCCAACAAGTGCGAAATGAAAAAAACGACAAAAACAACAACAAGAGCAGCAACAGTCGTTTTCAATATTAACAGTAGCTGATACTTTGCAGCGAAAGCAATGGTACGTTGACAGCGGCGCTACGGCGCATATGTGCATTGATCGTAAAATGTTTATAAATTTTTGTACGCATGAGGAGAAAATTTCTTTGGCTGGCAACAAATTCATAATGGCAACTGGCAAAGGTGATGTTGAAATAAAGTCGAGTAATGGTGATGTTGTGTTGCGCAATGTGTTGTATTCCCCGGAATTGCAGGCAAATTTTGTTTCGATTAGTAAGGCTGTAGAACGTGATTGTATTGCAACATTTGATAAAGACGCTGCTTACATTAGAAATAAGCAAGGTAAAATCGTAATGAAGGCTGGTAAACAGAACAATTTATTTGTTGTTGAATGTGATGATGTCGATGCAAAGCTGTACGCTACAAATTCTAAATGGCATGATAGATACGGTCATTTGAACAGCAAAAGTCTTGATATGCTATCGAAGGAAGGAATGGTTAATGGTATGAATTTGGAAAGGCACGATACTGTTGAAAAGTGTAAAACTTGTATATTGAGTAAAGTGCATGTATCTCCATTTCCTAAACAATCTACAACATCAACAAATGACTTATTAGAGTTGGTACACAGTGATGTGTGTGGACCAATTAACGTAAAATCTATAGGCGGTGCAAAATATTTCTTAACCTTCATTGACGATAAATGCAGAAGGATATTTGTTTACTTTTTGAAACGTAAGTCTGAGGTATTGGAGAAATTCAAAATTTTTAAGGCGCAGGTAGAGCGTCAAACCGGAAGAAAAATCAAGTCAATTCGTAGCGACAATGGGGGTGAGTACCGAAGTAATGATTTTGATAATTATTTAAAAGAGTGTGGCATAACACGACAATTGACGGTACCTTACACACCCCAGCAAAATGGTGTTTCGGAACGAGCCAACCGAACATTGGTGGAAATGGCACGGTCTATGATGATTCATGCAGGTGTTTCTATGGAATTGTGGGCAGAGGCTATATGCACTGCAGTATATTTGAGAAACAGATGCCCTACTCGTATTTTGGGCAATAAGACCCCATATGAAATTTGGCATGGTAAGCGCCCTAATGTTCAACTTTTGAAAACGTTTGGCTCCTTAGCAGTAGCACTTAAAAAACCACATCGATCGAAATTTGAGGCCCGTGGTAATGAATATATTATGGTTGGATATTCACTCGTGTCTAAAGCATACCGTTTATATGATAAAACAACTCATAGTGTTATAGAACGACGTGACGTCATATTTGACGAAAATAAATTGGCTAAAGATATCATAGGCAACGGCAACAATGAAATAGATTCTAATGATTTTGTAATATTTGATTTTCATAATAATGACATGCAGGAGATCAGCAATAATGATGAAGTACAACAAATCAACGATGACATACAACAACAAATCAACAATGATGGTGTTGAAATCAATAATGATGATGAGTCGGAAATAATCGACGAAAATGCGGATGATTTTAACACGGCGGATGAAAATTCCGACGATAGCGATTTTCTTGGTTTCAAACCTGGTCCGGGTAGACCCAAAATTGTGAGATCTGGAAAACCAGGACGCCCGAGAAAGGTACAAAATGCGGTGAGTGCTTTATGTAATGATTTTATTCCTCAGAATTTTGATGATGCAGTATCATGTGATGACAACAACAACTGGAAGGCAGCTATGAGAGCTGAACTTAATGCCCTAGAGAAAAACAACACCTGGAGTCTGGTTGACTTACCAAAAGGTCACAGAGCTATAGGATGCAGATGGGTTTTCGCCATTAAACGTGATAAGAATGGTGAAATAGAGCGTTTTAAGGCGCGCCTAGTGGCAAAAGGTTGTAGCCAAAAGTTTGGAATAAACTACACAGAAACATTTTCACCTGTGGTACGATACGCTACAATACATATGTTGTTGGCAATTGCTGTGCAGCAAAAATGCACTTACATCAAGTCGATATAAGCACTGCATACTTGAACGGCGACCTCCACGACGAGGTATACATGCAACAACCGGAGGGTTTCGTAAATCGTAACGATTCTTCAAAAGTTCTCAAATTGAACAAAGCATTATATGGTCTGAAGCAATCGGGAAGAAACTGGAATGAGAAACTTGACAGCGTTTTACAAGGGATGGGGTTCAAGCCGTGTGATAATGAACCATGCTTGTATAAGGCAACATTTGGCAATGATATGGTGCTGGTGGCTGTTTACGTAGATGATCTCATAATCGCTAGCAAGAACGAGGAGGAGATTATAAAGTTTAAGGCACATTTATCAGAAGTATTTGAAGTCTCTGATAAGGGAGTTCTAAGTAATTTTCTTGGAATGAATATAACACGTGAAGGCGAAGTTGGTGCCATTAAAGTGTCTCAAAATCAATATATAATTGATATTTTGAAGCAGTATAAGATGGAGGATTGTAAATCCGTATCTATACCCCTTGACCCAGGTTTGCAGACCCATTGTCCTAATGATAGCGAAAGAGTGAATAAGGAAGAATATCAGTCTATTACACTGTGCAACAAGAAAAATGAGCCTCAACGGCTTCAACGCCATATGAAAGTAGACCATCAAATGGACAAAATCACCAAGGGGTTTTGCAAAGTCAGTTCGGATTTCTTTTTTATAGCCCACTGAAGTTTTTATCTTTTTATCAAAGGCTTTTGGAAAACGTCAAAAATACTATAATAAAAACACCCCGTGTAAAAAAGATTATATCAAAATGTATCCAATTTGATCAAATTTGATCAAATTATATCTGAATAGATATGGTATCAGATAAAATTGTATATGTTCATATATTTAAGCAGATGTATTCATATCTGACGATATATGATATCAGATATTTTCATATCTGATCACATATGATTTGATATGGTCATATATGATATCTTTCCAAATTTTTAAATATCAGATATAATTATATCTGGTCATATATAATATCAGATATGTTTTTATTAATTCATATATGACATCAAATAAACACCATACTTGTGTATACCTCCCTTTACTCAGAGTTACTTCCCTTAAATGTTTTTGTTTTTAAATAATTTTCAAAAAAAAATGTCAAAAAATTTTCAAAAATAACAAACACATTTATTTGTTAATTTTTTTTTTTTTTTTGGAAAAACATCAAAAAGGCAGAAGAAACCACCAAAAAGGTAAGCAATTTATTTAAGAAAAAGTCAAAATATATATATTGATAAATTTTCATTGCAGATTTTTGATTTTGGAGAGGAATAGCTGAATGAAACGTGGAAATACATACTATGAGTTATGAAGGGAACCCAAATGTGGAAATTATGTGTACATTAAAACTCCTTGATGTATCTGCAGTTGGAGATTTTTTATTATGTATGTATGTGATATTGTTTTATAATAATAAAAAAAATTAACAAGAAAAAAAATAAAAATTTAATTATTTTTACAAATAACGCATACATATCTGCTCAGATATGATGTCAGATGTTTTCAGATCCAATTTGATAGACTCAAATTACGGATCTGAACCCATATATGGATCAGATCTGAATTCATATATGATCATATCAATATTTTTTACTCGGGACATCTGAGCTTCAAAATAAGATTTGATGTCTTCAGTGAAATTTTATGGCGGTTATTTTCTTAGAAGATTTTAACCCTCTAACTGCCATTTTAAGGGGTCATTTCAGTCCTTTTTCAAAAACTAAACACAGAAGTATAATAAAACGTCCATTTAGAGGGTTAAAATGTTCTACAAATATTTTCCTCATAAAATTTCACTAGGGGTTGTCAAATGGTCAAAGTTTGTGCGACATGCGCAAAGTGCTTAAAAAGGATCAAGTATAATTAATCAATGTTTGTTTTTTTTTTTTACCAAAGCAGTGTTAAAAAATATCGACAAAAAACAGTGCAAATATACTTTTGCGCTAAAAATGATGTTCTGATGTGTTTTATAAAATTTTATGATGATTCTTTTCTATGACCAAATTAACCCTCTAGCTCCTGTTTTAAAGGGTCATTTTTGTCCTTTTTTAAAAGAAATACAAAAAAGTCTATAAAAAAGGCAGTTAGAGGGTTAAAATGTTTTACAAATATTTGCTGCATCAAATTTTACTAGGGCACGTCTAAGACAGAAAGTTCGCCCAGCATATAGAAAATGCTTAAAAAATTTAAGGTATTCAAATTTTTTTTTTTATATTTTTTTTGGGCCGAAATATAAAAAAAAAACAAGTAACAAAAATAAATTCGACTTTGTCGAATGTATTAATACTAGAGTTTTTCACGGGAATTCCCGGGACGGGAATTCCCGGGAATTCCCGTAAAGTTTCGATCCCGAAATCCCGGGAAATAGATCGGGAATTCCCGGGAATTTTAATTTCTTTGAAATTGTTGTTTTCTCGACTTCTATTGATTATTTTATATGTGATTTTTTAGAGATTTTATTAAAATTGTTGATAATTGATGGCAGAAACGTACACTCAAAATAATTCTGCAGTAAAAATATTAGTAAGTGATTTGGTACCAAATTCTACTAATAAGTTACTAATTACCAGTAGTACGGTAATTTTTTAGTATCTTCAAAGTACTAAAATTAGTAATTTTTACTGGTTTTGAATAATATTAGTAAAAAAGTTTAGTATTGATTACCAACGCCTGCACTAGATCATTTTGAACTAAAAAATTAGTTCATTAGTAAAATTTTTAGTATTGAATACCCACGTTTTTTTTTGGGTGTACGCAGGGACCAGGAGGGCTTAAAAAGTATTCCAAGAGATCCCTTCTAAATTAGATCTAAATCTTCGATAGGATATAATTATCGGAACCTGATCCTTTTTTAGAAGCTGAACAATTTTCTTTTTGTTTCTATGGAAAATATTTATGTCTCTGGACATGATTCTTTTTAAATCGATAAATTGATATAAAATTTGTGCAAGGAATGACTCTGAAATTAACAAGTTTTTCTTTTAGAAAGCAAAATTTTTATTTTTTTTTAATAACTTTTTAATGTAAATTTTCTTATAATTTCATTTTTCTGAAACAGTTTCATTCAGTTTCAGAGACATAATTGAGAAATTTTTCTGAATCAGGAATAAATGTATTTCTTTTAAAAAAAACATGCATTTTGAAAGATAATTTTAAAAAGTGCTCTTTTACCACCAGTACCAGGGCTGGCAAGTACGACTCTGAATACCAAAATTGTGTTTTAGAGGCAAAACTTAGAGAACCAATTGTAATAATTAACTGAGATGAATAAGAATAAATGATCAATTTTTATTATTAAAACAGATAAAGTGAGGTGAAGGAACATATTCCCTTAAAAATACTTTTTAAAAGACTTTGACATATTTGGGCCGTTTTTTTTATAAAAACTGTGTAACAAAAATTTTTATTTTTTTCTCGAAACTTATTATTTTTTTTTGTTTTAGAGGTCCTAAATAAGATTTTTATGGTGGTAATAAACATTATAAATACTGTAATCGCATTCAAAAGGTTTTTATACATTTTTTTGACAAAAAATTTGGGTTTTTACTTTTTGCGGGAATTCCCGGGATCCCGGGAAATTTAAAAATGAATCCCGCTTTCCCGGGAAATGAAAAAGTCCGGGAAAAGAAAAACTCTAATTAATACCCTCCACGAGGTTAAAAAGTTTATTTGCAAAAAAAAAACAGAAAAAAAAAAAATAAAATAAAAAAAAAATCCTCGAAAAAAAAAATGTTGATAAAAAAAAAATCGACGATATGTTTTTTTTTTTTTAAATATGTTTGTACTTGTTTAAATACTATTCGATGATCAATTCTGTTCACATGTGTCAACCAGCAGCCGAATTAAAGCATTTTGTGTTTTTAGGTTATGTTGAATGTACCACAATTTTCGAGGTATTTTGTATTTTCGTTCATAACTTTTGAAACGCTGAACCGATTTCGCTCAAATGCAATACCAAACAACTTAGGGCAAAAACAAGTAAATATGCTAGGTCTTAGTTATATCTGTTTAATACTTTGGTCGTGATCACCATTTCCACAGACGGACATGCAAAGCTAGAATGTCTTAAAATCAATGATGGGTACCAATACCTTTTCGATACCAATACCCGTTAATACCAATTCAAATTGAAAACCAATACCAATTAAAAACCAATACCTTTATTTGTGCGATACCAATACCGATAAAAAACCAATACCGATTCCCCACTACCAATACCAATTAAAAACCAATACTTTTATTCTTCAAAACCAATACCAATAAAAAACCAATACCAATTCATTTTTTCTACTTTCGTATCGGTTTTGTTTCGGTTTTTTGTATTCTTATTTTCGTTTGTTTTAATTATGAATTCAAACATTTTCTTTCCATCACATTATTGGGTTTTACCTGACTAAAGATGTTCACAAAAGATGTTACATCGATCAGTAATAGTTTGCATGCAATGTCACATAACAAAAAGGAGTTAGCTATTTGAATTTTAAAAGCCATAAAAACATAAAACAATTTTTTTTTGTCACGTACCATATCCTTATTTTTAACCCAATTTGATTTTTATGACCCCTAATAAAAGTAGATCTTAAAAAATGTAGACCTTTTCTGTGATAAATTTTTGATATTGATAATTGATATTAGGTTTTACCTGACTAACGAATTGCTAAAGATGTTCACAAAAGATGTTACATCGATCAGTAATCGTTTGCATGCAATGTCATATAACAAAAAGGAGTTAGCTACTTGAATTTAAAAAGCCATAAAAACATAAAAAAAAAATATTTTCTTTACTTCTTTTTAACCAAATTTGATTTTTATGACCCCTAATAAAAGTAGATCTTAAAAAATTTAGACCTTTTCTGTGATGAAATTTTTTCTTTTGCAAACATTGATTATATTTGATACACATTAAGTGTCACTGCACTGTTCTTTGGGTTGTAAAAAAAATACTAATGTCCTTTTTTGGAAATTCCAATCAAGCAGTCGTTACAAAATTTTATGTCACAACACCAGAATCCAAAAAAAATTTTTTTTTGTTTTATTAGAGGCACACTGTGCCGCGGCATGCCGGGCACAGTCATATTTTATAAGAATTTATTTTATTTTAGTGTGCGGTTCACACTTGCTATTTTTGAGAGTTTAAGGGCTACGTGTTTAAAAAAATCTTTGTTCTGTATCCATTACGTTTTTATTCTGCAAAACGATGTTCGCACTCATTTTTAACTACCCAAGCAGAAACTGCCAACCGTTCCACAAAAAAAGTCTCGGCAAAGCACTTTATTTTTTGTGTATAAGGTAGTACGAAAAAAAAGTGCTTTGCAAGCGCTCTGCCAATGTTTTCTATTTAAATCCGTTCAAAGTATAATTTGTAATTAAAATTTATTAATTTTCATAACAATTGGAATATTTTTCATTTCCCTGCAGTATTAGTTATTGGTCCTTGAAAGCTCTCGTGATATGTCCTATCACAAACTTGACACCTTTTATATAAAAACACGTTTCTTTTTTGAGGAAGTGTCTTAAACTCCGGATACATCACATGTGAAATGCCACTGGGTCTATCCTTTTGGAAAACAACATGTTTCGGTTCAATACATCACTTTTTTTCGGTACTTTTGCTAAAAGGTTAATCTAGGACTATTATTTCGGGTAGTTTCAAACATAAGCATAAACTCGTTATACCCTGTACCACAAGGCGCTTTAAAATAGCAACGGCATACCGTTTACCGTGTTTATCATTTTGGACGCTGGGAGAGTACTAAACTGTGATGCTTTCCCAGCACATAAGCGACCATAAAAGGTACTTTGCCAGCGCTCTACCGTTCGTATTTTTCTGCATGGGTAGTTTAATTATTGGTTTTCCCCATACAATTTAAACGTCAAAATATACCACCGTTTTATTTTGACAGATAAAGTGCTTAAAATTGTATGGGGAAGACACATAATTAAACTAGTTTAAATGAATGCGAATATGGTATTACTGGTGTTTTGATAAACAACTTGTTTAAGGTCGTAAGTTTGAACCCCATATAAGAAAACAATTGCCCGTGTAATCGCAATTACCAAAAGATCTAAAATCGAAAAAGAGGCCTCCACGATAACCTATTTCGATCACCTTTTCAAAAAATATTTATGTATGAAAAGGATGAATTTCAGGTATATTTTGTAACGAATGTTAAGTCTCAACTTTCTGCAATTAAAAAATATCTCTCCTTGGCCACCGCAATTTATATGTGCATTAAATGCAATGTTCATCGGCACAGAAATTGTTTAAAGAAAAAACGAAAACTTTGCATTTTATTATTTTAGGCTTTTAATTTTTATTCCCTCCAGCGACTTAAAATTTTAAATATAAAGTCGACTATTAAAAATATATTTTAGAAGTCGATTTTATCAATTTTTTGAGGACTTGTGGTGAGGCTGTTTGAATTTTAATTTGGTTATAAAAACAAAATTAATTATATAACAAATGCTATTTACATCATTAATAAGGGGTTCAAATGCCCTTGCCTATTAATTTTTTTAAAGAAAAAATACTGAAAAATGTTTAATATTAGAGATGGGCGCGTGAGTGATTTTTGACTCACTCACGCTAACGACAGGAATTTTTGAATCACGCACACTCACTCACGAGCATATTTTTTCTACTCACACTCATTCACTCACAATCAAGTGAGTAAATTTAACACAACTCACACTCACGTGCACTCACGCAAGCTTCGCTCACACTCACGTTGACTCACACTCACAAAACTCTTATTTATACAAAAAAAATTTCAAAAACTAAAATTTTGAAAAATCTTTCAAAATTTTAAGCAAAATTTAAAGTTCAGAGAAATTTTACAATTTTTTTTTTCTTTTTTCGGGATGAAATCTAAAGTTAAGCCAAATTTTACAATTTTTTTGTACATTTTTTTTGTACGAAAGGAAATATGAAGAGAAAATAAATCACGCAAACTCACGCAAAAAAATCGACTCACGCACACTCACTCACCCAAAAATCTTACTCACGCACACTCACTCACGCAATTTTTTTCTCCACTCACACTTACTCACAATCACGTGAATAAAATTGAATTCAGTCACACTCACGCGTGAATCACGTGAATCACGCTCTAATCTGCTCATGAGCCCATCTCTACTTAATATAAGAAAAATAAAAAATAAATCATTATTCAAAAATCCACCATGTCCGATCGATGGCTTAAAATCAAAACTAAACTCGATTAAAAATTGCACATAAACGTATAATTTTCTCCACTGTGGGGCGGACAGAAGGACTACGTACGTTAAATTAATTAATATTAACGACAAAACCTTTTGCATACAAATTCCAAAACCGATATAAGATAAATACCAATACTTATTAAAAACCGATACCGATTCGAGGCTAAAACCAATACCAATACCCAATACCTAAATAATTCAAAACCAATACCGAAACCTATACCAATTCAACAAAAAATGAAAACCAATACCTATACCAATACTAATATAATTTTAAAAACCAATACCAATACCAATACTTTTATCGAATTGGTACCCATCCTTGCTTAAAATCGATCACTGATCAATAATATATATGTGGGTTTTCGTGTCAACTGAACCAACTTTTGATCCCGATCTACTATCCTATTGGAAAGCAGTGCAGACACAATTTTTCAACGAGATCTATCAAAGCCTCTGTGAGTTAGATGGAGTCGAAATTTGACATTTTGGCCAAAGAGGTGTTTATTCTCATCCATGTAACTTCTTACCAATTGTTATTAGCAAAATGTGTCCCAAACAGTTTAGATAGCTATTTCTTCAATCTTGCGAAAAAAAATTATAAAAAAATAGTTTGATTTTTGTTTTAAATCCAAAACTTGTTTGACTTTTTTTGTCAAATCGGGTCCTTTTTTTTTACTCAAAAACAAGCTTAGGTGTTTACCCCACCTAATTCTTTTTCGCCTCAAATATATTTTTGCTTCACCAACAAATTTCCGCTAGAACGGCATCACCCGACTTCTTCCCAAGATATCTGATATGGTGATCACGGCCAAAGTATACCAATACCAAAACAAACTTAGCAGTTTGGTATTGCATTTGAGCGAAATCGGTTCAGCGGTTCAAAAGTTATGAACAAAAATGTAAGAACACCTCGAAAATTGTGGTACATTCAACATAACCTAAAAACACAAAATGCTTTCATTCGGCTGCTGATTGACACATGTGAACAGAATTGATCACCAAATGGTATTTAAACAAGTACAAACATGTTTTTTTACAAAAAAAATATTTTCGTGGATTTTTTTTTTACCAAAAATATTTTTTTGTCGATTTTTTTTTTTAAATGTTTGTTTTGTTTTTTAGCAAATAAACTTTTTTACATTGTGGAGGGTATCAATACATTCGACAAAGTCGAATTTAAATTTTTTACTTGTTTTTTTTTTATTTCGGCCCAAAAAAAAAATTGAATACTTTAAAATTTTTAAGCATTTTCTATATGCTGGACGAACTTTCTGTCTTAGACGTGCCCTAGTAAGATTTGATGCAGAAAATATTTGTAAAACATTTTAACCCTCTAACTGCCTTCTTTTTATAGACTTTTTGTATTTATTTTAAAAAAGGAAAAAAATGACCCTTTAAAACGGGAGCTAGAGGGTTAATTTGGCCAAAGAAAAGAATCATCATAAAATTTTATAAAACACATCAGAACATCATTTTTAGCTCAAAAGTATATTTGCACTGTTTTTTGTCGATATTTTTTAACACTGCTTTGGAAAAAAAAAAAATTAGCAAACATTGATTATTTATACTTGACCCTTTTTAAGCACTTTGCTCATGTCGCACAAACTTTGACCATTTGACCACCCCTAGTGAAATTTTATGAGGAAAATATTTGTAGAACATTTTAACCCTCTAAATGGACGTTTTATTAGACTTCTGTGTTTAGTTTTTGAAAAAGGACTAAAATGACCCCTTAAAATGGCAGTTAGAGGGTTAAAGTGTTCTAAGAAAAGAACCGCCATAAAATTTCACTGAAGACATCAAATCATATTTTGAAGGTCAGATGTGTTCTTATTATAGTATTTTTGACGTTTTCCAAACGCCCTTGATAAAAAAATGAAAACTTCAGTGGGCTATAAAAAAGAAATCCGAACTGACTTTGCAAAACCCTTTGGTGATTTTTTCCACTTGATGGTCTACTTTTATATGGCGTTGAAGGCATTGAGGCTCAATGCGATGACCCAGAATTTGTTGCACAGTGTTATTGGTGCTTTGACATATCTTGCGATAACGACTAGACCTGATATACAACACTCTATATCGAAGCTTGCACAACACAATCAAGACCCACATGTTGAACATATGACTGCGGTAAAACATGTATTACGTTATCTAAAGGGTACTACTGGTTTAGGATTGGTTTATAAGGCTGGTGATGCCTGTGTTAAAGGTTATGCAGATTCCGATTGGGGAAACAACGCTATAGATCGTAAATCGTATACGGGCTATATATTTTTTCTTGGTGAGTGTGTTATCTCATGGGAATCGAAGAAACAACCTACGGTGGCTCTTAGTTCTACAGAAGCAGAATATATGGCTATGTCCAATGCTTGCAAGGAGGCCATATATCTCAGACGTTTACTAAATGAAATTGGTTTTGGTAATGGTAAATCTATACTACTCAACGTTGACAATCAAGGTGCGATTAAATTAGCTTTAAATCCTACACTGATAGAAAAACGCCTCATATCACTAATGAATGGAATTCATTAACGTTGTTTCATTACAACAATGAAATATTTCATATGCTGAATGAAATTTCATACATATTGTGCAAGATTTTCATTAATTTTGATTCATTAGATTTCGTAGTTTCATTAAAAAATTTCATTAAGTTTTGTTTACAAAATTTGGTTTTTTTGACACCTGTCGTGTCGCGTCTGTTTAGTCTGTTAGTTTACGCGCGCAAAAAACAGCTGATCAGAACGTGATTTTTTTTTAGAATTTTTATACGAAATTTAAAATGAAATGTTGTTGATTAATTACACAGTACAACACGAAAAAAAATTACGGGGTTCCGACGACTGATTCTGGTAGAGAAGACTAAAAAAAAATATACGTGTGTCGGCGTTTTGACAGATCACATCGGAATTTTATTTTAGAGGCGGTTAAAGTTTCCCAGCCTTGGCCTGTTCTTGCAACATATCTGTATAAAAAACTATGTTTTCTTTACATCTGAGGTATTTGGTATGTTGAGCAACTTTGTAGAAAATATTATGGCAAACATTTTTGTAGAACATATTAAGCCTCTAACTCCTACTTGTAACGGTATTTTTTGGCTTTATTTTAACAAATCGTAAAAAACACCCCGAAAAAGGGGGAGGGTGGGGATGAAATGTCCTACAAAAATGTTGGCCATAAAATTTTACTATATATGTCAGAACATACCAAAACCCAAAACTTAACACAAACACCAAAAATCAATCAAATTAAAAATTGCCCATTTAGGGTTAATTTAGTTATTGTTCACATATATGTACATAAGACCTGTTCTTAAAATCAATGTTCGTTGGATTGGCCCAGATTTGCTCATTAGCATCCAAAAGTAATGAATTTCAAATTTGAAGGCAATCTAATAAGGGAAACACGTGCCGAAAACCTATTGAAAATTGTAAAAAGTAACTTTAAGGGTAAAAATCACTTTTCTGTTTAAAAAAAAAAACTATTTTAGACATACTTTTTCAAATTATTAAAAAAAAACATTTTTTTTTATATAAAATTATCTTTCTAACGAGAAATCGAAGAAAAATTGGTCAAGTTATACTTATTTCCCCCGACTATTGTACCGTCATTTTTTTATATGAGAAAAAATATTTTTTTTTCAGATTTTAAAATGTTGTTGTTTTAAATTTGGTCTAAAACTGATGTAGAACAAAATTAAGGCCAATTGGACAATATAAGTAATTGGAAAGAAAAATCTTTTCTCATCCAAAAAAACCACGGTGTTATGGTCAGGGGAAGTATTTGTAACTTTGTCATTTTTCATCCGCTTTTAGTGTCTTTTGGCTGGTTAGAAATAAAATTGCAAATAAAAAATTAATTTCTTTTTAACTTTTTTGAAAAAGTAAGTTTAAAGTACATTTTGTTGTTGCCTTTATAAAATTTTAAACCTATTTTCGGCACGTGTTTCTCTAATCCGATTGTCTCCATTTTTTTTTAACAGAACTATGACCATCAATGTTATCTTCTTCTTCATTTTCTTGTTATCATCTTTTTCCCTCTCGAAATTGAAAAGGGGAATTTGATCTTTTTTTGTTTTTTCACTGTCCCACAAACGAATTTGTAAGAATAAAAATGCCTGACTGTTTGGAAAAACTTGATTGTTTTTGCTATGTCTGCGGCAAGCATATCCTTAAGGAATACAAGGTTTCATTTTTCAAAGTGGAGGATATAAAGTACTGCTCAAAATTATAGCGCACTTTAAATTATTTTTTACAACTTATTGTTTCTATTCAAAATATCAAAAAATGTCAAGTTTTTTTGTGTCAATTAAACATTTTTATTCAAATTTATTTAATTAATGTCACAATTCAGGTTTAAGTAACACAATAAAAATATCAGAGGTGGTTTTATTAAAAAAGTCTTAAATAGACTGTTCATAATTATAGCGCACTAAAAAGATTAATTCATTAAATGAAAATTGATCAAAATTTAAATACAGCCTGATGAAAAACTTGTTCCTTTAGCTTTTAAAAATACATTTAATCCTATTTGAAATCGATTTGACCGATTTGGAGCAGTCATTTATGGTTGCTTTCGATTAGATATCCTTCATAGCGCTGATCAATTCACTTTTATAGTTATTTGGTAGATTTAAGGGCACGATCGGTAGTAGACCCAATGTTTTCAATTGGGTTAATGTCTGGTGACTATTTTAATATCTTTTGTCCAATATAATTGGGGAAAATTGTTGTTTCCGAACCAGTCCATCGAGAATTTCGCCTTATGACAGGGGGCATTATCACTTTGAATGCAGGCCTGGGTCGATTCAGACCCAAATATTTGATCAAAATATGATGGAAATTCTTCGGAAATTGAATTGATATAGCTGCTAGCATTTAAAAGTCCTTCTTAAAAGAGTAATAAGGCGGTACAATGGGCTGTAAAACATTTGCATACGCTAACAGAACCACCACTAGTTGTGTGCTTGGCTGGAACCATTATGATTGATCCTTATCTTGCATTGTACATTGAAAAAAATGAAAAAAGATCAACCAATCAATTATTCGTCATGAATAAATTATTATAATGAAGTAATAAATGGTTAAAATCCATCATTTGTTCGATGTACAATGCAGGATAAGGATCAACCATATTGGTTCCAGCCAAGCGTACAACGAGGTGGTGGTTCTTTTAGAGTATGCAAATGTGTTACAGCCCGTGGTACCGGCTTATTACTCCTTTAAGAAGGACTTTCAACTGCTAGAAGATATATCGATTCAATTTCTGAAGTATTTTCTCCATATTTTGATCAAATATTTGGCTCAAAGTCGGCCCAGGCCTGCATTCAAATTTATAATGCCCCCTGTCACAACGCGACATTCTTAATGGACTGGTTCAGAAACAACAATTTTCCCCAATTATATTGGCCAAAAGATTTTAAAACAGTCACCGGACATTAACCCAATTGAAAACCTTTGGTCTACTACCGATCGTGCCCCTGAAATCTACCAAATAACTATAAAAGTGAATTAATCAGCGCTATTAAGGATATCTAATCGAAAGCAACCATAAATGGCTGCTCCAAATCGGTCAAATCGATTTCAAATAGGATTAAATGTATTTTTAAAAGCTAAAGGAACAAGTTTTTCATCAGGCTGTGTTTAAATTTTGATCCACTTTTCATTTAATGAATTAATTTTTTTTAGTGCGCTATAATTATGAACAGTCTATTTAAGACCTTTTTTATAAAACCACCTCTGATATTTTTATTGTGTTATTTAAAACTGAATTGTGGCTTTAATTAAATAAATTTGAATAAAAATGTTTAATTGACACAAAAAAACTTGAAATTTTGTTGATATTTTGAATAGAAACAATAAGTTGTAAAAAATAAGTTAAAGTGCGCTATAATTTTGAGCAGTACTTTATATAAAGATTATTTTGAGCTGGAAGTTTTTCCAGATGAGCCATGGGTGCCAAAACATATCTGCCGAATTTGCTATAATGGTTTGATGCTGTGGTCTAAAGGTAATACAAGTTTTAATTAATATACTTAGCTCGACAATAATTTTGCAAAATTATTGGTTTAGGTGAACCAAACTCAATGAACTTTGGCATTCCGATGCGTTGGCTAGATCCAGGTGAGCACGACGAGACTACATGCTATGTTTTCCAAAATATTGGAATCATGAAATTAAATAGGCATAATCGTAAGAGATTTTTATATAAAGCCGTGCCATCAGCTTTGCTGCCAGTACCACATTCAGATGTGCTTCCGGTACCTGCACTACCTGTTCGCAGTCCAAGTCTTCTTTGGGAACCGGGTACAAGAGCTGAAACCGAAACCATCGTCTCTAATTTTGTACAATTCGAGGCCCAAAATTAATGTCACAAGAGCATTTAAATGCTTTGGTAAGAAAATTGGGACTATCAAAAAATAATGATGAAATATTAGCAGCCGATTTGAAAAGCCTGCATTTGCTCGAGCCTGGAGTAAAAATATCTAGTTTCAGAACGCGCCAGCATACGTTTCATCCATTCTTTACAGTAAACGATACAAACACATTTGTTTATTGTAACGACATTGTAGGCTTAATGAATGAAATGGGCATACAGTACAACCCAGCCGATTGGCGTATTTTTATTGACTCTTCACAGAAAAGTCTTAAAGCTGTACTTCTATTTTACGACAACTCAAAAAACCCAATTCCAATTGCATATGGTATCAACATGAAAGAGTCTTATGATTCTATAAAACATATATTGGACGTAGTGAAATACGAGGAGCATAAATGGCGTGCTTGTTGCGATTTAAAAGTAGTGGCTTTTCTCTCTGGAATGCAGTCTGGATATGTGATGTATCCATGCTTTTTATGTAAATGGGATAGTAGATGGCGCGGCAACCAGTATGCGATACAGAGTTGGGAGTCCAGAGCTCACGGGAAGTTATGAGAACACAATATCATACAGCCACCCCTAATACCAACAGAGAAAATACTTCTGCCACCGCTACATATAAAACTAGGTGTGGTGAAGAACTTTATAAAAACTCTTGTCAAAAATGGGCCAGCATTAGAGTTTTTGAAGTCCCTTTTTCCCAAACTAAGTGAAGCAAAGATTAAAGAAGGCATAATATACTTGTAGTACAAACATTTTGGTTATATTTTAAAAATGCATTGTTTGGTCTTACATCAATAGTTGTTTTTGTTGGGCCTGATATAAGGAAGCTCATGCAAAATGTTGAATTTGACCTAATTCTCTCCCCAAACGAACTGGCTGCATGGAAAAGCATTAAAGACGTTATTTCAAATGTTCTTGGCAAATGTCGATCTCCTTCTGCTCAAACATACACGAACACCATGCTGGAAGAGTTCGAAAAATTAGGGGTTCACATGTCCACGAAAATTCACTGTTTACAATCACACATGGACTTTTTTGAAAATCAGTTATCATCGGAATCTGATGAACATGGTGAACGATTTCATCAAGTATGTCTTCCTATAGAAGAACGATATAAAGGCAAGAGCATCTTGTCTCTTATAACAGATTTGTGTTGGACATTATTCGATAATGGTGTCGAATTGCCAAGAGCAAAAAAGAAAATGATTTGAAAACAAATGAACTTATATATTTACTAAGTATTTATTTTTGTATATATGTCATGAAAAACGTTTTTTGTTTCTTAATCTTAGGTGAAATTTAATATAAAATAATTTGTTCATTAACATCAACCATGAAATATCAATATTTGAAAGATTTTCTTGTACTTACTCTAAATAAACGCTAAATTAAACCTTAATGGGCAACTTTGAATTTGTTTGTTTTTCGGTGTTTGTGTTAAGTTTTGGGTTTTGGTATGTTCTGACATATATAGTAAAATTTTATGGCCAACATTTTTGTAGAACATTTCATCCCCACCCTCCCCCTTTTTCGGGGTGTTTTTTACGATTTGTTAAAATAAAGCCAAAAAATACCGTTACAAGTAGGAGTTAGAGGGTTAATATGTTCTACAAAAATGTTTGCCATAATATTTTCTACAAAGTTGCTGAACATACCAAATACCTCAGATGTAAAGAAAACATAGTTTTTTGTACAGATATGCTGCAAGAACAGGCCAAGGCTGGGAAACTTTAACCGCCTCTAAAATAAAATTCCGATGTGATCTGTCAAAACGCCGACACACGTATATTTTTTTTTAGTCTTCTCTACCAGAATCAGTCGTCGGAACCCCGTAATTTTGGAAAAAGTTTGAAATTGTTGTTCAGTGTTATTAGTATTTATGAAACTCGCTTTGTTTTATATTATTTCGTGGTTTTACTTATATGTATATTAAAAGTAAATGTTATAGTAAAATTTTGTGTGAGAAAACTGAGTGAAATCTACTTGGTTATTTTGTGATTTTTTCAGACTTTTTTTTTTATGAAATTTTAAATAAAAAGTAAATTAATAATTTTATATTTAGTAAATTCGTGCTGTTTTATATTGGTTCGTGGTTTTAATTATGTATTACAATTTAAGGTTGGAGTAAAATTTTGTGCGAGAAAACTAAGTGAAAACCATTTTTTATTATTTTTAATTCTGTAAAAAGATCTTTACAATTTCATACATATATTTCATTTTAAAAATAAAAGTAGCATTTATTCAATAAAAGTATTTTATTTCAAAAATAAAATAAAGGATTTATTCAATGAAAATATTTCATAAGAACTAAGTACTTTTTTCATTAAAGCAATGAAAAATTTTCATAAAATACAATTTATATTTTGTATGAACAATTTTCATTAATTTAATGAAACTTGTTCTTGCAATAAAATTTTATGATACCTATTTCATTAATTCAATGAACCCCTACATAGGTTCCTTTTTAACGTCATTTTTCATAACATTAATGTAGATTTTCATTATTATCATGTACAAATTTTTATCAGTGTATTTATCACAACCGTACAAAGCATATTGATATCAAATATCATCATGTCCGTGAGGTGGTCCGTAATGAGGAAGTCTCTTTGAAGTATTGCCCAACTGGTGAAATGGTAGCGGATATTTAAACGAAGAATCTTCCTAGAATAAAACACATGTATTTTGTAGATTTGATGAATATGACATGAATTTATTTTTGATAAAATTTATATATTTTTTATGTGAAAGGACATCCATGTTGAGGAGGAGTATTGAAACTTGGCAACCCTTTTAACAACATGTACGTTCTTCTTTTACTTTCTTCATTTTCTTTTAGTCAAATACATTTTTCTTTTCAACTCTGTATTTTAGTTCTTAAGCATCGTTCAATAAATAAACATTAAAATAGGGGAAACATTTTTATAAGAGATTTAATCAACATTTCATCTCCGACATTCCTCTTTTTAGGGGTGTTTTATAGGATTTGTTAGAATAGAGACAAAATTTACCGTTATGTGGAGGAGAGGGTTATTATGTTTGACAAAAATATTTGCTATAATATTTTCTAAACATTAGATGTAAATAGCACATAGTTTTATAGTCAAATTCAACATTGCCAATTAAAAAAATTACAAAATAAATTAACCCTTAGGGGCCGCCGTAGGCTAGTTGGTAGCGTGCTAGCCTTTCAACGTGGGGGTCGTGGGTTCGATTCCCACCAGAGCCCTTGGTTTTTTCGCTACAACGAGACGACGGTCATTGTTACCAGTTCTCGGTTAGGTTGAATTTATTAAAAATGAGTTGTAATAAATAGAAAGATTAAATAAAAATAATTGATCATCAATTAACCCTTAAAGGTTAATGACTGGTTTTTGGTGTTTGTGTTAAGTTTTGGGCTTTGGTGTGTTCTGACACATCCCTGTAAGCATTTGGAAGAAATATCGTCTAACAAGGGAAGTCTCCCTGGTGTCACCCTCCGATCTTCATGAAATTTTGATATGTTGTTAAGAACGAAAATTAATTCTACACGTGAGCCCAAACTCATTTTTATGGGGGGAATTTGACCTTTTTCAGTTTTTTACGATTTACGCTTATTTAAACAAAATTAATATAGGCATGTGTGGTATCAGATTAAAGGTATTAAAAATACCTTTCTCGTGGTGCTAATAATGGCCCGAAGAAGTTAATCTTTTTCGACTTATTAACAAAAGTGTCCTAAAATTTTGGTATTTTACTCAATATGACGAAAAGTTGTGCATGTTTGGACACGTTCTTAACACGCGTAGATAGGTTTTCCAAAGACCTTTCATTTGGTATGAAATATGACTAGGTTTCTTTGCATAATATAGGAGATGAACGAAAAAAACTAAAAAATTACCTTGTCTTCCCCCCTCCTTTTTACCCCTAAATATGAATTTGGGCCGCTAAAAAAAATACGTGTCCCTTTATTTAAAACCAATTCCATAAAGATCCGCGGGTGACACTAGGGAGACTTCCATTATAAGAAAAATTGCAGCAATATAAACAATATAAATAAACATTATCAAAGTAGTATTTTTTAAAAATCTTCCTTTTATCATTTTGAGGATATTTTAGCAATATTTAAAAAAAAATATTTGTTTGTCATTTATAAAGTAGATAAAATCGCCAAAATATCAAAAATTTATCTTCCAGGGGATTTTTCACCTTGGCGATTCATATACGATATCTTCCTTTTATCATACGGATGAAAAAAAAATACGAAATGAAAATATTTTATTTGTTGTCAAACATTTTTTTTTCTATCATAATTTCGTTTTTCTGTTGTTTGCTGCAATAAATAGGAATTAACAAATAAAAATCAAGCACAAATTCTAAAAACGGTTTTTAGAGGTAAGTAATAAAATTAAAAGCAATAAAAACATTGTGAAAAATTTAGGAACCACATTTTTTTTAACCCAATCAGGTGCAGCAAATGAAGAAGTCCATGACCGAAATAAAGAAATACACGAAATGATACTTGTGGGGTTGAAAATCTGTGGGTGGATCTTTCTGAAATTTGGGTATTTCTTGATATATGTAAGCGCCTTTTGAAGAGAAATTGGTACATATATTATCATATTATATAAATATCACAATAAAAACCATCATTTTATCTTCTTTAAGACAAAAAAACGCTACATCTTTTTTATTTTCTCGTTTAGGAGATAATCTGGCAATATATTCTAGGTAAAATTTGAAGGATATCGTCAATTTATCCAAAAAAAATACCGTTGTGAGAGGGTGTTAGAGGGTTAATATATTCCACAAAAATATTTGCCATAATATTTTCTTCAAAGTTGCTGAACACACCATACACCTCAGATGTAAAGAAAACATAGTCTTATATACCGATATATTGCAAGAACAGACCAAAACTGGGAATTTTTAACCGTATCTAAAATAAAATTCCGATCAACGAATTAATAAATATGGGATATCCAAAAATTAAATTTCTTTTATTAATAAGTTAAAAAATAAATACCAACAAACTAAAAATTTACAAATAAAGGCAACATTTTTATAAGCTAATTTAAATTAGCTGTTTAACTGACTTGAAAAGTTTTAAGAATTTTTGTTCGCGTACTTTTTACAAGTTTTCCTTTTTGAAAGCGATTTATTTTTTAATCTATTAAATTTTATTGCTTGATAATTTTTACTGGCAAAGTACGCAAACAAAATTATTGCCTATATGAGACTTCAAAATGCAGAACTTCCATATTTGGCCAGATGCAGTGGGCGAAAATACATTGGAAACTTGTTTATAGTAGATGCAATTTGTTAAAGACAAAATTAACAATACTAAACGTTATTATTTTCAAACGAGTATTATTATAAAAAATGTTATGTAGGTAAATTTTAAAGCTTTAATTTAAGCTTGATAGCGTCCAGATTGAGTGAATAATAAATGTACTACGAGGATCGATTATTATTTATAGACATTTTTCAGAAAATTTTTTAAAAATATTTCCAAGTCGAGTTTTTCCAAGTTCAAACATTAAAAATATAAAAAAAGGTCCAATATTTTTAATCAGTGATCAAATAATTTTTCCAACAACACAAACAAATAATGAAATTTTTTAAGTACAGTAGAAAAATCCACATTTTTTTACCTCCAATTCTTTTGACCACCAATTTTTTTGTAAACAAAGAACACTTTTAATTATTTTAATATTTTATTACTATACACTTAGGTGTACTAAAATTAATAAACAATAACATATTTTCTTTGTTTACAAAATATTGGTGGTCAAAAGAATTGGAGGTCAAAAAATGTGGATTTTTTCTACTGTACTTAACAAATTTCACTTTTTGTTTGGGTTGTTGGAAAAATTATTTTATCAATGAATAAAAATTATTGCAATTTTTTTTAAATTTTTAAATGTTTAAACTTGAAAAAAATCGACTTAAAAATATTTTTAAAAATGTTCTGAAAAATGTCTGTAAATAATTTTTTTTTTTTTCAGATCGATCCTCGTAGCACATTTATTGTATCGTTGTACTATATTCAATTAGAGCTATCTGCTTGGTGAACGAAAATGAGTTTCTGATGGCAAAATGTTCGCCGGCATAGAAGTCATCTATGGCAGCGGTTACCAACCTATGGTACGCGTACCACTAGGGGGTACGCGAAACTGTCCGCGGGGGTACGCAACATTTTAGTAATTTGGACATTCGATTTAGATTAGCCTTTCAATGCTGGTTCCGCATCTGGCTTCCAAAGTTTTTCATAACATCAGGTTTTTAGGAAAGTTGAGGTGGAAGTTCACAAACAACGTGTTTATGTGCAATATAGAGAAAAAATTTTTCGTTATTTTTGGATGATATTTTGAGATCTGACCACTAATTTTCGATTAACCTTTCCATGCTGATTCCGAATATGTTCTATGATGTCAGGTTTATGAGAAAATGTATGATAAAGTTCTCAAAAACGTATTTTTGGGCATTTTGAGACGGGTTGTGGTAGTATGGAAATTTTGGTACCATTTTTGGCTCCAAATGCCTTTTCACTGTATATGCGAGGATGTTTCATTCAAAATGTCATGGAATTATTGATCTGCCCTCGTATTAAAAAAAAATAAAAACATTATATTTCCGCCCCTGTGATAGGTTTTGGAACTTTTTGTAAGAGTTCAAAAAACGTCCGCTGTTTTAATTTTTGGTGTAGAATCGACTGGTGAAATCACCCAGGAAGAAAAATACGAACGGGAGAGCGCTGGCAAAGTACCTTTTATGGTCGCTTGTGTGATGGGAAAGCATCACAGTTTAGTACTCTCCCAGCGTTTAAAATGATAACCACGGTAAACGATATGCCGTTGCTATTTTAAAGCGCCTTTAAAGCGCTTTAAAAACAAAAAATATGGTACTATTATAGCACAAAAAATGGTACGTATCTAAATTGTATAAGTCCCGAAGACACAACTGTTTTTGGTGTTTATTTGAATAAAGAAATTTATTAAATTAGGATAAAAAATTGATTGGCTAATTTATTAGGATAAACAATTTTTGGATATACTTTGAAATATTTGCTGTGTTTTTCAATAAGTGGATTTACTTTCTGATTAATCTTATTTTGTTTAAAAAAATATTTTACCATACCAAAACAAACTTGGAATATTTTTTTCCGTAATCTACGATAAATTTGCAATTATAATCCAAAAAAATAATAAAAAAATTTGGGAAATAAAAAAAGTTATAAATAAATCGAAATTAATCCTAAATGGACTTATTAAATCCTTAAATTTAGTTGGATTAATTTTCATTTATTTATAACTTTTTTTTCATTTTCCATATTTCTTTATTATTTTTTCGGATTATAATTGCTAATTTATCGTAGATTACTGAAAAAAATATTCCAAATTTGTTTTGGCATGTTAAAATATTATTTTAAACAAAATAGCACTTTTTTTATACTACCTTATACACAAAAAATAAAGTGCTTTGCCGAGACTTTTCCTGTGGAACGGCTGGCAGTTTCTGCCTGGGCAGATTTGAAATATTTTCAGCTGTTTTTGCTCTGTAGAAAAATCAGCTCAAAATCCGCGTTTTCAGATGCACCCCCCTTAAGGAGCGAACATTTTTCCAAAAAATACCACCATTGTTTTGGTCTCGCTAAATCCTTCAAAAAAATTATAATTTACTCTAAAATAATTATGTGAAGTTTTTTAACGAAAACAAAAAACTCGTTAGGGGGTACGCGGCTGATAAAATTTAAAATTAGGGGTACGCGAGCCAAAAAGGTTGGTAACCGCTGATCTATGGTATTAATTTCAGAACAAAAAAAATATTTTAAGACTATTTTATTGCAAAAATAGCATGAGCTATGTGAAACAATGTTTTTTTATAAATAAAAATTTGAGCAATCTACAGTATTTTATTTATGACATAATAACTAGAGTAAACTTTTAAACTAACATTTTTTGATATTATCACTTTTTAGAAGGTTTTTGCATCAATATAAATAATGGCATAGTTTTATGAAAAATTATAACTCCTTTCCGCGGTTAAAAACGCGGTTTTTTACCCTAATTTCTAGAGTCCGACCGAATATTCGGTTTCGGCCGAATAATGGGGTATCGGCCTCTATTCGGTATTCGGCAAAATTTTGGCCGAACATTAGCCGAAACCGAAACTTTTTGGTATTTTAAAAAATATATAAAAAAGTCGCTGAATTTTTTGATTTCGTATTTCATTACACTTGTTTCAGTTCAATTGAAGAAAATGTTACAAGTTTAACCAATAAATGTAAAACTGTGTCAGTTCAAAAATTATTTTCTCCTAATCTACAAACGAAATATACAATTTTTTTGTAAGTTTTTTAAAAAACATTCAAAAATACAACAATTCCTATGGTTTAAAAGCATTATATGCTGTATATTTATATTTAACAACTTTTTAATAATTTTATTCATGCCAGGCGGTTATCTTTTTAAAGTTTCGGTTTCGGTTCGGTTTCGGACGAATATTACTTTTTCTGCCGAATATTCGGTTCGGTTTTTGTTCGGCCTCGAAAACTGGTTTCGGTCGGACTCCACTTGTTTATAAAACGGCTCAACATATCGCGACCTTGGGACAACAAGGTTCTAACTGCCATTTTTTTCAAAAATGAGTTATACTTATATTGCATCGCACTAAAGCGACTACGCTCTTTCGATTGGCGCTCTCAGTTTTTGTCTATCTCTTACAGCTTCTGAGATATTCAATGCAACAAGGTTCGATCTACGTGTTTTTGGTTTGAGATTCAGTTAACAAGGTTCTAACTGGCTGATAGAACCTTGTTTACCAAAAAAACCCATATTGTTTTGCAGATAGAACCATGTGGACACTTTAATTGGAAACAGAACCACATTGCACAAATTAAAAATTGCATATTGCACAAAAACACTAAACAAAAAAACTTGTAAAATGATAAGAAAAGCTTGTAATTTTTTTCTACTTCCTATTTTATGAGAATTCCTAGTAAAAATTACAAATTTTTTTTGTAACTTTGTAAGCTTTTTACCAATAGAATTGTAAATTTACAGCTTTTTTGACGCGATAAAACTTAAAAGGAATTCTCGTGACTCAACTAAATTTTTTGGTACCTCCTATTTTACGAGAATTCCTTGTAAAAATTACGAGTTTTTAGTTTTTATTATAAAATTACTAGAATTCCTTGTGAAAAACAATTTTTTCTTGTAAATTAAAATTTTTTTCGTAAATTTTGGCTGCGAATAACTAACGTTTTACCAATGAAATTGTAAATTTACAAACAAAATGTAAATTTCGATCAAGCAAAAAAAGTTTTTTTGTTAAAAACCAGGGAAAACGGTTAAATATAGGTAAAATAGGATTACGAGAATTTTTCTAGTAACTTGACAATGTTATTTTTAGTGTACACTTAGAAAATAAATCTTGTAAAGTTACCAGAAAAGCCTCGTAAAAATTGCTACGAGTACCTTCTATTTTAAGAGAGATCCTAGTAAAAATTGCAATTTTAGTGGTAGTAAGCTTGTACAATTACAGACAATTTACAAGGTTTGTACCAATAAAATTGTAAATTTACAACTTTTTGACGCGATAAAAATTACAAGGACTTCTCGTAACTTAACTAGATTTTGTGCTACTTCTAATTTTACGAGAATTTTTAGTAAAAATTACGAGCTTTTTGTAATTTTACAAGTTTTTTACCAATAAAATTGGAAATTTACAACTTTTTTGATGCGATTCGTGCCTTAACTAGTTTTTATTTTTGTAAAATTACCTTGGATATTTGTACATTTACAAAAAAAAAATGTTAAATAACAAAGAAAAATTTAAATATCGATCAAACATTTTTTGTTAAAAAACAAGTAAGAAAGCTATATTCGGCTGTGCCGAATCTTTAAATACCCTCCACCAATGTGATGATTTAAAAAACAAAAAAGTTTGTTTTATTTATACCTCAGGAAATAAAAAAGTACCAAAAAGTGTACTTTCGGTACCTTTAATAAAAGGTACTTTTTATAGAAGGTACTTTTTATAAAAGGTACTTTTTATATAAGGTACTTTTTATAAAAGGTACTTTTTATAAAAGGTACTTTTTATAAAAGGTACTTTTTATAAAAGGTCCTTTTTATAAAAGGTACTTTTTATAAAAGGTACTTTTTATAAAAGGTACTTTTTATAAAAGGTACTTTTTATAAAAGGTACTTTTTATAAAAGGTACTTTTAATAAAAGGTACTTTTTATAAAAGGTACTTTTTATAAAAGGTACTTTTTATAAAAGGTACTTTTTATAAAAGGTACTTTTTATAAAAGGTACTTTTTATAAAAGGTACTTTTTATAAAAGGTACTTTTTATAAAAGGTACTTTTTATAAAAGGTACTTTTTATAAAAGGTACTTTTTATAAAAGGTACTTTTTATAAAAGGTACTTTTTATAAAAGGTACTTTTTATAAAAGGTACTTTTTATAAAAGGTACTTTTTATAAAAGGTACTTTTTATAAAATGTACTTTTTATAAAAGGTACTTTTTATAAAAGGTACTTGTTATAAAAGGTACTTTTTATAAAGGGTACTTTTTATAGAAGGTACTTGTATAAAAGGTACTTTTTATAAAAGGTACTTTTTATAAAAGGTACTTTTTATAAAATGTACTTTTTATAAAAGGTACTTTTTATAAAAGGTACTTTTTATAAAAGGTACTTTTTATAAAAGGTACTTTTTATAAAAGGTACTTTTTATAAAAGGTACTTTTTATAAAATGTACTTTTTATAAAAGGTACTTTTTATAAAAGGTACTTTTTATACATAAAAGGTACTTTTTATAAAAGGTACTTTTTATGAAAGGTACTTTTTATAAAAGGTACTTTTTATAAAATGTACTTTTTATAAAAGGTAATTTTTTAAAAAGGTACTTTTTATAAAGGAACCTTTTATAAAAGGTACTTTTTGAAAACGGTACAGAATTTTCGGAAAGTACTTGTTCCAGAATGTTTTATTTCACTAAAGGATCCTACATTTTAAATTTCAAGTTTGAATAAAATTTCAGTAAATAAAAAAAAGTACCAAAAGTACTTTTTTACCCATTTTACCTCAGTAGAATCAACATTGGCAAAACCCGAGCCTTAGTGAATCTTTTTTCCGGAAGGTGAACCGACATTGCAAATTTCCATTTTCTAGTATGTACCATTATTTAAGGAAATATAAAATATAACAAAAGTACATATTTTTACCCTTTTTACCCTATTAGAAAAATCATTGTCAAAAACCCTGCCTTAGGGGATCTATATTTCGGGAGGTGAACATACAGTCCAAATTTCTAGTCTATGTGACAATTTTTTAAGGAAATATAAAAGGTGCCAAAAGTACAGATGTTTTTCCCTTTTTACCCTCCTAGAATCAACATTGGCAATAATCCAGCCGTACTGGATCTATATTCTAGGATGTGAACATACTGTCCAAATTTCAAGTTTCTATGACCATTATTTCAGGAGATATAAAAAGCACCAAAAGTACAGTTTTTTACCCTTTTGACCCCCTTAGAATTAACACTGGCAAAAATCCAGCCTTAATGGATCTATATTCCGGGAGGTGAAAATACAGTCCAAATTTCAAGTCTCTATGATCATTATATCAGAAGATTTAAAAAGTACCAAAAGTACAGTTTTTTTACCATTTTTAGCCCCTTACCATTGGCTAAACTCCAGCCATAGTGGATCTATATTGCGGGAGGGTAACATACAGTCCAAATTTCAAGTCTCTATGACCATTATATCGGGAGATATAAAAAGTACCAAAAGTACAGTTTTTTACCCTTTTTACCCCCTTAGAATCAACATTGGCAAAAATCCAGCCTTAGTGGATCTTTATTCCGGAAGGTCAAACTACAGTCCAAATTTCAAGTCTCTAACTTCAGCGGTTTGGGCTGGGCGATGATGAATGAGTATGTCAGTCAGTCATATTACTCTTTTATATATATAAATTTTCCGGATTTGGGCGATTTTTGCCATAAAGTTTATTTCTGTCTTTTATTATTTAACAAAATTTATTTTTTTAAATGAAAATATTTTTTTTTTTAAGAAATCTGAACAAAATTGAATTTTGGCGAAATTTTACATCCGATTTGGCGACAAAGCCAAAAAAAGTCTGGCAACCCCGTTAATATGACGAAGCAAAAAATGGACACACACACACACATGCTATATAAAAATATCTATTAATTTTTTATTATTACTTAACGAACTTTTTTTTAATTAAATTTAGATTTTGTTTTACATATTTTAAAGCTTTTTTGTAAAGATTTTTTTCCTTTTACTCATTTTTTTTTTTTTCATTTCCGTTTTCTTTCTTATGTATCACACAAAATATGAGTTAAATTAGGGTTATGTTGAAAAAAAAATTGTTTTTTTTAGTAATTCGCTCATAACTTTTAAAATACTTAACCGATTTAAAAAAAAAATACAGGAGTTTTTGCCTGGGAAAATTACGCAACTTTTGGTACCCCATGCGTTTAAATCGGTTTCGGAGTATTGCCAAAAACGTGATTTCAACAGACAGACAGACAGACGGACGGACAGACAGACAGACAGACAGACGGACATCGCTAGATCGACTTAAAATCGATCAAGGATCATGAATATATATACTTTATGGGGTCCTAAACCAATATTTCAATGTGTTACATACGGAATGACAAACTTATATATACCCTCTATCACCAGAGTGGAGGGTATAACAAGTAAAACTATCAAATATTTGTAAAATGGGATTAAGGGACTTTTTCTAGTAATTTGACAAGGATTTTTTTTGAGTGTATAACCAACTTTAATGTTTAAAGTCACGTGAGCACAGTAGTGTCTTGAAACTTATTCAAAATAAAGAGTTTCTTCCCTAGTGGCTTAGCTTGGAGCTTTTGCTACTCCCAAAAAACAGTTTTAATGCACACGAGAAGAAAAAAATTTAAACTGGGTAGCTAAAAGATGCGATAAGGAGTGAAAATCCGCAAAACGAATTCCTGAAGCAAGGTTTTTGAAGTAAAAACACATGAACTAAAAGGCTTTCGATAAAACTTCAGGTACTCCAACCACACACTTGTCAACAACAAAAAAAATATACTGTGCTTTGTGGACTGAGTATACTGGCGGAAGAAGTGTAAACGACAGGGGCGTATCCAGGATTTTATTTCGGTGGGGGCCCAACATTTGTTTTAAATTTTTTTTTTTCAAAAAATTTACATAATAGCCCAAGTTTAAGAATTTTTCTCGATCTTTTCCTTGAACTGAATGTAACACAATCAGCCACTTCATTTTTGTGTAAGTTTAAAACTGTTGAGGGGAAAAAAATAAATTTGGTTATTTTAAAAATTTTTTGAGAGACTTAAGCTTTTTTACAGTGTGAATTGTATTAGATGCTGATACATTTTTACAAAGAAGATTATTAAAATGTGATTTTTTTTTCAAAGAAAAGTCGAAGATTCTATGACAATTTCCAGTTTAGAGTCAAAGGCTGTAAATCATATTTCCAATGGAAAACGTTTCTTGGGAAAAAGTCACTTTTGAAAATGATTCTAGAAACATATTTATAAAATACTTTTTCAAAAGAAAAGACTCCGATTGTAAGACATTTTCCCAGAATCTGAGATATTTCTAGTCTAGCACATATTCTCAGATTCTGAAACATTCTACCCAAAAAGTTTTAGATTCTAAGAAAATCTTTGCTTTTTCTATAAGAAAAATAATTCAGATTCTGAGACCTTTTTAAAAAGAAAAGAGTATAAAAAAAGTCTTAGATTCTAAAACCTTTTTCCTAAAGAAAAATTCTTGGATTCTGAGAAAATTTTCCACAGAAAAGTCTACAATTCTTAGACATTTTTCCTATAGAAAAATTCTCAGATTCTTAGACATTTTTCTTATAGAAAAATTCTTAGATTCTGAGAAAAAGGCCAATATTTAAAGACATTATTCCTACACTCAAAATAATAACTCTGTAAAATACTCTGTAAAATGACTGTAATCTCAATTCAACAGATATTTGACAGATTTTTCTGTCAAAATACAGATTTAAAGAAAATGCTTTGTATTTTGTTGTGACAAAAAAACTAAGTCTCCTCTGTTATATTTTTTTTTACTTTGTAGTCTTAATTTGACAGAGTTTTCTGCTTAAATACAGATCTAAGCAAAATACTTCGTATTTTTGTATAACCAAAAAAGTTTTCTGTTTTGAGTAGTTTTTGTTTTTGTTACCAAACATCAAAATTTTATCTGTATATTTTTTTTCTTTTGAGAAAAAGTTGAAAAAGTAGCAAAAAAGTTATCAAAAATTTTTTTCAGAAATCTTATAAAAATTTTACAAAATAATATGCATTTAACTAAACTCTGTAAATTTATAGAGTTTTTTCTGAATTTTTTTTTTGCATCAAATGTATTTTACAAATATATGTAAATTTACATAGTTTTCTTTGCTAAATGGTGAGTTATTTAACCAATATTTTACTAGAAACTCTGTAAATTAACAGTTTTTTTTTTTTGTACAAATCATTTTACAGAGTTTTATAGTAAAATTACAGAGTTTTCTCTATAAAAAAGCTTTCATATTTAACCAATATTTTACTATAAACTCTTTAAATTAACAGTTTTTTCTGTCAAAATCATTTTACAGAGTTTTTTAGTACAATTACCAAGAAATGTTGTTAGCTGAAAAAGTACACGCAAAAAAAAACTTGTGTGGGAGTGAGCAAAAATCTGGCATAATTTTACCAAAAATATGCTAAAACTACAACCGACGAAGTAGTTTTCGTAATTTAGCCAAAACACTTATGTAAAAAATTTTGAAGAAAATGCTAATGCTATTTAAGCAAAAACTTGGTAAAATATACCAAAAGAAATATGGTGAAATATACCAAAATTATTTGAAAAGCTGACTAAAAATAATGCTAAAAATTACCACATTTATGCTAAAATAAATTTTCAATAAATTTTTGTAAAAATTTGTATATTTGTTGAATTTAAAATTTTCACAGAATAAATCCATATTAATATAATAAATGTTGTGTAGGATTTAATTTTCCACCGACCAACTGACCCTTTTTGTACAATTTTCTCGAGTGACTGCTGCCTACGCTTCTTCTTGAAGTAAAGGATCCGCTATAGCTTCACGAATTTATTTAAAAGCATCCTGTAAAAATAGAAAATTATTACAAAACATAAATTTTTAATTTAAAAAATTGGTTAACCCCATTGGTCTCTTGGTAAGGAGGAACACTTACTTTGTCATTCCATTTGTAACCCATCAAAACAGGTATGGACTCCCTTGGCTTTGGGTTTTTAGGTTTTAATTTTATAACTAAAGGCAGGATTGGTGTCCACGCTCTTTATTGTAGTGAAGGATTCTCCATAGCTTCAAAGATTTATTTAGCAGTACCCTGTAAAAATATAAAATTATTACCAAACACTAATTTTTAACTAAAAATCTATTAAACCTTATTGCTGTCTTCGGAATGCGGGTATACTCACTTTATCATTCCATTTGTTATTCATCGAAACATACGTCTGGGACTCCATTGGTTTTTCTTATTGAATGGTGTTTTAAGTGATGAAAGCAAAATTAACTTTAACATTCTTTTATCTTACATTTATTTATCTTTTAGAAAACTAATTATTTGTTTTTATTTATGTATTAATTTATTTTTATTTTATATATCAATTTCCTTTTTACGTTTTTATAACACAAAAAATAAACGAACAACGCACGCACAAAAAAATACAAAATAAAAATGGCGGTCTGTATTTGTTTTGTTTTTTTGTTGTTTTCTTTCGATAAATTTTTGTGCAGGTAATTTGCGTTATTGAGCAAGCTACTTGGTTATTTTACATAAAAAATGAATTATGTTACTTTAACATCGACAAGCATAATATTAGCAAAAATTTGGTAAAAAATTTTTTTTGGTATGAAAAAAGTTTTACCAAGTAGGATTGCTCAATCTTACACAGATTTTTTTTTTGCGTGTATGGTGTACTCTGTTAAATTAGCACAGTTTTTCTGTAATTTAACAGAGTTATTATTTTGAGTGTATAGAAAAAGTCTTAGATTCTCAGACATTTTTCTTATAGAAAGTTTTAAATTCTGAGACATTTTTTTTTTATAAATGTGTAAGATTCTGATTTTTTTAAGATTTTTTCATTGGAATCTTAAGTTGAAAATTTTCCAATTCTAAGAAAAAATTTTCAGATTTTGAGATTTTTTTAACAGAAAAATTTTCAGTTTCAAAACATTTTTCTTCAAAAAATTTTAGATTCTTAATGTTTTTCGATTTTTTTTTTTTAGAAGTTTTTTAATATTGTACTTGGTATTTGATACCAAATCCGAAAATTTGTGAAATCATTTCGGGGGGGGGCCCGGGACCCCGGGCCCCCCCTCTGTATACGCCACTGGTAAACGATATTGCATCAGCCTTCCAAAAAAAATGTCGAAAAAGTATTCGAAGACAAGAATATCACAAAACTGTTAACATGGAGCGATTCTTGTGCTAATAAAAAACAAAAATTCCATTATGGCCCTAGCAATGAAGTATTTTATTACAACTCATCCCGATGATGAAAGCATTACCGAGACTATAAACTGACCGTCCTCTTCCTTTTATGTGTCCCCCTTAATTACGTGTGACATTATTTTTCCTGCTCTACAAAATAAAAAAAATATTATGAAGATCCCAGGTGGACGCTAGGGAGACTTACCTTGTAATTTGGTTTATTTTTTATTAACAAATGTTGTATTATTATATATAAATCCAAATAACACAAGGTTCTATCTGCAAAAAAATATTTTTTACAGAAACACAAGGTTCTATTTGGCAGTTAGAACCATGTTGTCCAAATTCATGTGCCTTATCGTTGAGCAACAGAGTTCTATCTGATTTTTGAGACTCAAATTGTGCAAAAACTAATATAGTAGCGCGAATATTTTCAAATACATAATAAAATTTAAGGACTAATATCAAATTATTCAAAAACCGCTTTTAAATTTAGTCAAAACTGACTTAGTAAAGCGATTAATAATATTCAACCTTAGTTTTCTCAATAGTAGTGTTGGTGCAAATAGAACCTTGTTGTTCCAAGGTCGCGATATTGCAACTTTTATTTGACCATTCGATTGTACAGCAAAGACAAGTGTTATGACATTTTTCGGAAGCTTCATGAAGGTTCCAAATAATGGCGCAAAGCGCGAAAAAATCAATGCTTTTAAAAAAAAATTAAAAAGTATTTTTTTGACAACTGTAACTGAGAAATATGGTACCAAAATTACATTTTTATCATAATCCGTTTAAAATCTATAAATCTTTAAAGTCTATATTTAATGAGCTTAGGTTGATTAATTTCAAATAAAAAAGGGTTGAGCTATCTTCTAAACTCAGCGAATAATACGAATTTTTACAAACAAAGCACATGCAAAATTTAGTAGTAATTATTAATTAATATTGTAAAAGATCGACCGACAAAAAATTTATAAATACACGAATGCGACGGGTTTTTTGCTCTCCTGGAAAGTTATGTTTTTTTAGATAGCTCAAATTGAATATAGTTTAACGATATACTCAATCTAGACGCCATTAATCTTAAATTAAAGCTTTTTGAATTACCTACATAACAATTTGTAAAATAATATTCGTTTGATAATAATAACGTTTAGTATTGTTAACTTTGTTTTTAACATATTCTACTATAAAAAAGTTTCCAATGTATTGTCGCCCACTGCATGTATTTGCAAATCAAACAAACACAAGTTAAAATCTCGTTGAGTTGAGGGTAGGTTGTGCAAGCCTAAAATAAGGAAATTTTTAGGCAAGTCCATGGCGCTCAGACTTAAAATAGTCCATTGTACCGTAGATAAAATCTCAGTCCTATTTATAAATTTACTTTAAAATTACTTAATATAGAGTGATGTATTTATATCTGAAATAGAAATGCTTACCTTTCACTTAAAGAAGTAAAACCACGTACTGGTGAGCCTATACCAATTAAATTCATGACACTGTATAAAATTTGCTCATACAACAATGAATTAGGCTTAAAATGAGCCGACGAAAGATTCGGTGACATATTTGCTTCCATCAAATGTACTTTTAGTTTATCATCGATTATCAAATCGAAACGCATCAAGTCAAAGAAATTGTGTGTCTTGTACGAACGCAAAATACGTACAATATCCTGTTCTTTGGCAAGGACAGTACGCCGTACAATATCTTCCACTTGCGGCCAAATTACTGAAGGATCTAATTGTTGATCGCGGACATACGATTCAAATGCACCACGCATACTCGCGCCCATACGTTGGTAGTATTTAACTAGAGATGGAACTTGCCATGTTGGTAGATAATCATCTCCCACTACATATTTATCAATATCAGAGGAATTGAACGGATGATACTTGACCGGACAGTAGCGAAAAAGAACATCGCCAGTGTAAATAAATAAACGGAGAGGATCCACCGAAGTGATAACCACATAAACGCCAATATCAAATTTGTAGCCATCCACTAGGAAGGGATTTTGAATAAATTCCTGGACAAATGAATCGTTTGAATTTAAATTAATATCACCCGGTGGTCGTATGACAATGTGTCGATGTTCATTGTGTTTCTCCACGAATAGAGAATTCGGATTTTTATTAGCATACTCTAAGAATTCGTCCCGTTCCGAGGGCAATCGAAAGGCACGCGGCAGAAATGGTAGCCGTGTCGTGGATAAATCCACTTTATTGGTTATAAAACCACAACCAGGAAAATGATTTACCCTTTCATGTTTCTGAAGGTTTTTCATACGTTGTGACATTTGCATGAAGGGATAATCATGAGCCCACAACAAATTCCAATTATCTTCCAAAGCGACACGTTTATAACCAAATCTCTCCAATACATTTATAACATGTATCAAATGCTCTTCCGTTTTACTCCTGCCATAAATGGCATAAGTAGGTTGTATATTTGCCTCTTCGTTTCCGTCCGCCCCCGCAGCACCCAGTGTAGTCCGATGCCAATTCCAATAACTACATTTTGCAGGTAATAAATCAACTAAAATGGCTGTTGCTAATGTGGCCAATAGGAAAACTATCACAGAATGTATTGGTATTACGTGATTATTAGCATCTTTAAGGATTTTTTTGTGCTGCAACAACAAAAAACAAGAAATTCATATTAGAAATTTATTTCCTTTGTTAACTGGGTCTATAAATCTGGGTCAAAATAAACGTCTGCCAGATGTTGTCTGGCTGTAGTATTTCTACTTACCAATTTAGTTTCTATCTTTTCTGGGCTTATTTCTACGTCCATTTATTAACTTATTAATAAAAAAAAATTTTAAATAATTATTTAAATAAATATTTAAACTAAAAAAAACAAAAACAAATATCTACAAAAAAAAAAACTTTCTCCAAAATGGATGAGAACAGTTTCAAGAACCAGAATTGATTAAGTAAGTACTAAATACCACAGTGTTACCATTGGTAATAATTCCGGGTTGCAGTTTTAAGTACTTAATTTTTTTACGGAAACGGTGCTGCCAGATGAATTGAATTTAAAAAGGAAACCGGAAATCGTATTTAAACTAAAAAACGTTATTTATAAATTTTAGGCAGTTTACAGAAGGCGAACGATACACACGAACAGCAATTTTACATCTACATTAATAAGTTTATAAGTCACATATAGTGATATAAGTGACTATAGTTTAGATCAGTGGTCGGCAGAAAGAGGCGTATTAACGTTTTGGTGTATTAATATAAATATTCAAGTATTGGTGTATTCCTTAAACCAGCGGTTACCAACCTATGGTACGCGTACCATTACGGGGTACGCGAATCTGTTCGCGGGGGTTCGCAAAACTTTAGTAATTTGGACATTCGTTTTGGATTAACCGTTCAATGCTTTTCCCGCATCTGGCTTCCAAAATTTTGCATAACGCATCGTTTTTAAGAAATTTGAGGTCAAAATTCACAAAAAAAAATATTTTTGTGGAATACAGAGAATATTTTTTGGGATATTTTTGGATAATATTTTAAGATCCGACCACTTGTTTTCGATTAATCTTCGATGCTGATTCCGAATATGGTTTAAAAAATTTTCTATGATATCAGGTGTTTGCGAAAATGTATATCAAAGTTCTTAAAAAATGTGTTTTTGGGCATTTTTGAGACGGATTGTAATAGAGTGGACATTTTGTACCATTTTGTTAAGCTCCAAAATGCCCTTTCATTGTATATACGAGAGCGTTTCATTCGAAAAGTCACGGAATTTTTGATCTGCCCTCGTAATAAAAAAAAAACATTTAAAAAAAATTAAAAACATTATATATCCGCCCCCTGTGATGGGTTTTTGGAACTTTTTTTAAGAGTCCAAAAAACGTCCGTTGTTTTAATTTTTGATGTACACTCAGAGAAAAATATGACCATAATTTAAGAGTTTCTTATTATGATTGATAATTTTATCATAATATGTTTATAGCAGTATAACATTTTTGTTGCCATCATATTATGGTCCTAAATTATAATTGTTCGAATATATAGGATCATAACATAATTGCTGCAAAAATGTTATGGTTGCTACAAACAAGTTATGATACAATTTTTAATCATAATATGACGCTCTTAAATTATGGTTTCCACAATCATATCTCTTTTCTGCGTGTAGAATCGACTTGTGGAATCAGATTTGTAATATTTTTAGCCGTTTGTGTTCTGCAGAAAAATCAGCTTAAAATCCACGTTTTGAGATGCATTAAACCACCCAAAGGAGCGAACATTTTTCCAAAAAAAATACCACCATTGTTTTGATCTCACCTAAATCCTTAAAAAAAAATTATAATACCCGCAGATCAAAAATTTCAAAATTAACTCTAATATGAGGCATTCCACACCAAATGTCCAGCGAAAAAAAACACGTGTACCGTAAACTTCTGAATTGGTTGTATGGATAGCCCTATATGGAACTTAGAAAATTGCGTTTTTGGTTTTTCAATTTTTCAAAAACTGGGCTTAGGAGGCGTAGTCAGATATTGGAAAAATGGTAAAATTTGTGCCGAGTTGCCTTGATTAAATATTTATCACATTAAAACGGAATGCATCACAATCTCAAAAATTTACATTCTTATATAGTTTTGTATCGATTACATTCTTATATAGTTTTGCTATCGATTAAAAATTTTTTTTTTTTTTTAATTTTCAGAACCCGTTCTGAAATTTTTCATTTTTTAAAAATGTCAATTTATTAAAAATCATGCCACATTTTTTTTCTTTTCTAATTTTTTTTTTTTTTTAAGTTTAGATGTTAGTCCATCCACACAAAAAAATTCAGAAACACGTTCTTCGTTTTTTTCGAGAAAATCGCATTTGAACTTTAAATTTCATAACAACTTTGTAATTTGCTTGTATTTCTTTGTTTTAACGTTACGAATGAGTAATTATAATTGCCAAAACAACTTACAAAGTAGTTATTTTAACTGACATTTTCAGTTGATTTTACTAACATAATTTTTTGAGTGAAGAAGAGCGAGTTAATAACTATTTTGCATTAACCCTGTTTGACAAAACGAATTGGCAAGCAGGGATGCCAACTTAGTGCTTTTCGCGCTAGATCTAGTGCTTTTTGATGTATCAAAACGCGAAAATTTTTGGCCTAGTGCCAAATTAGAAAAAAGCACTAACTTGGTGCTTTTTAAATTTTCAGTTGGTGCCTTTAGTGCTTTTTAAAATTAATTTTTTTAGCCTCCAAACAAAGTTTGGCGGTATACTTACTTTGTTATTTCGAGTGTAACGCATCAAAATATTAGTCAGAGACCCCACAAAGTGTATATTTTATTGTTTTATGATCGATTCAAAGACATTTTTTGAATGTCCGTCTGTCTGTCTGTCTGTCTGTCTGTCTGTGAAAAGCAGTATGCAGTTCAAACTAAGAGCTAGACGTCTGAAATATGGAACGAATATTTTATTATGGTCAATGACCATTGGTCGCATTAAGTTCGGAAAAAATGGGCAAATCGGACTAAGGGGAAAATGTTTTCCCTCGAAGAACTAAACCAACCTCTAAAAAACACCATTCCTTGAAGGTTTTTTTTATTTTGGTTTAATATTTGAATTCTGTTCTGGATGAAGTTCAAAGACTAAATTAGGCTTTTGCTGCGGAAAATGCAGACCATTTAAAATTATACAACGATTTATATCGGTTGCTCAAAATCTTAACCAACAAACCTTTAAAAAATTTTGTTTGAATAAATTTTTTTTTTTTTACTTTTTTTTTATCTATTTACAAAAACAGTCCATTGCTTTTTTACCCGTTTTTTAAGCAAATTTACGCGTTTTTACCCGTTTATAAAATTTTTGTGCGCGTTTTGCTCTCAAATAGTTGGCATCTCTGTTGGCAAGTTAATACCTTTCAAGGCGGATTACTCAATGTCCAGTTAACGGTCGATTTAACGGAGCCTTATGTCAAAATTTGTATGAAAAAGTTAAATTTAACGGAGAGTTATTTTATAAGGGAGCATTGAGAAATGTAGCCTAACTCTTATTATTTCTATAATTTTATTGGTTGAGTATTCATTTAAATGCGATTTTAAGTTGAGTTTGGAATTGTTTTCATTTCGAATCAAATTTCTTTAGAGACCAACTTTAACCCATTGACGGTATGGCAAGTAACTTGCCTGGGGTCATTAAAGGGTTCACTCAAAAAATTATGTTAGTAAAATCAACTGAAAATGTCAGTTAAAATAACTACTTTGTAAGTTGTTTTGGGGTCAACTACTTTTTCAGTTAAATCAACTAACAATGTTAGTTATTTTAACTGACAAAAAACAACTGACTTATGTAGTAAAAATTACTAACATTTGTAGTCAAAACAACTATAATGTAGTAAAAGTAAAATAAACAATATATATATTTTTTTTTTAAAAAAATTTTCAGAAAAAAATATGAAGACCAAATTTTTTAATTTTTTTTTTTTGTTTTTAAAGTTGTGAAAAATAAAAAAAAAACATTTTATTTTTTTGGGAAAAACGTTGAAAATTTTTCAGACATAAAAAAAATAAAATTAACTACTTTAAATAACTGTTACTACATTACAGTACTTTTTTGTTAGTTATTCAAAAAAACGACTTAAAATAACTGACAGAAATAGTTGTTTGATATTTTTCATACAAAAATAACTGACTTTGTAGTTGAAAACAACTAACTACTGTAAAATATACAAACAACTAACATGTAGTAACTTACATAATTTTCTGAGTGTTAACTGTCTCTAACATCACATTAACATTATTTAGAAAACACCCTGTAATCATAATCAAAAAAACTCTTGTCAATGAAAATATATAAATATATTTTGCTAAAAAATAAAACTAATTTTTATAAAAAAAATATTTTATTCCGATCATAATTAATTATCATGTCCAAAAGAGCACGCGATGCTGAAGAAATTATTAAACGCAAAATGGCCCGTTTGCGTTTTCAAAATGTAATACGCAGTGTATCTTTGAATCGCATATGGCTGGTAGATGCTGGTGATCAAAAATTCTCTTTAAATGTTAAGAAAAATATTGCAATGCTCGTGAGGACCCAGCGAAAAATTGGCTTATTAACAATGGCTGTACGTTCTAAGGAACTTTGTTCCATACTGAATTATTTCATGTTTTGCTTATAATTAAAGGAAAAATCATTAATTCGTACTCATCACACATTGCGAACTATAGAGGATCGAAAGAAATTGGTATCTTTGATGGCCAGTTTAACTTGTTTTCATAGAATTCCACCGGTAATTCAATATTATTTTTTTGTTGCAAACCTCAATGTCAAAGGTGGGCCAAACCGAGGCTGTGTTGGGCTTCCCCCCCCCCCCCTAGCTACGCCTATAAGTATACCACAAAATTGAAAAAAAAAAATAGAAGAGCGCATTTTTAAAAATGCTCCAGCAAAACATGTACTTGAATTCAAGCCCTGTTTTTAGAGTTTCATCACTGGTTTAACAGTGTAAAAACAGGACTTGAATTTAAGTACACGTTTTGCTGGAAAATGATATTAAATTAGGGCTTGATTTATACTTGAATTCTATTAATTTTTTAATTGGTTTATTGGGAATTTAGCTTGATGGCTGGGAATTATCTATTTCAGAACTTTTTTAAAAACACAAAATAATTTTTTTTTTATTAATAGAAATGCACGTTAAAAAATGAAGAAAGTGGAATGTCTTATATTAAAATTATCATACCTTTCAGAATGATTTTATGTCATTATTGAACGGTTGAGTCCATAGAGAAACGTTGAGTCGGTCAAACCGATTTTCATAAACTTTTGAATTATTATCCATATTTTTTTTTAGAAAGTTCGAGCTCGTTTATCTAAATGTGTTAAATTTATGGTTATTAGTCCAGGACGAAAGTTAATTAAAGAAGGTGATTTACCACTAATGGTATATTTTGTGCTTACCGGTGAAATTGAAGTCACCAAAAAAGTTTATGATCACGTGAGTATGGCTTTGAAGATATTGGATATTAAAATTATTGAGATAAGTGTTTTCACTTTATTTCATTTAGATAAAAAATACTTGGGTAGATAGAATTGATATGATAAGTGGGCCAGGTGATTGCTTGGGAGATGTTGAAATGATTGAAAAATGCACTAGAAGACATACTTACACAACCACAAGTAAGTTTTTGCCTAAATCCAGTATTCTTTATTTTATATAGTTTTCACTTAAATTTAGTTTGTGTGTTTCACTCAAATTCGGGTTCACTCAAATTTGGTTTGTCTAAATTTTCAAATTTGTTCGGGTTTAAGACCGGTTACCTGGTCTACCCGGGTAGACCGTTCTGTGTGTTCATCGGTCGACCGGTCTACCTGTAGACTGCTTTTTAAATTTTTTATTAATGGGCCTATTCTAAAAAAATATAACAAACTTCTTTGTTATAAAATTTTATTATACTTTCTGTTATAATTTTTGTTATAGATTTGATTTGGTATTCTATTCATAAAATGACAAAAAATTTAAAATGAAATTCACCTTCATGTGTTGAAAGTTGTTTATTGTCAAAAAAATAATAATAATTAAAAAAGTAAAAATAAAATAAATATTTGGAATATTTTTACACAGCTATTCTGGCTATTAGCTAAGCTTCTAAAGGCTATTCCCTTATTGCCATTCCTATCTTTGGGATGGCGGATGTTCGCAAAATTATAGGTGTTAAATTTAAGGAATAATTTAAAACATATCGAGACTCGGAGATGCTATTGTTGGAATATAGCATGGCAATTGCTTCTCAGGATTTAAAATTCTTATGGTTTACAATTGATATATTCATATCCAGCTAAATAATATGACCATAAGAAATTTTCCTTTTCAACATTGTCCACCCTCGTCAGCAACACATCCATTTCAAGGCTCCCATGCCCACTACCTCAATGACGGGGCTCTTAATCACTCCGTCTCCTATTTGTTGCCTGTGGGAGGGGTGTACTCTCCCTTATCACTAACCTTTAATTATTTTTATTTGTATGAAATTGTAAAACCTCTCTCTGCTCCCCTAAAATAGTTCCCATGCACATCAAATAAAACTAAACTTCCTTCAAACGCCCTCTCATCCGCAAAAATGGGTCAGATTTATCTCTAGGTCTTTTCAAAATTTTCTATCTATCCAGTTTTGACTTCCTATCCACTTAAACCATTGAAATTAGTACATTAGCCGTTCATTTTTTGTTATTTTTATTTTTATAACAAAAAAAATATTGCTTGTTATGTGGTTTTCATATCATAACAAATTTGTCATTATTTTTCTATAACAAATTTTTCAAGAATACCAAAACTTTAAAATTGTCATTCACCTCATTTTTATTATAATTTTGTCATTTATTATACATGACAAAAATTTTAGAATTGGGGTATAAGAGCCACTTTTACGAATCAATCAAAGGTCGAAAATTTTCAAAAGAAACACAGGAAAGAAAAATATGGAACAGCCTTCCTCTATCCATGTGTGGACTCAATAAGTTAGAAATTTTGAATTAAAAATTCGCATTCCGAAAATTTTTTTAAATCCAATATCTCGGTAAGTAATGCCCACACGATAAAAGCTCCGTACACTGAAAAAAATAACCTTCCTGATATTAATGAAACGGATTCATTATTTTGTTTTCATGCTTAAATGAAGGAATTCATAAGCTGATTGAAATTTCATGCATGTTATGAACAAATTTTATGAAACTTGTTTCATTAGATTTCATAATTTCATTAAAAAATATCATAAGTTTTTTAGAACTAAATACAACTCTTCGTTGCGAATAAGAGAAAGAAAACAAAACAAAAACATACGACGTTTTATTACACCACGCGTGTTTAGTCTAATTGTAATTTTTACATGTGTGTTAACTTTTTTCTAATAAAATAAAATAAAATAATTTTATATTTTTTGCTTTGTTATTGAAACCTGTGTGTGTGTTATGCTGGTTATATCTAATTGAAATTAGAAGTGAAAAGTTCCGTATAAGTGTTTCTTTTGACTTTTTCTTATAAAATATAATATAATTTGCAACAGAAAAATAGTTTTTTAAGTCATTAAAATTTTGTGATGAAATGTAGAGTAATTTGTGCTGTTCCATTGCTACGTTGTTGCTACGTTTTGGCAGCACGTGTTTTTAAAGTCATCGCGTTTTTGTCTTTTATAGTTTACCTTATATGGCAATTCAGACCAATTTAAGTTTGGAGTAAAATTTTTTGTGTGTAAAAACTAGGTGAAAACCATAAAAAAAGTGCCGGCCAAAAGACCGAAGAAGAAATGTAGTTAAAATATAATAATCAATATATAATTTTTTTTTCAAAAAATTTTTCAGAAAAAAAATTTAAGACCAAATTTTTTCCAAGTTTTTTTTTTTTTTTTTTTTTAAAGTTGTGAAAAATAAAAAATCGAAAATTTATTTTTCTTTTTTGGAAAAAAACTTTGAAAATTTTTCAGAAATAAAAAAAATAAAATTAACTACTTTAAATAACTGCTACTACATCACAGTACTTTTTTGTTAGTTGTTCAAGAAAACGACTTAAAATAACTAACAGAAATAGTTGTTTGATATTTTTCATACAAAACCAACTGACTTTGTAGTTGAAAACAACTAACTACTGTAAAATATACAAACATCTAACATGTAGTAACTTACATAATTTTCTGAGTGTATAGGCATTTTAAATTTTAAATAAAAAAATTACGTAATGTGGCATTCACTCTTGCTATTTTGAAGTGTTCAAAAATTAGATGTTTAAAAAAGGTCTTTGTTCTGTGTCCATTACGTTTTTATTCTGTTACTGGTGTTTTGTTGAACCACTTGTTTAAGGTCGCAAGTGAGAATGCCATATAATATTTCAGTTTCGACTCTTGTGTTGTTCTTAAAAATGGTGGAAATGAGAAATTCGAAAAAATATTAATAAAAAGATCGTTCTACCAGGGTAGACCGAAAGAAGAGTCCGTAGGCTCTAGAATTTACCATATTACCAGCAAAAACTCATGTCGGTCTCGACCGACTATAACTTTTTTATTGGTTTTTACTGTGATATTTGCAAATTGATTTACATATAGTTTGGCGAAAAACGACAGTCTTGTTATTCGTTTATTGTAATTGTAATTGAGTGGTAATCTATTAAGTATTTGATTTTCATTAAAGTTTGTCACGCTATATGAACTACTGCCAATCAACCAATAATCTTATACACATACCAACACATACATACTTAAGGCGGTTTGTCACGATAAGACTCAGTAAAATCTGTCAACAAATCGTATAGAATTTAAAAAAGTTTTCGTGCAATTCCGAAATGTACACTCAGAAAATTATGTAAGTTACTACATGTTAGTTGTTTGTATATTTTACAGTAGTTAGTTGTTTTCAACTACAAAGTCAGTTATTTTTGTATGAAAAATATGAAAAATATCAAACAACTATTTCTGTTAGTTATTTAAAGTCGTTTTTTTGAATAACTACAAAAAAGTACTGTAATGTAGTAACGGTTATTTTAAGTAGTTAATTTTATTTTTTATCTCTGAAAAATTTTCAAAGTTTACATGTAGTAAATAACATAATTTTCTGATTGTGAGTGTTGTGATAAAAATATAATTTTTGTACCACTTTTCTCAAATTTTTAATGCCCTTCCATTACATGTGTAAAAACAAATATTATTAAATATTTTTTTTAAATCGTCTATTTTTCAGCGCTTTATCGTACAGAAAAAAATATGGGGAAAAAATATTTAAGTAATCACTTGTTTAAATTTCAAAAAAAAAAAAATAGTAATTTTTTAATTGACGCAATTAAAAATTTACTCAAAAGTTTATTTATAATAGTATTACTATTAAATCGTTTACTGATGCAAAATTGAGTAATTTTTTACTCAATAGTATTAAAAATTTACTCAAAAAATTTTTTTTTCTGTGCGCCACTATCAGTAACCGTCGTGAAGCTTACGAAAAATGTCGTAACACTAGTTTTTGCTGTAGAATCAAATGGTATAATATAATTTGCAAAATAAGTTCATCCATTTTTGCTCCGCATAAAAACGGATTCAAAACCGTATTTTTAACAGCGGAAAGGAGTTGAAATTTTCTAACAAAAAACTATTGGCGTTTTCTTTTCTGGAAAAAAATGTTGCACTTTCTGCACTTTTTGTTCTTTAATGACTCTTTGTGCACAGTTATGTACAGTAAATATAGACGTATTTGGTACCAAAAGAAAGGTATTTACAAGGACTATAAAATGCTATATCAAGCATTTGAAAACAATACTCAGTTTTTGAGCTGATTCGATAAATGTAAAATTTTATGGGTTTTTGAAATTTTTTTCAATAAAATAAGCGTGTTTCGACATTTTATTATAAACAGTTAGATAGAACTCCAAAATACCTTTCCTTTGGTATCAAATATGTCTATACTTACTGTTTATAACTGTCCACAAGGAGTCATTAAAGAAAAAAAAGTGCAGAAAGTGCAACATTTTTTTCCAGAAAAGAAAACGCCATATGCCATTATTTTTATACCCTCCAACTACAGTATGGGGTTATACTAACTTTGTCATTCCGTGTGTAACGCATCGAAATATCGGTCTAGGACCCCATCAAGTATATATATTATTGATCAGTAATCGATTCTAAGACATTCTAGCGATGTTCGCCTGTCCGTCCGTTCGTCTGTCCGTCCGTCTGTCCGTCCGTCTGTGGAAGACACGATACAGTCCAACATAAAAGTGCTAGACTCCTGAAATTTGGCACATATATGTCTTATGTTCATAGGCTGGTTAAGTTCGGAGATGGGCAAAATCGGACCAGGGGGGGAAAAGTTCCCCCTTGACGAAGTAAACCAACCCATGAAAAAAAGGTAACTTTTTATAGGTTTTTTTGTATTTTTGTTAAATATATGAAACATTTTTATTCTTAAAAAAGTTCAAAGTATTGGACTTGGGCCCAGGGGATTTGAAAATGTCTTTTTTTTGGTCCGCCCCATTTTGTGGGCGTGGATATTAGCAAATAATTTATATAATGATGAAATTGTATATCTTTTGTACAAAAAGCATAGTAATTAAATTTGTAAACATTTTTGACCAAAGGAAAGGTGTCCCCAAGAACCCCTGACAAGCCCCCCCCCCCAAAAAAAAAAACCCCCTTCAATATTTTTTTTTAAAGGTTGGAGGGTATACAGGATTCGGCACAGCCGAATTTATCACTCTCACTTGTTATTGACGCAAACACCTTCTAAAAAGTAGTGACATAAAAAAATCTAAATTTAAATGTTTACTCGAGTAATTATATTTAAAAAAAAACACTGGATAGCTTAATTTTTTATTTATGTACTAGCTGGCCCGGTCCGCGTTGCTGGCCCTATTATAAGATCAGTGTTATATTTTGTCTCGCTTTAAATATACAGCCCTTAAAAAAATGTAATGAACTTCTTGACGTAGAAAAATTTGTGGGCGTGGTTTTAAAGACCCGATTATGATTATCTTCAAATTATATTTTAGGAACTAAAAAAAAATATCATGTCTTCGACTTTGCGAACTGTACAAATTTAAAACTTCTTTAGTGTCATTACGAACAACAGAAACAAAAAATTACGCATATCCTTCGTTCTTATCGTGAGTAATTGTATTAAGTTCAAACAAACCTTTATAGTTTTCCCGAATTTTCAATTTTTCCGGGACACTTTTTCATTTATACCTTAAAAACTTAATTAGAACTATAATTAATATGAAAAAATCGGTCCGGTCATTAGTAGTCGACTTATTTAGACAAAAGTGGGCGTTAAAATTTGTGTGGTAAGGTAAACTTGTACATATGTATGTTAACAATACCCAAGGATTTAAATCATTTGTACCAAGTTTAAGCGGTTTCTTTTAAGAAATATTTTTTTAATAGATCGAATTAGAGTAAAAATTTATTTTAGATACATCAAAAAAGTGGGCGAGGACAATTTTTCTTTCCGAACAATTATATGGACTATTACGAACATTTAAAACAAAAAAAATAGCCAAATCGATCCAGGCGTTCTGAAGTGTTGCGATTACCAACGAACTACATTTGAGTTTTATTTATATTTTATTATTCTAGTAGTATATTTTTTTCTATAGAGAAATATATATCGAAGGAAAGAGTGGGTGGACAACTTTCCTTACCGTAAAAATCTTATTTGAATCTAACCAACTCAGTCCATCCATTTAAAAGTGGGTGTAGAAATGGAAAATTGTTCTATCCGAAAAACCTTATTTGGGCTATGATTGATTGATTCAGCCATTCCAAGATTTACAATTTTATATCGGGAAAGTGAACGTAAATGTAGGCGTGGACAATTTTTCTGTCCTTAAAAATCTTTCGCGGACTATATAGTTATAGTTTTTTCGATACATAGAAAAAAGTGGCCGTGGGAAATTTTACTATCATTTTTTGTATAAACTAGTGCCCCCCATTTCCCGGTTCTCGGTATTCCCGGGAATACCGGTATTCCCGGTTCTGGTACCGGTTTCCCGGTTCTAGATATATTCCCGGGAATACCGGTATTCCCGGTTCTGATGTTGGTACCGGTTCTCAAAAAATAAAAAAATACTATACCATAAAATATTCAAATTACACCATTTAATCTGTATTTCAGAAATATTTAGTTGTGTTTGTAAAATTATTAAAAAATCATGTTACTATATTTTTCTTAAATTCATAAAAAAAATTGGAAATGGTGTTTTTAACATATTTTGTATTTTTTTGGTAAAAGCGAAGAAAAAATTTTAGTTCTACACAATTTTACAAAATATACATACCGGTAGTCCCGGGAATACCGGTAATACCGTCAGAACCGGAACCGGGAATACCGGTATTCCCGGGAATACCGGGAATAATTCAAGAACCGGGAAACCGGTACCAGTTCCCGGGAATACCGAGAACCGGGAATACCGGTATTCCCGGTACTACGGTACTGACCGTAGGCACTAGTATAAACCAAAGTTGGAATATGATGAAAATTCATTTAAAAAAAAATTTAGTCAAATCGGTCCAGCCCTTCTCAGATTTTAGACAAATTGAAAAAGTGGGCGTAGAAGTGGGCTTGGTCGACTTTTCTTTCAGTAGAAACTTAAATTGGGTTAGGGTTACTACGAACATGTAAATACAAAATTACCCAAATCGGTGCAGCTATTTTTCGATTTTAGATAAGTCTAAAAAAGTGGGCGTAAAAGTGGGCATGGTCATTTTTTCTTTACGTAAAAACCTAAGTTGGACTATGACGAACATTTCAAACAAAAAAATTTCCAAATCGGTCCAGCCGTTCTCAACTGATGCGGTTACCAACGAACGACAATTCATTTTTATTTAAATAGATTTAGATAAAAAAAAAACATTTTCTGTGTTTTTTAATAAGTCGATTTATTTTCTGATGAATCTTATTTTGTTTAAAAAAACTACTTTACCATACCAAAACAAATTTGGAATACTTTTTTCCGTAAAAATGTGGAAAATAAAAGTTATATGCTGTGCTTTTCAATAAGTGGATTTATTTTCGGATTAATCTTATTTAGTTTAAAATAAATTAATTAACTTGCCAAAACAAATTTGGAATATTTTTTTCCGTAATCTACAATAAATAAGCAATTATAATCCGAAAAAATAATAAAAAAATATGGAAAATTAAAAAAGTTATAAATACATAAATCAAAATAAATCCAACAAAATTTTAGGATTTAATAAATCCGTTTTGGATTAATTTTGTTTTATTTATAACTTTTTTCATTTTCCAAATTTTTTCATTATTTTTCAGACACCGGATTTTAAAAACCGAAAACACAAAATTTAAAGTTTTCATCAAAAATAAAAAAATTTATTGTGTTCCAAATAAAATATTTTTCTGTAATATTGTTTTGTATATTCATCGCAAGTTCAAAATATATTTTTCTTTTCAAAACATAAAAATATAAAAATACAAAAAAAAACGTTTTCCATAAAATTTAAAAAAGATATTTATCGTACAAAAAAAAAAAAAAAAAAATAAAACCAAAAAAAAACGTTTTTTTTTGTATCAAAAAATAATTGGAAATATGTTTATTTAAATACACATAAATCTATCATATCTTTGTCAACTTTGGTCCGATAAATTGGAATAGATCACCATTGGAAACGTACTTAGGACGTCTAGTAAATGAAGTAATGAGATTGTGATCTTGTAAAACCTTTTTCTCCTGGTCAACAATATGCTAAATGTGATTAAAGATGAATTGTAGAATGTTGCTACTAGTTAGTAAGTCTCTATTTGGAACCACTTAGCTACTGTAAGTTCTCCAAATTCCTGAACATGTAAAGATGCTTCTGTCCCTTAAATCTTAGGGACAGAAGCATCTTTGCATGTCAAGCGAAATTTGGACCAAGAAGGTGGTTCCGTGATCCAAATTCTGGAAGAATCACTGTAGAAGATTAATAGTCACTGACCAATTTAAATATCTTTGCCCAGAACTGCGTAATCGTCAAAGGGCAAATTTGTTCACCAATAAAAAGCAAGAAGTGTCATAGGGGTATAATTTTGTTTGGCGTAACTATTATTAGGTCACACAGAACGAGTATTAAAAAATAATCGCTTCGGCAGGGCTAACCCTTTTAAGACCAATACTTGTCCAAGAGTTTGTCGCGATTATTTTTATTCACGTAAAGGAACACTCAAAAAAAAAAACTTAGTCAAAATATTAGTAAAAGGTGTTGTAATTTACTTCAACCAAACTTTAGCAAAAAAAATTGTAAAAATTTAACTTTTACAGTTTTTTTTGGAAATTTACTATTGGTAAAATACAAAAATTTTGTGGTACTTTTACTATATTTTCTTGCTAGTTTTTTTTTTTATTTTACTATAATTTTAGCAAAAATATTAGTATTTTCCTTAAAGAAATGGTAATACTTTTTATTTTTTTTTTCTTAGTTTTAAGAAAAAAAAAAATTGTTTAAAGTGTTCTAGTGTGGAAAAAAAAACTCATTGCAGATTGATGATGCTGCCGACACCATAGCAAAGTAACCATTCATCAACTGCATGTGCGCTGAAAAATAGGCTACACAATTTTTAGTATTTTTTACCATATTTTTTGCTAATTTTACCATATTTTTTGCTAATTTTATATGAAAATTTTTTAAAATTTGCCACCTAAATTGTTAATAAAAAGTTGATAATTTTGAAAATTTATTTTTTTTAAATGTTAACACATAGTTAGATATCTAATCTTTAATATCCAAAAGTTTTTTTTTTTATTTTTTTTTTTAAAAAATGTGAAAAAAATTAAAAATTCGAAAAAAAATTGTTAATTTTTTTACAAATTTTACCTGAAAATGTAAGAAATTCTTATGTAGACTACTACGCAATTCTCATTTGTTCTACTTAAGCTAAAAAAAATGACGCAAAAAAAATAAAAAAGTGAAGTGTTGTTCTTTAAGTTTTTTGTTTAAAGTGTTTAAGTGAAAAAAAAAATCATTTTGGATTTTGATGTTGTTGGAAGTCCAGTTACTGCAACTACAGCTGCTGAGAAGAAGGCAAAAGAAGATGCTGCCACCATCAAGCCGAAGAAACCATCCAACAACTGAAGTAATAGTTGACGCTTCTATTACTACATTTAAAGAACGTGGTGCTCAAAAACAGGCAACATTTTTTTTAGTATGTTCACCAAATTTTAAATCAACTACTAATCAGAGAAAAAAAATTACTAAATAAAACAGTTTTTTTACCAAATTACAAATTTTTTTTTGTCTATTTCAATTTTACCTTTTTTTGTGGTAATTTTACCATATTTTTTGATAATTTTACAAGGTTGATTTTTTACAAAAATAAAATGGTATTCTTGTAATTTTACCATTTTTTTTCCTAATTTTTTGATTAGCAAAATGGTTTTGCTAATATTACCAAAATTTTTGCAACGTCCAAAACTACAGTTTTTTTTGCTAATTTTAACCATTTTTTTTGCTAGTTTTACAATATTTTTTTTTTGAGTGAATGGTTAAATGTGTTAAAAACGAAATGTTGAGGAGTGTAAGGGCAACAAAAGTATTGTCATCAGTAAGTCTTTAATTCGAACCACTTACTCGGTGTACATATCGCTCCTTTACTTGTATAGTGTCATAACTCAAAAAATGCGTTTTTTTAGTTAATGATGGAGAATTATTCGTTATATCGTGCTTTATATTGTGTCAAAAATTCGTATTAATATCTTTTAAACTCACCGTTTGAGAAGAGTACACGCCATTATTACATTTTCTATGTACCGGCCTTTTTCAATTAAAAACCAGTTTCAATAGTAAACTTTAAACATGTTTTCTGCAAAATCAAATATTTTGAGTTATGACACTATACAAGTAAAGGAGCGAATGTCCTTCAAGTTTGTGTAAAAATAAACTACATATGTATATTTCAAAAACGGATGAATTTATACTTGTAAAGCGAAATTAGAGACCATAAAGGGCTTTAGGGATCCAAATTCTTGTTAAATAACTTTTATTTAGTTGCAGATTTTTAGATAATCAGAACGAAATCCAAATAGCTTCGACAAGAACTGCGTAATCGTAAGATACCATAAGATTCCACCATATTTTAACTCTGTAAAAATATGTTGCATTCATAAGAAAATACAAATACAAATATTGTTTAAAGCATCCCTCATTTTTGCTATAAACATTTATTTCCATCGGAATTTTCTTAACAGATTTCAATTTCTTGCTTCTAAAGAAATTTGAAAATAACAAATATTCAAATAATAACAAAACAATTTGAAAATATTGAACAATCCAAAAAAAAAACGTTTTATTTTTTGAACTTTTGATAAATATCATTTTTGGAAAACGTTTTTTTTTTTGTTTGTTTTTTATTTCGAACATGAGGAAAATTTTTAAATAAATAACTTTTTATATTTTTTTTCTGTTTGAATAATTTAAAGTTTTTTGAACTTCTACGATAAATATATTTGATAAAAACAAAAAATAAAAAGTTTTCCGGTGTCTGTTATTTTTTCGGATTATAATTACAAATTTATGGTAGATTACGGAAAAAAATATTCCAAATTTGTTTTAGTATGTTAAAATATTTGTTTAAAGCTAAACAAGATTAATCAGAAAAAACCAAGGATGGGTACCAATTCGATAAAAGTATTGGTATTGGTATTGGTTTTTAAAATTATATTAGTATTGGTATAGGTATTGGTTTTCATTTTTTGTTGAATTGGTATAGGTTTCGGTATTGGTTTTGAATTATTTAGGTATTGGGTATTGGTATTGGTTTTAGCCTCGAATTGGTATTGGTTTTTAATAAGTATTGGTATTTGTCTTATATCGGTTTTGGTATTTGTCTTATATTGGTTTTGGTATTTGTATGCAAAAGGTTTTGTCGTTAATATTAATTTATTTAACGTACGTCGTCCTTCTGTCCGCCCCACAGTGCACACTGGGGCGTAATGGTAGGTTTTTTGGCCAAAAGTCTCTACAGGTCGTAAATGTTAACCGATCTTTTTGAAATTCGCCTATATTAAGGTAATTAATAAGTGCCTTGAAAGTTTTTGAAATCGGACCTACAAGGAAACTATTTCAGGGTGGGCACTTCATTTTTAATCAAATTCACAGATGTTATAGATGAAATAAATGAAGAGACACTTGTCTTTTGTTTATGTATTTGAATTAGAGATGGTCTGTGGTCCCGTTATTTGCGTGACTCAAAAAACCACGTGATTCAGGCGTGAGCGATTTTTATTTAAATCACGTGATTATTATATTAGGGTAGGTTAACCTAACGTAACCTAGGGTAATAAACAAGTGCCTTGAAACTTTTTGGATTCAGACCTACAAGGAAATTTTTTCAAGGGTGGACACTTCATTTTAATTAAAATTTACAGATGTTATAGATTAAACAAATGAAGAGACACTTGTCTCTTGTTTATGTATTTGAATTGGAGATGGTCGCTGGTCCCGTGATTTGCGTGACTCAAAAAAAGAGATATTCATTTAAATCACGTGATGTTGAGTTGAAAAATTCTAAGTGAGTGTCTAGAGAGTGGGTCGAATTTTTGCGTGAAGGATTTTTTTTTTTTGAAAGACCCCTTTATAAAAAATAAATAAAAAAAAATTGTGGAAACCTCATTTCTAAACTCATCGTTATCAAAAGTTCTACGCCCTTTCAAAAAACTGTCTGGGCCAAAATTATCCTTTCTATCCCAACTTTCCAAAAAATTTGCCCGCTTGTGTCCGTTTTCAAAAATGGAATTAAAATAAATTTTATAAAAAAATAAAATTTATAAAAAAAATCTATTTTTTTTTTTTTTTTTTGAAAACTCCCTTTTAAAAACTCATCGTTATAGAAAGTTCCAAGCCCTTTCAAAAAACTGTTTGGACCAGAATTATCCTTTTTATCCATACTTTACAAAAAAACTTGCCTGCTTGTGCCAGTCAACACAAATTGAAATGCCAAAAATTAAAAAAAAAAAAAAAAAATTTTCGAAAACCCTCTTTTTTAAACTCGTCGTAATCAAAAGTACCACACTACTTCAAAAACTGTCTGGACCGCCTAACCGGGTATTTCTTTTTTTTCAATGTATTGAAAACAATTTTTAATACGATAAAAAACTATTTTTCGTGTAACCGGGTTTTCTCGAAATCGGTTTTTTGTGTATTCGGGTTTCATTTTATCCAGTATTAATATAGAAATAAATACCCAGCAAAAAAAGAGCTTACCATTCACTACAAAATTCACCACAACTTATGAACCAGATGTACTTCTTCTTCAGCTGAAACACTGATGAATTTTATATGGGCGTGACACACAATATCACTAGTGTTTAGTATGTACATATATATTAACATCTTTATCACAACATCTGAAGTAGTGATCGGGATGTTAATATAACTTGACCTTTTGGAAGTGCTTTTTTCATCACTTCTTTAGAAGTATATATTTCCTGGCATTTTGGATGTGATTATGTAATTTTTATATGGTGATTTAGAAGTGATTTTTTCATCACTTCTTGATAAGTACATATTTCATGACTTTTTGGGATTGATTTTAAGAGTTTTTTTTTAGTATTTACACTAATAATAATTAAAACCAAAACGATATGTTTAACAATGTATAATATTTATTATGTAATATTTAGACTTGAAATTGTTAAGATTAAATCGATGTTTTTAATAATTTAGTTTAGCTAATAGGAATTATTAATTAAATGTGGATGTATATATTTTTCTAATAGTTTTTCATGCGCTTAATCCGAATCTGGCCTTAGAAGTGATTTATCTTATTTTGAGATATTTAGATTTTCGATTGACAGTACTGCATAAACTCAGATATTCGCAATGTTCGGGACCTTATAAAACCGAGAATTATTTTATTATGTATAATTAGTTCAGCACATCTAAAAATTCTTCACTTATTCTTCAAATTACTTTTGCAATCCTTAAGATATCTTTTTTCATTACGGAGATATCGACCGATAAAATGATTGCAATTTCGGTCCTAAAAAAATAAAAGAAAACAAATTTGAAAACCAACCAATTTGTCTTGTTGATATATAAAGGGGACATTAGATGACAGACAAATCTTACAATTTGTCTTACAAAAAATCTTTATTTGGGCTAACATTATAGAGCTTCGCCATATCGGATAAAGATTTATTTTAAATAAAATTAATAAAATTCTTAAAAGTACATAGAGTTCTTAGTTTTATATTCAATTAAAATTTTTATTATTCGGTTAACCGAATAATTCAAATTTATCCGATTATTAACCGATTAAATCTCAACCCCGCACTTAGAAAATTATGTAAGTTACTACATGTTAGTTATTTGTATATTTTACAGTGGTTAGTTGTTTTCGACTACAAAGTCAGTTGTTTTTGTATGAAAAATATCAAACAACTATTTCTGTTAGTTATTTTAAATCGTTTTTTTGAACTTATAAAAAAGTACTGTGATGTAGTAACAGTTATTTAAAGTAGTTAATTTTATTTATTTTATCTCTGAAAAGTTTTAAAGTTTTTTTTCCAAAAAAAAAAAAATTTTGTTATTTTTATTTTTCACAATTTTTTTTTTAAAAAAAAAAAACAAACTTTTATTAAAAAAAACTTTGAAAAAATTTGGTCTCCAATTTTTTTTTCTGAAAAATGTTTTGAAAAAAAAAATATATATTGATTTTTTTATTTTACTACATTTTAGTTGTTTTGACTACAAATGTAAGTAGTTTTTACTACATAAGTCAGTTGTTTTTTTTTTCAGTTAAAATAACTAACATAGTTAGTTGATTTAACTGAAAAAGTAGTTGACCCCAAAACAACTTACAAAGTAGTTATTTTAACTGACATTTTCAGTTGATATTACTAACATAATTTTTTAAGTGCGATTAATTATTTGCCCGATTAGCCGATTAACCCAAAAGCTCGATTAATTGAATACCCTAATGTTTAGAAGAGTTTTTATACCTTTCAACAGCGATACCAACTTATTGTTAGTCATTTTGTGGCTATAATTCAGCCCTTTTTTTTTAAAGGCTACCACCTTTTTTTGGTTATCTTTTTTAGCCCTTTAAGCACTTTTTAAGTCATTTGATTTTTACCATAATCTGGAAACTTTTTATTGTTTTTTTTTGTACATAATTTACAAAACAACTCCAAAAATTATAAAAAAAAATGTTTTTATACATGTAGTTAAAAAAAAAAACATCCAATAAATAAAATGAAGAGATAAAAAAAGTAATTCTCTCATTTTAAATCAGATATCGTATATTTTTAGAAGAGTTTTTATACCTTTAAACGGCAATACCAACTTAGCTCTTTTTTGGTTATATTTAACCCTTGTCTTTTTTAAGGCACTTCTTGAGTCATTTGGCACTTCTTGAGTCATTTGGTAATTTTAACAAAAATCTGGAAACTGTATTTTTTTTATAACATAATTTACATAACAAATTCGCTTTTGCGGCATATGAAGTTAATTCATTTATAAAATTTAACTTTTTATTAAATCAGAGAAAATTATAAAAAAAAATGTTCAACAAAACAAATCCAATACTTAACATAAGTGCCACAAATTTGTACTTTTCAATTGCATTTGTAAACACATATGAAAATGGTACTTATAAATCATTGAGGAAAGAACTGGTGAAAGTTGTTATTATTGGCATTTTTTTAGCAGTTTTGGAAGTGCTTATAAAAGTACTTCTTATGGAATATGAAGATCGGCACATATAGCTACTATGTATGTAGTGAATCACTTATTCTTTTTGCACCACTTCGATTTTTTTTTGCTGGGTATGTTTGTACTTTTGGAAAAACTTAAAAATTGTTAATTCATAAAATCAATTTATTCAATTATAAAATGCTCATTTTAACAACTTTATATTTGTTGATCTCCCTTTCTATTAATATTTTAAACGCAGACGAAAAAACGGGCAAAAGGGGCAGGTCAGTCTTAATGCTAGTAAACCAACGAAGATTTTGGCGTCCTATGTTTTGGATTATGTCGCGGAACATTTTTTAAAAACTAATTAAAATGGAACAATTTTAAAAAATTTAAATAAAAAAAATTAAAAAATCACAACAAAAAACAGAATCAAGAACTGTCCATACCCATTTACAAGTTGTACATCCTTTTGTCAAATAAATAATTTAAAAAATAAAAACAAGGTCCCGCCTTAATAATGTAAAAATTTGTTAGCTTTTTTGATAACGGTATATGGAGATTTAAGCTTGATTTACACGTTAACTACCCTTGACTACCCTTATCTACTATTTCCCATTATTGGAGGATAGCAATTGTCAAATTCAAATAATTTTTCATACAAAATTATTTAAAGCCGGCAAACCGTATCACCAATACTGGGAAATAGTAGATAAGGGTGGTCAAGGGTAGTTAACGTGTAAACTGCCCTTTACACATAAATATTTTATTTTTGATTGATCATTCCAAGAGAATGGCTGTACCTATTTTTACAAAAATTACAGACAAGGTGCATCAAGTCATACTTAAATCAATAGAGCATTCACCTTTTCTAATTTTCTAATTTTTTTTTATCAATTGTAAATAGTTTTTTTAGGCATTTGTGCCTTTTCATTGGCATTAGTACAAATAATGCCAATGCCAAAAATTTTCATTGGCAATAAATGCTAATGCTTTTTTTGGCAGTGGCATTAGTTCCAACTAATGCCAATGAAAATTCAATGCCAATTAAAAATTCCCATGTATGGGTTAGATTGACCATTGTACAATCGTCAATCTTACCCACACACGATCAATATAAAAGAAGAAGGAGAACACTCAAAAAATTATGTTAGTAAAATCAACTGAAAATGTCAGTTAAAATAACTACTTTGTAAGTTGTTTTGGGGTCAACTACTTTTTCAGTTAAATCAACTAACAATGTTAGTTATTTTAACTGACAAAAAAAAACAACTGACTTAAGGTAGAAACAGAACAAGCACGGCACGGGGGACGGTTGCCGTTGCCGGAGAATATAGGCCCAAAACAATGACGGGGGGACGGCGACGGCAAAAAATGTCATTTGTTTGTTCAGTGGTGCCAACTTTTAATAAAATTTGGGTAATTTTACGGAAAAAAATCGCTTATCACACAGTCAATGTGATTAAGTTGGCACTACTGTACGTTTGTTACACCATTGTGAATGAAAAAATTAAAAATTGTTGTGAAAATGCGGCAACCCTGGAGTGTGAGAGAGAGAGAGATTGAGAGAACCCGGAGATAAAATAAAATAAGTTTTAATTTTTTGTCGTGCCGGTCACGGTTTTTAACTGTCAAATCGTATGGAAAAAGTCGTGCCGGGCTTGTTCTGTTCATACCTTTATGTAGTAAAAACTACTTACATTTGTAGTCAAAACAACTAACATGTAGTAAAAAGAAAAAAGTCAATATATTATTTTTTTTTTTCAAAAAATTTTTCAGAAAAAAAAATGGAAGGCCAAAGTTTTTTTTTTTTTTTTTTAAAAAAGTTGTGAAAAATAAAAAAAAACGAAAATTTATTTTTGTTGACAGCATTCATCGCGCGGAGGAAAAATTAAAAAAATCCCTAACATTTTTTTATATATTTATATTTTGGAGGGTATAAAAAATAAAAATTTCCTTGATTTTTGATAATTTCAAATGCGTAACAAATTACCTAATTTTTATTGGTCAGTTTTTACTCCATTTATGTCCACTGTACCAATGCGAGAAGAACTTATTTTTCGCTTCTTTTTTAAATAATAATGATAAAATTATAGTTAAAGCCAACTAAATCAAAAGCGGTTTACAAAAATATATATTTTAAGGCGTTTTAATTTTATCTCTTTTGAGAAAAATTAAAAAAAGGAAATTTTATAAAACTAAAGGCACAGACTAAATACAGACTCGACAGTAGAGTTTTATAAGAAAAAATGGGGAAAAACTAAGCGATTTTAGGAGAAAATACAGCGGTTTTTAGTCCGTTTTACGCTAACATGGCAACACTTTCTACGACTTAGGAGTGAGTGAAACAACAAAAACCGATCTGGCATCCATTTTTCTTATGGCGCGTTATATCAGTTTTCTCTTTCTAACCTAATTCGTAGAATAATTTGAAAATATTAACCATATGGTTAAAGGATACTTTTTTGACACCTGTCACTTATGTCGAGTCTGTATTAGTCTGTGCTAAAGGCCTATTCACACCTGAGGTGAAATCTCGTTCGAACGAGATTTCGATTATATGGTATGTATTATTTTATATGGTCGAAATCTCGTTCGAACAAGATTTCACCTCAGGTGTGAATTGGGTATAAGATTCAATTTTATTTTTCCTTTTTTGGAAAAAGGTACTTTTTTAGTGAAATTAGCACCGGCAGATCTTAAAAGGGGAGATATTTTTTAATTGCAGAAAGATGACACTTAACATTTGTAACAAAATATACCTGAAATTCATCCTTTCATACATATTTTTTTAAGTGATTGAAATGGGTTATCGTGCAGGGGCCCCTTTTTCGATTTTAGATCTTTTTGTAATTACACGGGCAAATTTTTTTTCTTATATGGAGTTCACACAACAAGTTGTTTAACAAAACACCAGTAACTGAATAAAAACGTAATGGATACAGAACAAATAATTTTTTAAACACGTAGCCCTTGAACTCTCAAAAATAGCAAGTGTGAACCGCACTTTATGCATTCTTAAATTCTTTTATAATATGACTGTGCCTCTAATAAAACAAACAAAAATTTTTTCCTGGATTCTAGTGTTGTGACATATAATTTTGTAACGACTGTTTGATTAAAATTTTGGGATTTCCAAAAAAGGACATTAGTATTTTTTTTACAACGCAAAGAACAGTGCAGTGACATTCAATATATGTGCATTACATATTAATAATGTTTGCAAAAGAAAAAATTTCATTACAGAAAAGGTCTAAATTTTTTAAGATATACTTTTATTAGGGGTCATAAAAATCACGTAACGTGACAAAAAATATTTGTTTTATGTTTTTATGGCTTTTAAAACTCAAGTAGCTAACTCCTTTTTGTTATATGACTTTGCGTGCAAACGATTACTGATCGATGTAACATCTTTTGTAAACATCTGTAGCAATTCGTTAGTCAGGTAAAACCTAATAATGTGATGGAAAGAAAATGTTTGACGTCACAATTAAAACAAACGAAAATAAGAATACAAAAAAACCGAAACAAAACCGATACGAAAGTAGAAAAAAATTAATTGGTATAGGTTTTTTATTGGTATTGGTTTTGAAGAATAAAAGTATTGGTTTTTAATTGGTATTGGTAGTGGGGAATCAGTATTGGTTTTTTATCGGTATTGGTATCGCACAAATAAAGGTATTGGTTTTTAATTGGTATTGGTTTTCAATTTGAATTGGTATTAACGGGTATTGGTATCGAAAAGGTATTGGTACCCATCATTGGAAAAAACACAGCAATAAATAAATCAAAATTAATCCAAAATAGACTTATTAAATCCTAAAATTTAATTGGATTAATTTTGATTTATTTATAACTTTTTTAATTTTCCAGTTTTTTTTATTATTTTTTTGGATTAAAAATGCTAATTTATCGTAGATTACGGAAAAAAATATTCCAAATTTGGTTTGGCATGTTAAAATATTTATTTTAAACTAAATAAGATTAATCTGAAAATAAATCCACTTGTAGAAAAACACAACAATTGTTTCACATAGCTCAAGCTATTTTTGCGAAAAAAATAGTCTTAAATATTTTTTTTTTGTTCTGAAATTAATACCATAGATGACGCCTATGCCAAAGAACATTTTGCCATCAAAAACTCATTTTCGTCAAACAAAAAAAAAAAAAAAAATAATAGTTCAAATATAATATTAGGGTGGGTCGATGATTTGCATATTTGCGAATCTTGTTAACTAATAGCAAAAAGTCGATACGTATTTTCGAGCAGATAACGAAAAAGAATATGAAACATTTTTAGGAGGGTACTTTTAGTCCTCTACAAGCGGTTTTAGTTTGCGGTTTTGGGAAAAAAATATTTTAAAAAATTTTGTAAAATACAGCTTTTTAAGAAAAAAAAGCATTTCAAAAGCCAGATTTTTTTTTCCAAAAACCGCGAACTTAAACCACCTGTAGAGATTTAAAAGTCCCCCCTAAACAATTTTTATAATTTTTCCGTTATCAGCTCGAAAGTGCGCACCGATGTTTTATTATTAGTTAGTGAGATTCGCAAATATGCAAATCATAGACCCACCCTATTGAATATAGCACGACGATATGTATGTTAAATGATTTACAGGATTATTACTAAATATTTGTATCCTATTTAAAAACTTTTGAAAATAAAGAATTTAGGCTTCGTAATGAATGAAACATACAAATACACTCACATACATTTAACGCCCAAACGGTTGTTCCATATCAAATTGATGAGTTTTGGCATGAAATAAATGTACCTTTCCAAAATTTACTCACACATACAAACAGTTGTGTTCAGAATATTAGAAGAAAATATAAAAGGAGGTAAATACATTTAAATTAAAAAGGTATATAGTGCGATAAAAAGTGCGTTAAATACAACACTGTGCTACAAAAAATACAAAATGGAATATTCCTTTTAAATGACATACACTCTTATCAAAACGTGTTGAAATTTCTCCTATTGGACTCCTACTGTACAGAAATGTAGATTTCAACTGTTTGTTTACACATGAACACGACTTTTCGAAGTTCCAAACATTTGTCGAACATTTTTTAAGTTAAACTTATGTTGTTTAGATTTCACTTTATTTCAAATAAATTAATATAAATGAACTAAAATAGAAAATCTTTACTTGGGGTTTTATAGCGCTTTTATGACTTTAAATTAAACGTTCTTAAAACACTTTTTTACATTGCTCCTAAAACGCTTTATCCTAGCGTAGATCTATGTTATCATTCTGATCTTCTGAAAGCACTTTGAAAGTGTTATACAGAGTGTCCACAATGCTTTAACAGCCACTCAGAAAATTATGTAAGTGACTACATGTTAGTTGTTTGTATATTTTACAGTAGTTAGTTGTTTTCAACTACAAAGTCAGTTGTTTTTGTGTGAAAAATATCAAACAACTATTTCTGTTAGTTATTTTAAGTAGTTTTTTTGAACAACTAACAAAAAAGTACTGTGCTGTAGTAACAGTTATTTAAAGTAGTTAATTTTATTTTTTTATCTCCGAAAAATTTTCGAAGTATTTTTCCACAAAATTAAAATAAATTTTCGTTTCTTTTTTTTTCATAACTTTTTTTAAAAAAAAACTTGGAAGAAATTTTGGTCTTCAATTTTTTTTATGAAAAATTTTTATTTTTACTACATTTTAGTTGTTTTGACTACAAATGTTAGTAGTTTTTACTACATAAGTCAGTTGTTTTTTGTCAGTTAAAATAACTGACATTGTTAGTTGATTTAACTGAAAAAGTAGTTGACCCCAAAACAACTTACACAGTAGTTATTTTAACTGACATTTTCAGTTGATTTTACTAACATAATTTTTTGAGTGACGTTGTTAAGATTTTATTTTTCTACTTGTGACCCTTTATAAAAAGATTTCTTCTTTTTTCATTAGTTTTGTAAAATTACAAAAATTCTTGATGTTTTTCGTAATACATTCAAATCCGGTTAAAACGAACTCCTAGGGACCATTAAAAATAGTTTGTTATAAGCGAAGTTCGCTATAAGCGGTGCCCGTGTAAAAATGAATATATATAATTTGATCAAATCATATCCATTTTGATCTGAATACATATGATATCATATCATTTGATATCTGAAAAGATGTGATAACATATGAGCTCATATATGACTATGTTGTGCTGCACATGTTATCATATCCAATTTGATATGAATTAAGATATAGTCAGCAGTTACCATATAAAGTTACATCTGATAATATATACTTCAATATATGACAACATCTGAACATATATTAAAATATTTCGGATAAATTTTCTTATATCTGAAAATTTAGAAATGTGCTTATGAAAAACTTACGGATAAAAGTTATAAAATTTTTGATTTTGAAACTTTAAATTTCAGTGATGTGTATGTTGAAAAAAATGTGACCAGGCCGACATTAAAATAAAAAGACAATTTTCCGTGAATTTATGTTTGTTGGTTATTTATTAAGGAAAGTTTGCAAGTACATATTACAAATATTTTCAAAGTACAGATTTCAAAGAATTTGGTCTTTTACACACATATTTCCCCACTCTTACGAAATGAGATAATCTTTTTATATGTTGAAGTTTTATTATTTTTAATGTATTAGAATCAATTACAGGAATTATATGTTTTATAACAGACTTAGTTTCTTTATGCACAAAGGTGTTAGTGTGATCAATATCCAAAAATTTTAATATAAAATATAAATGACTCGAATGTACGAAAAAAATTGTGATTTCTCCATATAAAACTGAGTTATTTTTAAGGATTACTTCTACAGTGTAATTATTTGTTTTTGTTGTTTTGTAAAAATGTGAAGTATATGTTTCACTACCAATATCTGTTATAGAAAAAAAATTTATGTTTTGTGCATTCAAACTAGGGTGTTCAATTAATCGGGTTTTTTTATTGTTCGATTAAACGATTAATCGACATTTGGCATTTTTGATTTATTCGATTAATCGAATATTTTCAAATTCAGAAATTTTCTAAATTACAAGATTTTTTTCTGACAATTTTAGAAAAAATGTTACTTGAGTAGATAAACACTATTAACAACAAATATTTTAACATTTTATTAACAATAAAAAACGTAAAAGCAATAAAAAATGTACCAAATTTAGGTTTTCTGCAATTTTGTTTAAGAAATAATTTTGGAGATTTCAAAAATGCGTAGAATTCAAAAACTATTTTTGTTGCCAAATTTATATAGATTACCGATATAACAAAAATTTTATATTTATTATCTGACTGCTCAAAACTCAAAAATTTTACCGATTTTAGCGCAGTCATAGAGTAAACCGATTTGGCCCAATTTTTATTAGGTACTCATTTTTATCCGTTTAACAAATCCCAGGTTCAGGAGCAGCAAAAATCCGTAAAAAAATAAGGACCATTACTGTAAACATGACTTTTTTTTTAATTTTAATGGTCACATACATTTGGTTTGTTTATTTGACTTAAAACTTTTAAAAAATTATACATATTTCCGGAAAAACCATATATTATTTTTATCCGATTAATCGGCATAAATTCTTCGATTAATCCTTTAATCGAAATTAGCAATTTTAAATACTTCGAACAATTATTTGTCTAAAATTGTTCGATTAATCGAACAAGAATTAATCGGCTGAACACCCTAATTCAAACCAATGGATAGCAATAAACGTTCTTCATCATCATTAACATTGTAATTTAAACTTTTACCGAGAACTTTAAAATCGTATTTATTAGCGTTTTGTTTATTCAAATGAAAACGATTTTTTATTACGTTGGCTCCTTCTGAAATTTTTAAATTATTAATTATTTCTTGGCCCATATTTTTAGTACCATGGGCGCTTTTTGCAAGAACACCATTGTGAGATTCAAATGGAAATGCAGATGTAGACCATAACGGTCCCCATCGTCGTACACACAAGCACAAATGCAGCAATTGATGTACATTGTACGACATTTCTCTTTCTCCATATAATAATTTCACCTGCTTGACAAATATACGCAGCAATTGCTCAGATTTATCAATATCTTGCACTTGAATTTGTGTCTGGAGCAAATTATAAATGGAAATTACCAGTAAGATCCAGTGTTGGAAAAAAAGATCTGGTAATATTTTCTCAAGAGTGGGTATAGAAAAAAATATTAGCCAATTGTATAGCTCTGAGGCCTTGTAGGAATGAAAATACATAAGAGATCGAGGCATTCTACTTGTGCCTACGGCCAGTACCGTAGTACCGGGAATACCGGTATTTCCGGTTCTCGGTATTACCGGGAAATGGTACCGGTTTCCCGGTTCTTAATTCATTCCCGGTATTCCCGGGAATACCGGTATTCCCGGTTCCGGTTCTGACGGTATTCCCGGTACTACCGGTATGAACATTTTGTACAATTAAATTTTTTTCTTTGCTTTTACCAAAAAAAATACAAAATATGTGAAAAACACCATTTCCATTTTATTTTTTTAATTTAAGAAAAAATAGTTGCATGATTTTTAAAAAAATTTTACAAATACAACTAAATATTACTGAAATGCTGATTAAATAGTGTGCTTTAAATATTTTATGGTATTGTTTTTTTTTGGTTTTTGAGAACCCGTACCAGGATCAGAACCGGGAATACCGGTATTCCCGGGAATATATCTAGAACCGGGAAACCGGTTCCAGAACCGGGAAAACCGGTATTCCCGGGAATACCGAGAACCGGGAAATGGGGGCACTACATTCTACAGAATGACTGTAGTGGCTTAAGTGAAAGCAAGAAATTGTCTAATTTAGGTATGTGTTTTTTTATCTTCCAAGGTCCCTTTTTGGTAATCCAAATTTTTAAGAACTGCTTCACCACACCCAAAAGAACACTGTGCATATATTCGGGAACAAAACATGTTCCAAGATCAATCATTGGTAAACATGACAAAATGGAGGTACCTTTAACTCCTTTGATATGCACTAAATTGTCTGAATTTGTTAGTTCTTCTGCTTGACTCTCCATAACGCTACCTTGTCTTAAATTACTGCTAATCTTATAGGGGTATATCCGCACAGCTCGCTTTCCGTTAGTCAAACTCTGCTTAGTTTTAATTTCACAGACATTACATCCAAATGTACCATTAAAGTTAAGTACATTTTGGATTTGAGCCCTAGCAGGAGCATCGGCAATAAGTAGTGGGGCTCTTATCTTTGAGATAATACAGTTACCTGTGGTGGGTTCAACCCATGTAATTCCATTCAAGTGTTTTTTTATTTTAAGACAAAAAGGGCTGCAAAAACAGGTTCATTGGAGGTTTTATATCTGTGTCAAACCACAAACCAGTGATGGTGGTAATTCCGCAATGGAAAACATAAGGGGCCAACAATGGCTAGTTGTGCTCTTTGAAAGAGAAATTCCATCTGTGTAGAGCAGGGTTGTCAGATTTTTTGTTGTTGTTGTCGCCAAACTTTTAAAAAAACCTTAAAAACACATATTATTTGTCTATTTTTGCAAAATTTAATAATTATATTAGAAAATACAACATGTGACGATTTTAATTATAATTTTGTTTTGCAAAATAGACAAGTTCTTCATGCTAAAATCAGTGTTTAGATTTATCGCCAAAATCGCCAAATTGGCGAGAAATCGACATATCTGACAGCCCTGGTGTAGAGTATTAATGTAAGGTCGTATTTTTCTCGGCCAAAGTTTACTCTAAGGTATTCAGACCCATCAGTAACATCACATATGTCATTTGATAATTGTTTATCTTGGAAAAATTTACTAAGCTCAGATGTTTCAAGCAAACGTATCAATTGTTCTATAAAATCCAGTTCGAAGAAAAACGATATGTCATGCTCCCCGCAAGCCGTACATCTTATTGGATGGGTTGTAGAGATATAAATAAAACATTTCTTACAGAAAAAGTGCTTTATAATATTACAAGAAGGCGCCTGATCTTCAACATATTTAAAAAATTTGTGTAGGCTCTTAGGTAATTTATTATTTCTTGGTAGCATTTTACTTAAAAGATTCAGTTGAATTTTTAATGTAGTTTTCGTTAGTTTTTGGTTCACCCACATATCTAAAATACTAAATACAGCTTCATTTAAACTTATTTCTCCTTCTGGATACAGCATTTCGGAACTACCCTGTTCAAAGTTATCATCTTCGCCTATTAAAGATAAATCGTCTTCAGTGGATGAATCACTACTTATTAACGAATCACTAATAGACAAATTGACATCACTAAAATATACTTCATCATCTTCACTTATTTCACTTGTATCATCATCATTTGATAGGTTATCGTCGTTGTTGTAATTTTGTATTTGGTCTTCAATTGATTCACAATCAGTTTCATCTTCATGGGCCATATCATTACTACCCAAGCCAGTATGTGGTTTTGAGCGATTTCTTTGCCAGCGTTGATATGTCTTTAATGAAATCTTGAGAAAATTTTATGTTAATAATTGTATTTTAAATTAAAATTTATTTTTTTACCGATTCATTTTTGTTATATTTCCACAATTTATATTTTTTCCCCAAAAGTGAAGACATTATTTTTACTTTTCACTGTGTTATACTTTTTTTAGCGAAATTTAAGAAAACATGAGTTTAGTTGCACTAATTTCAAATAATACATTTTCAAAAATTTTCATTTCCAAAATTGTGCTTAAATGTCAAATGTAAAGTTTTTTAAAAACTACATTTATCAGTTTCGTTCAGTTCAATTTTGTTTTACTGTCAAATGTGAATGATAATTTTCATTTTTATTAAAACGTAAAAAAAAATCTTAAATAATAAAAAAATAAATTAATTTGTTAAAAAAAAGGATCTAACAATGGCTTCAGGTAAATAATTTTATATGCAATTCCAATGATAGTTTATTAATTACTTCTTCAATTTTTTTAACAGTTTCCCGCAAATCAAACAAGACCCAAGGCAAGAAACCATATTCCAAGAACTTGGATTGGCAAGTAAACAATATTTTAAAGAATACCAACAATGATGAGGATGATGCTAAGATAATACTATTTATTTTACTATATTTTTACCAACTAACAAATGAAATTAATTTTAATGCCGTTTAAAGGAACGTTCAATTGCGGATTTAAAGAAGGAAATCCTCGATATGAAGAAAAAGATGGAACGTATCTCAAAACACTCCCATTTAAAACCATTGGTGCCACAAATACAGCCATGCGAATCAAAACCACCACTATTGCAATTAGCTGATGATCAAAATGAAGCGCAAAATGAAGGTACATTTGAGATTAACCCCCAAGAAGAAAATAGCCAATTATTTGGAAGATATTGTGATGAAAAAGTAAACAAATTCTGATAAATATAATTAAGTACAAAAAAACTATATTTTTTTATATTTAAGATGGTTCTTTTGAAAGATGGAATTTATTGCAAACAAAATTACCATGACATGGCTATTGGCGGATCTTTAAAAGCATCACATGTAGCAAGAAGACTGGTTGAAGGCGTATATAAAAAGGAAGCAATTTTAGTTTCGACATTTTCAGGCCAGTCACCTAGAGCCCAAGGAAGAGAACGGCAAATGGAGCATGTTGGTTGCCTCAATCCGGAAGCAAAGGCAGCCATAATTGGTATTTTTCTTTTATAAAATAAAAAAAATTAAATATGTATGTAATTTATGCTTTTTTTTAGATTTTTCAATGGCCATTGGAAAAGAAAAAGGATGGGAACTTCAAACCCGAGCTGATATTGGAAGAGCCTTGACACAAAAGATTGGAGAAATTAAGCGGCAACACAAAAAAAATAACTAAAACGAAGGTACACACAAAAAATTTTAGAGGAAAATATTTCAATTAAAAATTTTAAAAAGTTCAATTTTGTTTTTAATCATTTTTTTAATTGATGCAATTAAATTTTTTGATTGATTTTAAAATTTTTTGTGAATACTGTCGACAACATATAAAAACAAAAAAATCGTCAAACATATTTTAAGTTTATTTTTAATTTTTGCTCAAATATTCTTAAAATGTAATTCTAGGACTCAAAACACATATAGCGAGCAAAGGTTCGAAAGAATTAATTCTTTAATTCAATTTCCTAATTCGAATTAAAAAAATAGAATTTGGCATTCCCTAAAATCATTCAACTTTCATAATCATTGAATTAATTCTTTCAAGAATGGTCATTCTTAAGGAATGAACTATTTTTTTATCCAAATCAATCTACTACAAATTGAATGGTGAAATTTTCTTATCATTCAATTTAAAACAGTGAAGCGCAACACACATACACACACATTTATGCTTGTGTGGGAAGCAGCAGACGAGACGTCAACAAAACAACAACCGATCGTTTACACACGAAGATGCTTCGCAAAGATATCTTGGAACGTCGTAGAGAGAGACGTTTGGATCAGTGATGCCCAAAAAGAGAAACGATAATATTTTTTTTTTGTTTTTTACGCTCTCTGCTGTTAGTTTTGTTGTTGTTCGGATTGTGTACGTGTGTTTTTGTCGATCTTTAACAAGTGTTTGGGCACCATTGGTTTGGATGCTTAGTGTAAGGACAATAGCAAATACCGAAGAGACTCCTGCTCAGCCCATGGAAACCGCATTAAAACACCATCTTAAGTTCAGTCTATATACAGTTGTTTCTTCTATAAGCGTGAGTTTGGTTTTAATGGGAATACTGTCTGTGATGGCTGTTTGCCTTTTATCCGGCTTTTATATAATTTAAACAATTAATTGAAGAGGCTAAGTTTCGAGTTCAGTGCTATTTTATTTTATATGTTCTGATTTCATTTTGTTAATAATAAACAATCAATTCCTATTTTTTATCCATATTTGTTTTTATTTAGAAAGTGGGACATTTTTAAGCTATAAATTTTATTATTTTATGTAATTGATACAATCATTTTTTTAATTATTTTTTTGAAAATTTTTAATCACTTTTTTTAATTGAAAATAAATGCACTTTTTCCTTATTAAACTTTTACAAATTTTAGTAATTCATACTATCACTTTCGTGATAGGTGCAAAATCAATTAAAACAGTAATTGATATCATCATTTTAGTGATTGAAACTCATTTTCATTTTTCTGTGTGTATTTTACCAGTATACTATTACAATAGTATTTCAATTGTTTTTTGTTTTTATAAATGCTATTTTAGCCAAAATATAGTATTTTAATTAAATTTTTACTTATTAATTGTATTTATGTTTTTTGCAATACTTAAAATATCTAATGCGTTTGTTCCTTAAACTATTTTTATAAATTTAACTGAATTTGTAATAACTTTATATGTGTATTATTATTTTGTTAAATAAAATTAAACAAAAAAAAACAAATAAAAGATTTTATTTTGTTAGTTAAATCATATATGTTAATATCTAAAGGAAAATACATATATTGTGAGATATGTTATATATTATCAGATATGTCATATATTATCAGATATGTCATATATTATCAGATATGTTTTGATCGACTCAAATTACGGATCTGAGTTCATAGATCAAAACAGATCTGAGCTCATATATGATCATATCAATATTTTTTACTCGGGTGTATATTTTATATTAAGCTTCCTAAAAAAAGTTCCAATTTTTTTTAAAGTAAACTACTTATTGAGAAGAAAACATTAAAAATATTGATATTTTATCAAAATTTTTATCAAAATTATAATATTAACCAAAAATTTCAAACTTTTTGTAAGTTTGATAAACATAATTGCCGCAAATTTCAAAATGTTAATGGGATTTCGTTATAAAAAAGGTAAATATACATGAAATTATGTTCGTTGGACCCAGGCGCGAATCCAGCTCTTGAGTTTGTTTTTACTGAAAAAACTTTGTTTTTTACTTAAAATTTTTTTTTGCAGGGAACCTCAGGTCAGATTTGAATTATTATTAAAGGTTTTTTTTAGTGTTTTTCTCTTTCTTGTATATTATGATTTGTCTGTAGAAATATTTCCAATTTTTAAAAATTTATTCCTTTAAAAAAGGTTTTACAAATTTAAGAAAATGTTTGATATTTAAAAAATGTTTCCTCAAAAAATTCTCAGCAAAAAAAACCCAGATTCTGATAAAATTTTCCATTAGAAAATATATCAAATTTGCGACATATTTAATTCAAAAAAGTTTCCTGATTTCAAAATTTTTCAGAGTCATTTGCTTAAAGAGAAAGTTTATGAGCCTGGGACATTATTCCAATAGAAAAACCCTAAGGATCTGCGCCATTTTTTTGCTAGAGAAAAGTTTTAAGAATTTATAAAATTCTTGCTTTTGAAATATTTTTATATTCTGATACACATAGAAAATGAACAATTTTCCCACCAAAAAAAATTCCTATTTAAAAAAAAAAAATCGATTAGATTTAGCGACTTTTTTTTCCATAGAAAACCTCTAAGGTTCTGAAATATGTTTGTCTCTTCTATTTTTCTACCAAAACGTTCTTTCTTCACCAAAATTTTCAGGTTTTGGAAAACTTAAACCAAAAAGTACCTGAGATAAGAAAAATTAAAGACTTTAATGCCTTTAAAAATTTTTAAGTCAATTTCCTAGATTCTGAGACATTTTTCTAAAGAAAACGTAAAGGTTTTTGAGACACTTTTCCTTAGAAAAAATCTAAGATTCTCATTTTCTGAGACATATTTTCTATTGAAAAATCTGAGAATCTAAAAAATTTCTTATACAAAAAAATGTTAGATTTTGAAACATTTTTCCTACAGAACAGGTCTCAGATTTTTTCCTAAAAAAAGTCTAAGAATCTGAGTCCTATACATTTTTCTACAGAAAAAGATTCTGGGACATTTTTCAAATAGAAAAAATTACAGAATTTTAGATATTTTCTTAGATTCTGTGCCTTTTTTCTAAAACCTCTGATTTTTTTCTATAGAAATAGTCTCATATTCTGAGATATACTTATTTTACAAAAAGTCTCAGATTCTAGAAATTTTTTTCTAAAAAAACTCACAAATTCTGAGATATTTTTTATCGAAAACGTCTGAGATTTTTTTATCTTAGCCAAAGATTTCAGCTTTTATTATTAAAAAGTCTTAGATTCTAAGACATATTTCAAATAGAAATAATTTCAGATTCAGAGATATTATCTCAGAATCTGCGAATTTGTCCTAAAGAAAAAGTCTTTGATTCTGAGATATTTTTAAATAAAAAATCTCAAATTCCGAAACATTTTTTCTATAAAAAAAATCACAGATTCTGCGTAATTTGGCTATTGAAAAAGTCTTAGATACCAATAAATTTTTTTCTATTGAAAAATTCTCAAATTTTCCCTTAAGAAAATTTTCTTGATTTTCCTAAAAAATTTAAAGATTCCCAGACTTTTTTTCCTATAAATAAAATTCTAAGATTCAAAAACATTCTTCCTATAGAAAAATGTTTAAATTCTTGAGCATTTTTTCAAGAAAAAATGTTCACATAATTTAATTTTCTTTTTCTCTTTACTTTTTACCCATCTTCTAAGATTTTTTCGGAAGAAGAATTATCAGATTTTTTCTATAGAAAATTTTTTTCTATAGAAAAATTCTCAAATTTTCCCTTAAGAAAATTTTCTTGATTTTCCTAAAAAAATTTTAAAGATTCCTAGACTTTTTTTCCTATAAATAAAATTCTAAGATTCAAAAACATTCTTCCTATAGAAAAATGTTTTCTAAAAAAAAATTCTCAGACTTTTCCTATAAAAAAAAATCTCTAATATTTTAATTTAGAAAAATTGTTAGATTTTTCTTATTAAAATTCTAAGATTTTTTCTATACAAAAATTTGCAGGTTTTCCCCATAGAAAAATTCTAAGAAAAATTCTTAAATATAGAAAAAAATTTCTAAATTTTTCGTCTAGAAAAATTCCCAAATTTTTCGTCTAGAAAAATTCCCAAATTTTTCGTCTAGAAAAATTATCGTATTTTTTATAAAGAAAATTTTAAATATTCCAAGACTTTTTTTTGATATAGAAAAATTCTAACATTCCGAAAAAAACTCGAATGTTTTTCTTATAGAAAAATTCGCAAATTATTCCTATAGGAAAGTTCTAATTTTTTTCCTAATTAAAAATTCTCAAATTTTTTATCTAAGAAAATTCTCAAAAATTTTTCATATAATAAAATTTAACATTCGAGACATTAAAATAAAATTATCATTATTGCGAAACCACTCATATATTCGAATGAAATTTGTGAGTAGGAAATTTAGTGTGGAACCCCTTATATATAATTCGCTTAATCCTCCTTTGTTGCTTATTTTTTTATATACCGAAATTTGTAAGATTCCTAATTAAATTCTATAAAACACTTAATATTTTATTTTTTTTCGATTTTGGAGGGTTTTTAAAACCGCGATAACATGACCTAGAGGCAAATTGAGGCAACCGTTTTAATTGGAATCTTGTTGTATACATGTCGCTCTATATTCCACATATGAGTAGTATCAATTCAGTGCGATTCGCAGTATACTTTTATTCCTTTTAAATTATGAATTTTATTAATTTTTATTTTCTTAATAGCCTTTTTGAAAATCCCCTAAAAGTATAACTTTTTTGCATGTGTTTATAGCTTTAACTGTTTAAAAATGTTCTTCAGTTTTTGACTTTTTGCCAAGGGCCCCCATATAGTTGCCCCAATGTGCAATGCGAGACTGAATTTAAAAACAAGTGGATATTTATGATTTTTAGTGTAAATATTTTAATATTTTTAGTGCATATTTCAAGACTTTTTAGTGTATATTTTAGGCGCCTAAAACATAGTTTTTTAGTGCATGAAGGTCCCTCTTATAACCGATCATTCGTTATAAGAGAGTTCGTTGTAACCGAGTTTGACTGTATAAAATTAATATTCGTATGATAATAGTAAGAAGTCCCAATAAGCACAAGAAAACTAAAAATTCAAGTGTTTGAAATATCACTTGAATTTAACTTGAATTCAAGCAATTATTTCAAGCCAAATTCCAGTTCAACAAGTTGTAGTATTATTTCGAAACAGTTTGAAAAAATTGTCATTTTTATTTTTTGAAGAATAAATAAATATTTCAAACAAATTATAAAAAAATTTAAAATACGCTTATTATTGGGGATTATTTTGCAAAAATACATTTAATTCATGGTAAGTTAAGTCTATAAAATATGTTTTACAAAAAATATTAACAAAATTACGTTTTTTAAGGTTTTCTGGTGAGAAACTCCAAATTGCAATTCAAATATGATGACGAGGATGATTGTCCAGACTAGTTAATGAGGCTGCGATTTTTTTTTTTAATTTAATACATATTTAGTTTATATATTGTGCAAATAAATAAAAAATAAATAGAAGTTGACTTTTTCAATGTTTAAAAATGGTGCTGATTTGAATAAAATACACTGGAATTAGGCTTGAATATGACTTGAATTTAACTGGAATTAGGCTTGAATTAAACTGTAATTCAAGCCATATTCAAGTAATTTTTCAAAAAATTTCTTTGGTTCGACTGGAATTATGCTTTAATTTAGGACTTGAATTCAAGTGTTTTTACAATGTTTTGTTTGACTTGAATTCAAGTGTCCGTTTCGCTGGTATATGCTATTGAATTACAGTGTAATTCAAGTATAATTCAAGGCTTGAAAATTGAAAATATGACTGGAATTACGCTTGATTTACACTTGAATTCCAGCAATTTGGCATATTGGGGTATTAAAGAATTATTGTCGTAAAATTACGAAAGTCTGTCTCTTCATCTTTTTCGAATTTTTTTCGTAAAATAACGAATGTCTGTACAATCTTTTTTCGTAATATATAGTCAACATTCGTATATTTTACGAAATTTTCGATGAAAAATTTGGGTTTAAAGATTTTTATTTCCTTTGGAAAATTTTAATCTTCCTTGTTTTTTTACCTTTTTTTCCTCTTCCCAATAAGCCAAATTGCTGGAATTCAAGTGTAATTCAAGTATAATTCAAGTCATAATTTCAAATTTCAATCATGGAATTATGCTTGAAAAACACTGTAATTCAATAGCATATACCAGCGAAACGGATACTTGATTTCAAGTCAAACAAAACAGTGTAAAAACACTTGAATTCAAGTCCTAAATAAAAGCGTAATTCCAGTCGAACCAAAGAACATTTTTGAAAAATTACTTGAATATGGCTTGAATTATACTTGAATTACACTTGAATTTCAGCCCCTTTTCCAGTTCAATTCAAGTCTAATTCCAGTGTAGTTCTATCAAATCTGCATCATTTCTACATTACTAAAAAAACTAATAATAATTTTTTTTTGCTATTTTGCTATTAATCTCTTTATTTTAACAAAATATTAAATTTGTATGTTAAAAAATAATAATTAAAATAAGTAAAAAATACGTTAAAATAAATATATATGTACATTGATCTTCTCGCAGCCACACTAATCCATACTAATCGAGTTCACTTTTATCCTCATAATGAGATTTTATATGCATCATTGTGTACCGGGAAGCCTAAGGAAAGAAAAACAAAACGTTTTAATAAAAACAATTTCGGAAAGATATTTATTAAGCAAAACTTACCGTGAAATGAAAGTTTTTCTTTGATTTTTCTATAGTTGATCTACAGATTTTAATATTATTTAATTATCCACCCGAGTAAAAAAAAAATTTTAAGATCTAATTTGATCTCAAAATTGGCTGTATCAAGTTGGATCAAATAATTATCTAATTGTATTATTTTAGATACACAAATATAAAAAACGATACAATTAGATCCGAATTTTGGTCACATCCAAATAAATCCAATTGATCTTATTTTATATAAATAAATATAGATTTATGTAATTATAAAAAGTCATATATATTTATGTATAACCTCAGATCAGAAAATGGAGCCACATTATATCTTTGATATAATTAGATCTGAACATATAAAAATTCATATCTATTTTAATATGATTGCATCAAATTATATATTATTATATTAAAACTTTTTTACTAGGGCACTAAATAATATTGCAATAATTCGCCGTTTTTGACCTTTTCTGATTGTTTATGTATTTATTTTTTTCACATACTACAAAAATGTTGTTTCGATGTTTGTAATTTTTTCAGTTTTGACAAAAAAGGAAAATATAAAATTCAAAACAAACTTGTTTTGTTTGAACTGGAATAAGGCTTGAAAAATAGACTAAAAAAAAGTTTAATTCAAGTGAAATTTCAAGCACTTGAATTTTAATTTTTTTGGTGTTTATTGGGTTTTTTTAAATTTGGTCTGTTCACATGTACTTTGACAATATCGTCGTAATGATTAGTAAAGAAATGTGACCTCGAGCTAGAGTAATCTTTCTCAATATAGAATTTAAAGGTGGAATAATAAATAATTTTAAATAATGGCTTTAACTTAAATGTTTAAATCAATTATATCACTTCTATTATACTGAACACAACTGTTCATATACAGTAGAATCTCACAAATTAGAACTGTCCAGATATTAGAACCGGCTATTTTAATGTATTGGACGCTCTAAAATTAGAACCTGTGGTTCTAATTTCTGGAAGTTTTTTTTTTTTTTTGTTTTTATTTACACTACAAAATTTTTTTTTTTATAGTTTTTTTAACTAAATTGGGGAAAACCCGAATTGTATGTAGTTAACGCTCTCAAATTAGAACCAATGGTTCTAATTTCTGGACTTTCTTTTTTGTTTTTATTTTTACAATTCCATAAGTGTAAGAGAAATCGAAAAATGGAATGAAGATGGGTTTAATGACGGATCAAATAGTAGTGACGATGATATAATCGATGTAACGCCTGTTATTTCTCATTTAAAAGCCCTTAAAAGTGTTTTCTACAAATTTAATGTGTTATAGTAATTTAATATTAACAAAAAAATAATTTTGTGATAAAATAAAGCAGTCGTAACTGATTTTATTATTATTTTATCATTTTCTTTGAAAAAAAAAAAAATGTCCAGAAATTAGAACTTTTCAGAAATTAGAATTACCCGAGGAACAAAGTGGTTCTAATTTGCGAGATTCTACTGTATATATATAAATTACTTTCGCTGTTTTCTTGTTATTTCCAACGTAGAATTTTGATTGTTTGTGTTGATTAAATTTTGTTGATTTGTTATTGTTGCCTACAATATAACAATTGCAATTTTATTGAATGTTAAAAAATAAAAAAAAAAACGTCTTCTTGGCTAATACAATTTTCTATCGTGCCAGCCTCGATTGTTGTTCCAATTTAGTTCGTTTGGTTTTTATGTGCAGATTTTTTTTTTATTTTGTCGGTTTTGTAACTTTATGAATTTCAATTTGATTTAGTTTTTTTTTTTAATTCACAGATGTAGTTGAACTTTTGGTGGTATTTGATGAAGATTTTGAACGGATATTGCGACCTGTTATGGAAAAACAATGGTCGGAAAAGAAAAGTGCAATCATGGCTTTAGATTATTTTAGTTTTTTTACCAGAGATCAGGTCAGTAAATTATAAAGAAGATGTGTATGTCTGTATATTTTTAAACATTTTAATCTGTGGCAACAAAGAGAGTTTTCGATTACATGGCAATTTTTTTTATTTTTGTACAAAATGTATGGAGTTAAAACAGCTCAATTTAAATTTAACCCGCGAGTTGACCTCACCCCTCCAAATTTAATAAAACTTAGCGCTGAGATTAACATTAACAAAAACGAGATTCTACCAATTTGTCAGGCTTTTGGTCATTCAAGTATTCGAGATATGGGGTCTTGAAAATTTGGAAAGTCGTCAAATTTTTTAGGCTTTTGGTCATTCTAGTATTCGAGATATGAGGTCATAAAATTGGGAAAATCGTACATACATATTTGACAAATGTACGAAATGCCGTTATCTCAAAAGGTACGAAAGATAAAGGCATTATTTAGGTGTGATGTAATAAGTCAGTCTTAAAATGGCATGTGAGGCGTGTTTTTTTTAGAAAAAGGTCAAAGGTCATTGTTTCAACCTTAATTTTTGAGAGCTATATCAAAAAATTTTCTTTTTTTTTAAATTTTGGAAAAAAAATATACACCAAATGTCCTGCTACAGGAAAACATGTGTCCCATGAATTTCTGAATAGTTTGTTATACACACTTTGTATTGATAGCCCTATATGGAACTTAGAAAATTGCGTTTCGACTCTTCAATTTTTCAAAGTCTGGGCTTAGGAGGCGAAGCTAAATATTAAAAAAAATGGTAAAATTTGTGTCGAGTTGCCTTGATTAAATATTTATCAAATTAAGCCATTAACGACGAAATTATAAAAATTCTAGGAAGAACCAATCTACCGGTATTGCAAATCTTTTTCACGAATTGATAAAAGAAAGATAAAACTAGTAAAAAAAAATTTAATATAAATGGATCTGGAAAGTTGGAGAGTGGACTTCCCGAAAACTCTCTTGACGCATTATCTATATAAATAAAAATGAATTGTCGTTCGTTGGTAACCGCATCAGTTGAGAACGGTTCAACTTAAATTTTTACATAATGAAAAATTGACCATGCCCACATTTACGTCCACTTTTTTCGATTTATCAAAATCGGAAAATGGCTGCACCGATTTGGGTATTTTTTTATTTAAATGTTCGTAGTAATCCAATTTAAGTTTTTACTGAAAGAAAAATCGACCATGTCCACTTTTACGCCAAATTTTTTAATTTATCTAAAATTTGATATTGACTGGACCGATTTGACAATTTTTTTTATACCCTCCAACTACAGTATGGGGGTATACTCACTTTGTCATTCCGTGTGTAATGCATCGAAATATCGGTCGGGGACCCCATAAAGTATATATATTATTGATCAGTGATCGATTCTAAGACATTTTAGCGATGTCCGTCCGTCCGTCCGTCCGTCTGTAGTTAACACGATGCAGTCCAAAATAAAAGAGCTAGGAACCTCAAGTTTTGCACAAATATGTCTTATGTTCCTAGGCAGGTTAAGTTCAGAAATTGGCCAAATCGGAACAGGGGGAAAAAAGTTCCCCCTTGAAGAACTAAACCAACCTCTAAAAAAATACACGTTTTTACAGATTTTTTTGTATTTTTGTTAAATAAATGAAACATTTGGTATATTTATCGCGATGGGAAGGTGCTCTCAACGTGCCCCACTGACCCTATCAACTTCGCCCCCCCCAAAAAAAAAAAAAAGAAACGCTCTGTCATTTTTTTTTTTTACATTTTGGAGGGTATAAAAGATTCGGCACAGCCGAATTTAACACTCTCACTTGTTATACCCTCCAACTACAGTATGGGGGTATACTCACTTTGTCATTCCGTGTGTAACGCATCGAAATATCGGTCGGGGACCCCATAAAGTATATATATTATTGGTCAGTGATCGATTCTAAGGGCGGATTTTACAGTCAGCACTAAGTGGTGACTTAAGCTAAGAAATTTCTTAAATCCAAAAAACTATTTTATAAAATCTTCTTAAGTAAAACTTAAGTCATCTATTATCATAACTTAAGTTTTACTTAAGTAATTTATTTTGATTTGACAATTTAAAAAAAAAATACAAAACAAAATTCAATTAATAATAAAAACATACAAAAAAAAAACAAAAATTCCAACAATTGCTCTTCTTTTCCTTTAAAATCTCCATCCGCCACTCTCAAATTCAAGGTATTTCCATCAAATTTCGCGAAATTTCCATCATATCGAAAAAAATAATTAAATAAATAAAAATCTGTAAGGAATTTGAGATTGGCCAAGATGACCCATCAAATGGGTAACATCAAATATTTTTCCTCAAGATTTTGTTGAAAATAATAAAAACGTTTGTTGGTGTGGAAATCCGAAGTCAAGCGGATGGATCATTTTTCAATGATGACCCTAGCGCCTTGGTCGTTTTGGTTCTAACAAGACCCAAGGCAGATGATTGTATTGGAAAAGAAGAGCAATTGAGTGATTAATGAGTATGTGATGAAGATTGTAATTACCCAAATTATTTGTACCAGATCCACATTTTAGAATACTGATCTATTGTTCGTCCGTCTGATTGTCCATGTATCGTTGAAAACGTCTCCGTAAAAAGGTTGCTGTTATAATTGGCCATATCCAAAGCTTTAACATTTCTTAAACATTATTTTTTTTATGGTAATATCACTCAATTTTATGGAAATACCTTTTATTTAAGAGTGGCGGAGATTTTCTATCAAATTGGTAACATAATCGTAATCAAAAAAAGTTTTGGTGGAAATAACAGCAGCATTTTCATGGAGACGTTTGTTGGTGTGCAAATCCAAAGTAAAGCGGGTGGAGTATTTTTTAATGATGCCCTTAGCCGCGTTCTAAAATGTTATGGTTCTAACAATACCCACGGTGAAAAATTTTAACGGAAAATAACAGCATTTGTGCGATTTTTCGTTAATTTACATTATTTTTGTTTTGTATATTTTTATTATTTTATTTTTTTGTATTCTTTTTGAATTGTCAAATCAAAATAAATACCTTGTGTTACCATATTTTTAGCATATTTTCTTTTTAACTTAAGTACAAACCGAAAAATCGAATTTAACTTAAGTAATAAAAAATACTTAAATAAATCTTAACTAAGATTTTACTTAAGTTAGAACTTAGTTTAGACTGTAAAATCCGCCCTAAGACATTCTAGCGATGTCCGTCCGTCCGTCCGTCCGTCCGTCCGTCCGTCCGTCCGTCTGTCTGTCCGTCCGTCCGTCCGTCTGTAGTTAACACGATGCAGTCCAAAATAAAAGAGCTAGACCCCTCAAGTTTGGCACAAATATGTCTTATGTTCTTAGGCAGTTTAAGTTCGGAAATTGGCCAAATCGGACCAGGGGGAAAAAAGTTCCCCCTTGAAGAACTAAAGCAACCACTAAAAAAATCCAATTTTATACACGTTTTTTTGTATTTTTGTTAAGTAAATAAAACATTTGGTATATTTATAGCGATGGGAAGGTGCTCTCAGCGTCTCCCACTGACCCTATCAACCCCCCTCGCCCCCCCAAAAAAAAACGCTCCTGACAAATTTTTGTTTTTAATTTTTTTTTACATTTTGGAGGGTATAAAAGATTCGGCACAGCCGAATTTAACACTCTCACTTGTTTTTAAATAAATTTTCATCATATTCAAACTTTGGTTTTAACGAAAAAATTAATTTACCATGCCCAATTTGGCTAATTTTTGTTGATAAATTTTCGTCATAATTCTACTAAGGTTTTTACGGATAGTAAAAGTTCCCACGCCCACTTTTTTCTATGTATCGAAAGAACTATAACGGCTAAACCGATTTGGTTATAGTCCGCAGAAGACAAATTGTCCACGCCTACTTTTACGCTCACTTTTCCCGATATATTTTAAATCATGGAATGTCTGGATCAATTTGTCTAATTTTGTTTTTAATGTTTGTCTTAGTCCAGCTAAGGTTTTTCTGAAAGAACAATTTTCCATTTCTACGCCCACTTTTGAATGGATGGACCGAGTTGGTTAAATAAAGTAAGGAAAGTAACGGTATGGAAAGTAAACCCACTGTTTTTTTTTTTTTTTGATATATGTGACAGCGCATAGAGAAAGGGACCTAAGGGTAAAAAAAGTGATGGTACACCAAAGATACACGTATTTAAATCTTTAAAATGGCTCTCCAGAACAAAACTGGTTTTTACCCTTAGGTCCCTTTCTAGTTTGCGCGTCACATATATAAAATTTGCTCTATATACAAATAGAATACACCCTAAAAAAATTAGTCCAGTTTCCTACTATAAATTGGGTAAATTTCAACAAATTCAAAAAATATACTACTTTAAAATTTTTGTTTTTCTGTAAAGACAGTTGAGCTCAGGCTCTAATTATAATTATGTATTATAATTTTTTAATTATGTTATATATGGTTTGAATTGAGAAAGGTGTGAAAGAAAAATTAATTTTTCTAAAAATTTAAGACATCCTGGTTCGTTTTTTACTAGTTTCATATAATCCAGTTATTATAATCATCAGAAAAACTTTTAATGTCAAATTTATTCAGTTAATAGTCAATTTTATTCTATATGTGAAAATTATTAACAGATCGCAGCCGCCAGGGATTGAACCCATGATCTGTAATGTTTTTTGCTATTAACTGCCTCTTAGGTACGATCACTCTAGACCGATACGCTAAGTTGGCTGTTAAGCAAGTATCAACTAAATCATGGTTTTTCAATTCTTGTGGTTGTTGCTGTTGTTATTTCGTACAGAAGAAGGTGAAATTGCATTATGGTGAATAAATTAAATTTTTTAGTAATCATCATTCGTCCTCCTCTCCTTCATCAACTCTAAGTACTTATTTTGCAACCTTGCCAGAACATGGTCTATATTTTGTAGACACAAATGTTAGGTGTTGCCATTTTCCAAAGATACTATATTGCCACTTAGGCCGACTTAAAGTCGTTATTTTCAAATTTTTGTTTTTCTGTAAAGACAGTTGAGCTCAGGCTCTAATTATAATTATGTGTTATAATTTTTTAATTATGTTATATATGGTTTGAATTGAGAAAGGTGTGAAAGAAAAATTTATTTTTCTAAAAATTTAAGACATCCTGGTTCGTTTTTTACTAGTTTCATATAATCCAGTTATTATAATCATCAGAAAAACTTTTAATGTCAAATTTATTCAGTTAATAGTCAATTTTAAAAGTTTTTCTAATGATTTTAATAATTGGATTATATGAAACTAGTAAAAAACGAACTACTTTAAGTTGAGTAAATTTTCAATATTTTTAAGTAGAACTACGCAATTTGTGTAAATTTACCCAATGTATAGTAGGAAACTGAAATCATTTTAATTAGAGTGTATCAAACACTAAAATATTAATAAAAATCAAATGAAGTTCGTTGGTTATCGCATCACTTGAGAACTGACCGATTTGGATAATGTTTTTTTTAAATGTTCGTCTTACTTTTTTTTTAAAGTTCGTCTTAGGTTTTTTCGGAAAACAAATTAATCACGCCCACTTTTGCCCTCCTTTTCTAAACTTTGATTTGACTAAACTTTTTTTTTTAATGTTCGTCATAGTCCAACTTATTGTTAGGTTTAAACGGAAATAAAAATTTTTTACGCAAACTTTTATTTCTATACACTCAAAATAATTACTCTGTTAAAAACTCTGTAAAATGACTGTAATCTTAATTCGACAGACATTTGACAAAGTTATCTGTCGAAATACAGATTTTAAGAATATACTTTGTATTTTCTTGTAACCGAAAAACAAAATTTTATCTGTAATTTTAGTTTTTACTTTGTAATCTCTATTTTATAGATAATAAACAGAGTTTTTTGGTAAAATACAGATTTTATACATTTTCTCGTAACCAAAATACTAAATTTCAACTGTAATTTAACTTAGTGCTCTGTAATACAGTTTTTAAATAAAAGCTCTTCAAAAAACTCCCAAATATTCCAACCGCTCTTTAAAAAGCGTCTTAAATTACAATAAAACCTGGTAAATTTTACGAGGATGTCGGGTAAAATTGGAGGTACTCGTAAAATACATCGTAATTTTCACAAAAATAAAAAAAGTAAATTTACAATTTGGAAGCATTAAAGCGGGCAAATTTACTCGGTGGCATTTTCCAATTGTCAACACTACTTTCACATTAAGGAAAGAGAAATTGATCAGAAACAAATAGTAAATAAAATAGTAAAATTCTGGTCGCTTTTATCAATATTTTACAGATGATTCTGTAAATTTACAGGTTTTTTTTTATCGAAATCATTTTACAGAGTTTTCTTCGTAAAATAACAAAAAATCTTGCTGGTTGGAAATCTATGGTATTTTCTGCTGGCTCAGCAGAGTATCTCTGTAATTTAACAGAGTGATTTTTTTGAGTGTACATTAGGGTGGGGCGATTTGAACATCTTAATGGGCGCTTCGCGTTTCTGATTCTTGGGATTGTACTGAGCAAAAAAGTCAACTAGACCATACGTCTACGGTGAAAATCGAGCCTCCCGATTTTGACTTGAAGTTTTTTCTCAGATTTTATTTTTTTGGAAAATTTGCAAATTTTCTTGGGCTTATATTTCGTAAACTATTTGAAATTTTGACTTATTTTTAAAAGTAAAGTTGTAGCTATTGTCTCAGGCTACAATTTCTCTGAACATATTACTTAGAAAAAACTTCGTTTTCATGGTCAAAAAGTCAAAAATGTAGAAAATTCACCACTTTTTGTAATTTTTTTTTGGATATTTTGGCCTATAACAGCCAAACCTTTGAGATTTTCGATCCAATACTAAGACAAAAATTGTAGCCAAGACAATAGTTAAGAACTCTCTAGTACATCGTAAAAGCATTAGAATGCTCCTTCAGGCAATTTTGGCCTTGTGAAAGTGCAAATTTTTTGTGAAAATATTGATAAATTACCAATTTCAGTTGTTCATAGCGCAAAATCATAAACATGTTATATTTCTTATTGTTTCCACTTTTTTTATCCAAAAATATAATGTTTTTTTTTTTGTTTTGTTCAATATTTATTTTGAAAGTTCATTTAAAGTACAAAGTAATTGTATTGGTACAGACAAGGTATGAATCAAGAAGAATTCCAATTTAGTGTATTTTTCATTCAAAGATTGCCTTCCAAATCTTTTCGAGATTCCATACGAGGCGCTTTCTTTCGGCCTTCAGATACAGATGCCATTATACCTTCACGGTTTTTGTCGATTGAGCGCTTAGCAACACTAGCTACACTCAAAATAATACATTAGTAGACTTACTAATTTTTTTTGCTAATGCTGGTTAGCTAACTTTTAGCAAAATTTTTAGTTGAGATTAGCATGTTAGCAAAAATATCTTGTAAACTTCCTTTAGCGCATTAGCAATTTTAAACAAAATTTTAACTAATTTTTTTTGCTAGATTTAAAATTGAGTCGAACAAATTTTTACAAGCTTTTTTTGCTAATATTAGCAAAATAAATGGTAATTTTTTTTTTATTTTCAGAAAACTTAAAATGGCACTATCTCGGAAACTAAGCCAGATAGAGCAAAATGGACCCCATTTTTGGTTCTCGGGCTCTCCATAGTATTGCCGGTCCTCTTCACATATGTGGACCCTAATGGGCCCTAACTTTGGATCCAAACAAGTTAGCATTCCCGAAAATTTTAAAATGCTTATATCTCGGTAAATATTGCCGACACAACAAAAAGTCCGAAAGCATTTTTGTAGCTCTCAACACGTAGAACAAGACCGCAAAAGCTCTCCGAGTAATATTTTTGAAGTTATCGAGGTTTTTAATTCTCAAGACCCCAGTGGTCCCCTATAATCACGTAACTAAGCAAGTTAGAGCGAAACGGACACAGATCTTGGATCAAAAACTATGACGATTTTTAAGGAACCCAACTAGGTCTAGGCCCATCGGGGTCTGGACCTATTGGGTCCGAACCCAATGGGGTCCTCAGATGTGTATGAACTAAGTTAAAAAAAAAAATTTAGTTAACTAATTTTTGGCAAAACATTTTTGCTAACTTTAGCAAAAAAATTGTGGGTTCAAAATCAGCAAACTTTCTTGTAGGTTTACAAGCTTTTTTTGCTAACATTACAGTTTTTTTTTTTTGAGTGTAGTAGCTGGACATAACGCTCCGTACCTTGAATATGACAAGGTATTAGTGGGTCTGGAAATGGTGAATCTTCATCATCTACACATTCGAGGTATTGTTGTAAATGTATTTTATGTATATCGTGGAACTATATTCAATTTGACGAAAATGAGTTTTTGATGGCAAAATGTTCGCTGGCATAAGTGTCATCTATGGTATTAATTTCAGAACAAAAAAATAATTTTAAGACTATTTTATTCCAAAAATAGCATGAGCTATGTGAAACCATGTTTTTTTATAAATTAAAATTTGAGCTATCTACAGTTTAGTTTACTAGGGTAAACTTTTAAATTAAAATTTTTTTATATTATCACTTTTTATATGGTGTTTCCATCAATAAAAATAATGGCAGTTTTTTTTTTTTGAAAGTTTCAACTCCATTCCGCGGTTAAAAACGCGGTTTTTGACCCATATTTCGATGCGGAGCAAAATCGGTTGAAATTTTTGCATATTTTATTTGTCTATTCGATTGTACAGCAAACACAAGTGTTATGACATTTTTCGCAAGCTTCATGAAGGTTCCAAATAATGGCGATAAAGCGCGAAAAAATCGATGATATAAAAAAAATTAAAAAGTATTTTTTTTAACACTTGTAACGGAAGGGCTTTAAAAACTGAGAAATATGGTACCAAATTCACATTTTTAACATAATCCGTTAAAAAGTTATAAAGCTTTAAAGTCTATATTTAATGAGCTATCTGCTTATGTTGATTAATTTCAAATAAAAAAGGTTGAGCTATCTGCTGTAACTCAGCGAATAATACGAATTTTTACAAACAAAGCACGTGTAAAATTTAGTAGTAATTATTAATTAATATTGTAAAAGATCGGCCGACAAAAAGTTTAAAAATACGCGAATGCGACGGTTTTTTTGCTCTCCTGAAAAGTTATGTTTTTTTAGATAGCTCAAATTGAATATAGTTTAACGATATGTAAGATATTGGATAGTTCTTACGAGTGTACTGATCATTTCATAGTTATATGAGCAGTATTTGCTGAGTTATTTGAGCCTTCAGTAAGTCTTAGTAAGAATATTAGTAATATTCTTGAGCTGATATTAAAAACTGGAGCCCTCTAGGAGTCAGTAGAAGAACTAAATTTGTTTTATCTCTATATTATAAAGTCTCTGGTGATCGTTTACAATAAACTAACAAAAATGCGTTAAATGAACTTAAAACAATACAAGAATAAAAAATAAGAAATAAAATTAATACAATAAAATAAATAAATAAATATATAGAATAATATAAAAATATGAAATAGAACATTTTTATGATTTTGCGCTATGAACAACTGAAAATGGTAATTTATCAATATTTTCACAAAAAATTTGCACTTTCACAAGGCCAGAACTGCCTGAAGGAGCCTTCCAATGCTTTTGCGATGTTCTAGAGAGTTCTTAACTATTGTCTTGGCTACAATTTTTGTCTTAGTATTGGATCGAAAATCTCAATGGTTTGGCTGTTATAGGCCAAAATATCAAAAAAAAATTACAAAAAGTGGTGAATTTTCTACATTTTTGACTTTTTGACCATGAAAACGAAGTTTTTTCTAAGTAATATGTTCAGAGAAATTGTAGCCCGAGACAATAGCTACAACTTTACTTTTGAAAATAAGTCAAAATTTCAAATAGTTTACGAAATATGAGCCCAAGAAAATTTGCAAATTTTCCAAAAAAAATTAAGTCTGAGAAAAAACTTCAAGTTAAAATCGGGAGGCTCGATTTTCACCGTAGACGTATGGTCTAGTTGACTTTTTTGCTCAGTACAATCCCAAGAATCAGAAACGCGAAGCGCCCATTAAGATTTTTTTCCTTCCTTACTAATCGCCCCACCCTAGTGTACATCTCAAATAGTAGGACGGCAGTGCCTATTTGGCTATTAGTAGTATTTGTTGGCGTTCGTGATAGTACAATTACACTCAGAAAATTATGTAAGTTACTACATGTTAGTTGTTTGTATATTTTACAGTAGTTAGTTGTTTTCAACTACAAAGTCAGTTGTTTTTGTATGAAAATCAAACAACTATTTCTGTTGGTTATTTTGAGTCGTTTTTTTAATAACTAACAAAAAGGTGCTGTGATGTAGTAACAGTCATTTAAAGTAGTAAATTTTTTTTTTTTTATCTCAAAAATTTTTAAAGTTTTTTTCCAAAAAATAAATTTTATTTTTTTTTATTTTTATTTTTCACAACTTTTAAAAAAAACTTGGAAAAAATTTTGTCCTCAATTTTTTTTCTGAAAAATTTAAAAAAAAAAATCCAAAAAATAAAAATTAATTTTCGTTTTTTTTTATTTTTCACAACTTTTTTTAAAAAAAAAAAAAATCTTGGAAAAAAAATTTTTTTTGACAATTAAAAAAAAAATATTAAATTGATTATTTTATTTTTACTATATGTTAGTCGTTTTGACTACAAATGTTAGTAGTTTTTACTACATAAGTCAGTTGTTTTTTTGTCAGTTAAAATAACTTACTTTGTTAGTTGATTTAACTGACAAAAGTAGTTGACCCCAAAACAACTAACAAAGTAGTTATTTAAACTGACATTTTCAGTTAATTTTACTAACATAATTTTTTGAGTGTAAGGTTTTTACGGAAAGAAAAATTGTCCAATCCCACTTTTTTCAATACATCTAAAATAGTTGATCGACTGGCCTGATTTGGGAAATTTTTCCTTAATGATCATTTAAATGTTCGTAACAGTCCATATATTTGTTAGGAAAGAAAAATTGTCCTCGGGCAATTTTTTTGGATACATCTAAAACTTATTTTTACTCCGATTCGATCTATTAAAAAAAAATATTTCTTAATAGATTCCGTTTAAAGTTTAAATATAAATATTTTTTTTTTTTTTATAAAAATCATTCTATATACACGCTTCAGAGTACAGTATTTTCAAATCATTGGCTGTCTATGTACTCCCTAATTGGTTCATTCGTGTTACGAATGTCGTTACACTAGTGTGTGTAGCTTTCTCTTGCACTGTGAGCATAGAATGAAAAACTCATTCGTGTTGAACGATAAGAATAGAATATTGTCCACATTCTAAATTTTTTAGAATATCTCTAAACGCATTTTAACACCATCCGTGCACATGTCTGGTTTAAACTTGGTACAAATGATATACAGGCGTATGATGGCGTATACAGGCGTATGATTTCACAAATTTCAAGATTTGGTATCAAATAACAAGTACAATATTAAAAAACTTATTAAAAAAATTGGAAAAACATTAAGAACCCAACATTTATTGAAGAAAAAAGTTTTGAAACTGAAAATTTTTCCGTTAAAAAAATCTCAAAATCTGAAAATTTTTTCTTACAATTTGAAACTTTTCAACTTAAGATTCTAATGAAAAAATATCTTAGAACCTGAAGTTTTATGTACACAAAAAATGGACCCAATTGTAAGTAAAATGTAGTCAAATCTTAAAATGCGACTTCGTCTTTTAGAAAAAATGTCTCAGAACGAGACCATTTCTTAAAAAAAAATGTCTGAGAATCTTACACTTTTCTAAAAAAAATGTCTCAGAATCTTATAAGACAAATGTCTGAGAATCTAAGACTTTTTCTATAGGAATAATGTCTTAAATATTGACCCGTGTAAAAAAGATTAGATCTAAGTGGATCTAATTATATATGAATATATCTAGTTACATCTTATACCAGATCTAATTATATATGGCAAGATATGCGAGATATTGGATTATATATAGTCATATCTCGTAAAACATGTACTTTCATTTTGTATGATTTGTTTTATATCTGTCATATATAGTAAGATCTTGGATGTATAATCAGATCTGTTACCATATCAGATTTAGTTTAACTTTTTTGTTTAAATATTTAAAATCTCCATCATACAATATTTAGCAAATATTTGTTTTTTTATTTTATTATTTCTTTGCAAAAGAAAAAAAAAAACAGAAACAAAACAAATAACAAAAAAATTTTGTTTTAATTGTGTTAATTTGAAATTTGTTCAAAAAATAAATGTCAAAAAAAAATCGTTTTGAAAAACATTAATTTTCATCATTTTAAAAAAACATTTTCGAGCTTAATACTGATCAAGGTAGATTTATATAAGGTAATATTTTAGTGACGTAAATGAAAACAATTTTCTTTCAAAATCATTGTAGTCGGCAAAAACGACTTAAATGTTCAGTGCACACATTAACCAATTTAAACACTTTTTAAGACTTTAAAATTTTAGAGAACAACTAAATTATAAAAAAATATTGGAATTCAAACGAAATTCTTTTATTTTCCACGACAAAAATTAAAAAAAATTAAAATATTTTTAAGCATTAAAAGCGTAGTGTAAACTCAAGTCATTTATGCCGAACAAAATATTTTTATTTCGTTTTGAAAATTCGTAAATATTATTGTTTCCAAATTTGTCAAAAAACTTACTGTGGAGGAAAAGTGAGGTTATTGGATCTTACCTTGTATAAATCTACCTTGATATTGCCTTAATTATGATTATTTATTACGATGTTGATTTGAACTTTTTTCAGACTCCACGGTTTTTTAATAATCTTGTTTTTGCCACAAATGCAAAGACAAGATTATTAAAAACAGAACCGTCTAAACGTATAAAAATATGTAGCAGATTATATATAATCAAATTGAATCAGTTTAGATCTGATAAGATATATTTAGATCCGAGATTTGTCCCCATTTCTCGGATCTAGCATATCAAATTATATATGGTATCAGATATAGCAGAAGATATAATTATATATAGTGTAATATCTATTTTTTTTACACGGGGACCTTTTTCTCAGATTCTAAGACCTTTTCTATAGGAAAAATGTCTCAGAATCTGAGACCTTTTCTATAAAAAAATTCTCAGAATCTGAGAACTTTCTATAGGAATAATGTGTCTGAATCTGAAAAATGTCGCAAAATCTGAGATTATTTCTAAAAAAAAAATTAGAGTCTGAGGCTCTTCTATATGAAAAATGTTTTAGAATCTGAGAACTTTCTATAGAAATAATTTCTCAGAATAAACGAATTTTTCTTAAGGAAAATTATCTCAAAATCTAAGATTTTGTGTATAGGAAAAATGTCTCAGAGACACAACTGAGACTTTTTGTATAGAAAAATGCTCAAAATCTAAAACTTTTTCTATTGTAAAAATATCTTTTTCTATAAGAGTAATGTCTCAGAATCTGAGTATTTTTCTATATGAAAAATATTTCAGAATCTGACAATTTCCTGAAGGCAAAATGTCTCAGAATCTGAGACTTGTTCTATAGGAAAATGTCTAAGAATTTGAGACTTTCTATAGGAAAGGTTTTTAAGCATCTGAGAATTTTTCGATAGGAAAAATGTCTCAGAATCTAAGAAAAAATTTCTGAAAATCTGAGATATTTTCTATAGGAAAAATGTCAAAGAATCTGAGACTTTTTCTATAGGAAAAATGTCTCAGAATTTTAAAGTTTTTCTACCCGAGTAAAAATTTTTATATGATGCAATATATATTGATATGTAATACAATATATAATTAAACGCAATTTGATCCGAAAAATGGTGGATGTTTTTGCATTAAAAAAGATCAATTTGTATAAAATATGATTTGATTTCATCCGAGTTTTGACCAGACATTGCCATATATTAGTGGATCTAATTAGATCTAATTGCATAAAAACATGTAAAATCCTGGTGTTTTTTGGTTTGGGTTGAGTTACACCACAGGTCAACGATACATTCACCAAACATATAATTTTCTTAAAAAAAAAAATGTTCGGGTACGCTTCGAACCAGATAGGTGATATACATAACCCTAACAAGGAAATGTTTAGGAACATTTTAAAAATTTCTTATAATTTGCCTTAAAAACTTAGAAAATTGTTGGTTAAATGGAAACATATAGTGTTATATATGGAACAGAATAGGATATATATAATTTTATATTAAATTATACAGAAAAACAAATTTTGTATTGACCCTCATATAATTTTATATAATTATATCAACCGTACACCTTTTAATCCGAATCATGATTCAATTATATATAACTACATATGACTGCATTTAAAAAATTTTGAAAATATCTTATGCGATGTATAATCATATATGATTTATTATGTTTGCATCTGGTTATATATTGTTATATATGTTTATTTTTACTCGGGTATAGAAAAAATATCTAAGAATCTGAGTATTTTTCTATAAGAAAAATTTTCTCAGAATCCGAGAATTTTTCTTTAGGAAAAAGGTTTTAAAAAAGGTCTCAGAATCTGAATTATTTTTCTTATAGAAAAACCGAAGATTTTCTTAGAATCTAAAACTTTTTGTGTAGAATGTTTCAGAATCTGAGAAAATGAGCTAGACTAGAAATATCTCAGATTCTGGGAAAATGTCTTACAATCGGACGAAGTGGAGTATTTTAGTATTTTAGTAGTATATGTATTCGTATTTTATGAATATGTTTATAAAATCATTTTCTAAAGTGACTTTTCCCGAGAAACGTTTTCCATTGGAAATACGATTTAGAGTCTTTGACTTTTTTTATAACAAAAACTGTCGTAACTGGAAATAGAGTTTTCTTTGAAAAAAATTCAGATTCTGATAATCTTATTTGTAAAAATGTATCAGCATCTGATACAATTCACACTTTAAAAAAAGGCTTAAGTCTCTCCAAAAATTACAAAATATAAAAAAATATTAATTTTTTTTCCCAACAGTTTTAAACTTACACAAAATGAAGAATCTGATTGTGTTATATTCAGTTCAAGGAAAAGATCGAGAAAAATTCATGTGCTGTTTTTTTGTAAAAAAAAAATAAATTGACAAAAAATGTTGGGCCCTAACCGAAATAAAATCCTGGATACGCCCCTGTTTAGGGTCAACTACTTTTCCAGTTAAATCAACTAACAATGTTAGTTATTTTAACTGACAAAAAACAACTGACTTATGTAGTAAAAACTACTTACATTTGTTGTCAAAACAACTAAAATGTACACTAAAAAAAAAAAGTTTGTAAAATGACATAAAATCCCCGTGATTTTACGGGGCAGGTTTTGTAAAATATGTACTAGCAAGAATCCCCGTAATGTTACGGGGATAATTTGTAAATTGATTTAACAAAAAAAGTTGTAAATTTACGAAATAAAGTAGAAAATCAAAAAATAAAATTGTAAATTTACAAATTGTTTGGTTTAACTACAGTTTTTTATGGCAAAAAACTTGTATATTTACAGTAAAAAGTGGTAAATTTACAATTTTTATTGTAAATATACCATTTTTTCTTATTTTGTTGCCGTAAAAACAGTAGTTTAACCAAATAATTTGTAAATTTACAATATTGTTTTTGTATTTTCTACTTCATTTTTGTAAAATTACAACTTTTTCTGTAAGTATACAATTTTTTTCTCTAAACTTTCATATTTGTTTTGTAAATTTACAAAAAATTTGGTATATTTACATATTGGTTTTGTAAATTTAAAGGTTTTTTCCATTGGTGCATCTTATTTTTCCTTCTTCGGCAGCTGGAGTAGCACTTTAACAACCTGAATGATTTTTTTTTTTCACTTGAACACTTAACAAACTTTTTAGAGTATAACACTGCACTTTTTTATTTTTTTTTTCGGAATTTCGTTTTTCTTAAGTAGAACATATGAGAATTGCAAAGGCGGCTACACAAGAAATTTCTTATATTTTCAAGAAAAACTAGTCAAAAAAATTACCTTTTTTTCGAATTTTTAATTATTTTAGCAAGTATTTTTAAAAAATTATAAAAAAAAAATTCGGATATTGTAGATTGGACGTTTAAGTACCTGATAAAATAAGAAAAAACTTAATTTTTTCAAAATTTACAGCTTTTGATTGACATTTTAGTGCCAGATTTAAAAAAAAGTACCAAAAAAAAATGTGGTAAAATTACCAAAAAATGGTAAAAATACAAACAAAAAAACTAGAACAATAATATAGTAAAAACATATAAAAATTGTGGTATTTTACTTAAAGCAAGTTACCAAAAAATTGTCTTGATATTCAATTTTTTTGATAAAGCTTACAACTAATTGAAAAATGTTTGTATCCGAAACATAAAAAATTTTCAAAATTTTTTTATGAAATTTTTTATTTATAAAAAATAATTTTTAACAAAATATGGACTTAGAAAATTTTTGCGTCTCTTATTGTTGCATAATTATTTTTCAATACAAATTTTTGTTTAATTACATTTTTTTGTGTCAAAATACTGAAAACCTTGTAAACTAAAAAATCTTGAAAAAAAATTGTTTGTAATAAAACATTTTTTGGTAGAAAGACTAAATACTATCAAATAAAATGTTGTTGTACAATTACAATTTTCTTGTGTAAAACAACTAAACACCTTGTAATTTTTTTTTTAATTTGTAAAATAATTATTTTTTTGTTAATTTACCTAAAAAAATTGTTAAATAAATTTACCAACATATTTTAGTAAAATTACAAAGCGCACGGTAGCTTTTGTTTTATTAAAAATACAAGAATTTTTGTAAATAGACAAAAATATTAGTAAAATAGAATTACAAGATCTTTTGCTTGTAATTTTACAAACTTTTTTTTTTGAGTGTAGTAAAAATAAAATAATTAATATATATTTTTTTTCAAAAAAATTAAAAAAAAAAAAATTGAAGACCAACATTTTTCCAAGTTTTTTATTTTCTTTTTTTAAAAAGTTGTGAAAAATAAAAAAAAATAAAATTTATTTTTATTCTTTGGAAAAAACTTTGAAAATTTTTCAGAGATAAAAAAATAAAATTAAATACTGTAAATAACTGTCACTACATCACAGTACAGTACAACTTTGTTAGTTGTTCAAAAAAACGACTTAAAATAACTAACAGAAATAGTTGTTTGAAATTTTTCATACAAAAACAACTGACTTTGTAGTTAAAAACAACTAATTACTGTAAAATATACAAATAACTACACGCAAAAAAATATTTTGCCAAGCGCTTGGGAGGAATCACGTTAAACAATATTTTTTCGTATATTATGCAAAAACTTATAACATTTTACCAAGCGTTTGCTTGTTTTATCTTAAAGTTAGTAAAATTATGCAAGCTCATGGGAAATTTCTTGAAACTTTTGTAAAGTTAGGTATAATTATGCAAGCGCTTGGTAAAGTATTATTAGTTCTCGCATAACATACGCAAAAATCTTGTTTAATGTGATTCCTCCCAAGCGCTTGGTAAAATATTTTTTTGCGTGTAACATGTAGTAACTTACATTATTTTCTGAGTGAAGTTTTAAATTTGTAAATTTGTTGGAATGATGATTTGTGAACATAACAAAAGTTTACCTGCTAAATTTCGAAAGGTTTCCTATTACAATATCGTTATTTGAATGATTTGAGCCAAATTTGAGGGGACGGTTGTATGGGGGCTAGGTCTAATAATGTAACGGTTTTTACTAATTTCAATAGGCTTTGTCAACAAGGCAAAATAAGATTCTGTTTTAAATTGCAGCCAACTATATTGATAATTGTGATTTGTATCGTGATTAGAACGTTTACATTGACCGACGGACGCTAATCGCTTATTCAGCTCAAAGGTGATTCTAAATAAATCGGTATAATTTAAAGTGTATATTTCGTAGATTTTCTTCAAAACTTACAATAAATATGTTTAGTGTTCCCGTTTTCAAGCTTTTATATTTAAGAAACATTATATATTTTATAACTCGTTAATGCCTAAGTGGGTAGAAAAATACCCATGAGCCACAGGTTCGTGTACGACAGATAAAAAACTACCACTTCAATGCAAATGCCCTAAACACTAACTGTGTGCAATTTGGTCAAAATCGGACCACGGAATCGGGGGTCAGGTATTAATGGATTAAAACGGAATGCACAATCTCAAAAATTTTCATTCTCCTACATTTTTTATTGGCAATCGATTAAACATTTTTATTTTAAACAAATTTTAGAACCCGTCCTGAAATTTCCTATTTGTTATAAAGTCAATTTATCAAAAATCCATCCACTTTTTTTTAATTTTTTTTTTAAGTTTTTTTTTTTTAAGAATTAAGCCGCATTCACAATGTTGGAGTACTCCAATCTGTGGAAAATTTTATACCTTTCCCTTTTGCACTTTCATATTTTTGAATTTGACTATCTTTTTTCAATTCACTCCAGAGTCAAACATGTTCTACTCTGGAGTTCCAATCTGGAGTTAACAGAGCCTATGTTAACCGTTAACAGAGAAAAAATACACCTCTGCGAAAGTGCCATCTCTAATAATGTCATAAAAAAATAATAAACAAATCAAAAATTGTGTTAATTTAAAAATAAAATGTTACAAAAATTAAAAAAATACAAAAATTTAAATTTTAGAATTATGTGGCCAAAATTTAAAAGGATATTTTCCCAAAATTGCAAAGCATGTAAGTAATATGTCAACAACAATGTGACAGAACTTCACTCTACATTATGCACGGTTAACATTTCAATCTGTGCCATGGATTGGATTGACTCTGACATTGTGAACGTAGCTTTAATGTATTCAAATAAATTATATTGAAAAAATCTGGTATGTTGAAAATTTTTAATTTGATAGTTAAAGCAAATAACAAAAATGTTGATCGAAACAATAATTGACTCTTTTAAATTTTGTTGATCAATAGATTTAAATGACATTTTTTGATTTTTTGTGTGCAGGATTACATATCTTTTTATAATATGTATCTAAACTTTTATCAAAATCAATGACCTCGAGTAAAAATTTTTATATGATACAATATATAATGATATGTAACACAATATATATTTATACGCAATTTGATCCGAATAATGGTGGATGTTTTTGCATTAAAAAAGATCAACTTGTATAAAATATGATTTGATTTCATCCGAGTTTTGACCAGACATTGCCATATATTAGTAGATCTAATTAGATCTAATTGCATAAAAACATGTAAAATCCTGATGTTTTTTGGTTTGGGTTGAGACACACCACGGGTCAACGATACATTCACCAAACATATAATTTTCTTAAACAAAAAAATGTTCGGGTACGCTTCGAACCAGATAGGTGATATACATACCCGAGTAAAAAAGAAATGATATAATCATATACAATATTGTATAGGAATATAGACTTGTATATGTTTATATCCGACACTATATGTTTCTAGATAAAATTATGTATTGGAAAAAATATTTAAATAATTTTTAATATAGTCTCAGATAAAGTTATATATTATTATATGTGGTCACATATATTATTTTATATGCTGTATATAAATATACAAGATTGGCCAAATTAAATACAACTCCGCATATAAATATATATGGTACCATGTCAAATAATATATTACATCAAAAAAGCAAAAACTTTCTAAGTTAATTTTGATATTATTTTATGTAATTTTATACAAAAAAAAAATCAAAATTGTTAAAGAAAAACAAATGATATAAATTATAACAAAAATTAATTTATATTTTTACTAAATTAAAATGATTAAAAAAACAAAACTTGGAAGATTGTTGCTAATTCTAATTTTAATATAACCCAAAAAGAAAAAACCCTAAATGAATTCAATAACTACATAAAAATATTTGTTTTAAGTTTTAAAGTTTATGGTCACAATTGACCTCAGAGTCTACGTTTGTTGACGTATAACGTCAGCAGCCACTTACAACCTAATGGTCCAAATTTTATTTAAAAAATTTTTATGAAATATCAGATTATGTAATTTTTAATATAATTTGATAAAATTTTACAAATCCACATTAGACCAAAATTCGGATCTAATTAAATCTAACAATATCATATATGATATTATTAGACAATTTTAGATAATTTCTGATACAGCCAATTTTGAGATCAGATTAGATCAATTAAGAGCTGCTACCAGATTAATTAAGATATAAATTCATAAAGGACCAGATTAATTTTTTTACTCGGGTAACCCTAACAAGGAAATGTTTAGGAACATTTTAAAAAGTTTCTTATACTTTGCCTTAAAAACTTAGAAAATTGTTGGTTTAATGGAAACATATAGTGTTATATATGGAACAGAATAGGATATATATAATTTTATATTAAATTATACAGAAAAACAAATTTTGTGTTGACCCTAATATAATTTTATATAATTATATCAACCGTACACCTTTTAATCCGAATCATGATTAAATTATATATTACTACATATGACTGCATTTAAAAAATTTAGAAAATATCTCACGCGATGTATAATCATATATGATTTATTGTGTTTGCATCAAGTTATATATTGTTATATATGATTATTTTTACTCGGGCATTACTATTTTTTACTACAACTGGAAAGTCTTGTTTACTTTTTGTATTGAAAATTTCCAGCTGTAGTAAAATGAGTAAAAAATAGTAGATTGTAGTAAGGTAATCGAATGGACCTTATGTTAACATTTCTTAAAAGAAATCGGGAATATAAATTGTCATGAATTAAATTGAATAAAAAAACACATTAAGCATTTTTTCTTCAACTTTGAAGATTATGAAATTTTATACATATGTAAGTGCAAGGCGACTTCGAAATGGTGGCAGTTGTATATTTGGTCCCAGTTCCCGAAGACCAAATATCAGGAATTGTTTTGATGGAATGTTGGAATGTACATTGTAATTTTTGCCGCAGTTAGGGTTCGCTTATGTCTACTTAAGTGACTCTTATTTGTTGTCACCGATACATATGAGGCATTCCACCCCAAATGTTCAGCAAAAAAAAAGTTATGTCGTGTCAATATAAAATCAACTGCAGAGTATTCGCCCTTAGGGCACTATTAAATAACAAAAATAAAATTTGAGTTTTTCAAAAAGTGGGCTTTGTAGGCGTGGTCAAATATTTAAAAAATATGAGCATTTTTTGCCTGAGTATTTTTATTTCAATAATTATGTAAATCTAATGAAACACAATAAAGTCTTTAAAATAAAAGTTTTTTATAGATTTTTGTATGCGATTAAAAAAATAAAAATTGGAAAATTTTCAGAAGAAGTTCTGAATTTTTCAAATTTAAACTTAAACTTTATTTATCAAAAAACATGACGCAATTTTATTTATTTTTTTTTTTAATTTAAAAAAATAAAATTAAAAGTTCTTTTCTATCTGTTCTGAAGTTTTCAGAGATGTGTTTGCCTTGTTTTCTAATTTTATACAATAATGGTGTGTATAACGTGTGCGTATGAGTAATAAAAACACTTAACCAATCCCAGCAGAAATTTTGCTGAACGTTCAGCAGCTTTTGGAAGGGGAACTTGAGTAAAGGAGCGCATCCAATTGCGCTGAATTCATGCATGATTCCCTAAGGCGATGTCCCACTTTAGAGCGCTAGTTGGATACACAGAAACAGCGCTCTTTAGATGCACTGAAATCACGTGTCTTTAGAGCGCTGATTTAAGCAGAATAAAGATGCTGTAAATTCATGTATCTTTTTAGCGCTGATTTAAGCAGATTAAAGATGCAGTGAATTCATGTATCTTTGTAGAGCTGATTTAAGCAGAATAAAGATGCTGTAAATTCAAAGTTGAAATCAAATAACTAAAATTTAAAAAAATATAACAAAAAAACTCATTCGTTTTACTTTACAAAACTTTATTTATGTGAAACAAAATGAAAAAAAATCGGAAGTGAACATCAAAAAAATATCGGAAATTTTCATTTTCACATTTTTTATGGGATTTTTTTTGGGAACAGCGGTCAAAGATGCTATGATTGAAGCGCTCTTTGCAGCGCTGATTAATGCGCAATAATGATGCAGTCAAATCATGTGTCTTTGTCTAAAACTCATGTTTTTTTATTCAAAAAGTGTTAAAAATATTAAAAAGGAAAGCAAGTGTAAAATTTTATCAAAAAATAATTACACATTATAAGTTTTATATAAAAAATCTTAAAAAAAAATTAAAATTTTTTCCCCTTCCTTTTACTGCATCCCTAAGAGCGCTCTTTGGATGCGCTACGGTATGCTATAAACAGATGCTGTGTCGCCAAAATCTCGATTTATTTCTGCTGGGATATTTAAAATAGTAGTTGATATTACTCATACGCACACGTTATATACACCATTATTGTATAAAATAGGCGTAGTGCAATCTCGAAAACAAGGCAAAACACATCTCTGAAAATTTTAGAATAGATGGGTGAAATCAAAAAATGTCAACCAAACCATGTAATCGTGTAATATCTCATACATGGGTTAAAGTATTCGCATATTTTTTAATGTACAACGTCGTATAGATTGGCGTTCTACATAACTAACAACAATCCGCACACAAAAAATTATTGGCTAAAAATTTTCAATTAAATGTATTGATCAACAAAATTTAAATAAGTCAATCAATGTTTTGATTAACATTTTTATTATTTTTTGTTACAAATTTTCAACATACCAGATTTTTTTTCGCTTTAATTTATTTGAATAGATTAATTCAAAAATATACAAAATAATCGGACTTTACTTTTTTTTTATTGTTGGCAACATATTGGAAAGCAAAAAATATGAAATTTTTGATAATTTTGTCATAAGCTTACAATTCATTTGTTAAATCAATCATAATTTTGATTGACTTTAAATAAAAAATTGATCAAATTTTTGATCAAAATCTAAAAAATGTTTGATTGAAAACATTTTCAATCAATCACCTACAATTTGATGATTGGTATAACAATTTTTTTAATTGGAGGAATTTCAATCAAAAAATTGATTGAATCCGCGTTTTTGTTGATTGAAATTCATTTTAAACTTTTTCTGTGCGGATATTAGTTAGCTATTTTAAACAAGTTATTTTCATTTTTGTAGGTCAAATGTAAACTCCGTCGCCAGTAACAAGTTCAATTTTTAAACTTAAACCGGTTATATCTTAAAAACTAATAACTCAAGAGCTTAATAACACTGTGCTACAAAAAACACAAAATCAAATATACTTTTAAAATGAGGTAGTTAAGGTTGTAGGTCTCGTCGAAAAGATCACAAAAATGCCCATCAAACTTGCCAGACACCCTCAAATTTTAAATTTATTGTCAAAAAACGATTTTTTGGGACTTTTCTCACTAAACCACGTGTAACTTAAACATTTTTTAACTGATTATCAATTTTTCAACTGTTTTGGATAGAAGAAGGATAGGGCTTTTCTTGTGAGTGAATTGGTCCATAAATATAAAAAAGATATGTATTGATTTTTTCAACCATATCTAATTTTTTTTTATTTTTTGAAAATTTTTTAAGTTTATCGATTTTTTTCTGTTATAGTTCGCTCAACAACATTTATATTTATAAACGTATTCTTTAAGAAAATTTAGTTGTGAATACGATGAGCTTTATTTCGAAAAAATCTAATAAAAATTGACAGAGTTGTGATAATTTTTCTAAAAAAGAAAATTAAGATTTTGCTTCAAATTGCCGTTCGCATAACCCAGGCAAAAAAAATAAAAAAATAAACGAACATACTAAGAGGTCGCGTATCATTATTTTAAAGGCTTTTGGCCTCCTGAATTCGAATTTGACCTTGAAATTGCGCTATCTTATTAAGTTTTTGATATATCAGTTTATGTTAAATATCTCAAAAACCTGACGAGATAGAGCAATTTAAAGGCCAGATTCTGATTCAGAGCGCCAAAAACCTTTAAAAATATTGTACATGACCTCTCATGATAAAATTATTTTTTTTGCCTGGGATATCTGAACGGCGATTTCCTGCAAAATCTTAATTTTCTTTTTTAGAAAAATTATCACAACTCTGTCAATTGTTATCCGATTTCTTCACGATGAAGCTTATCGTATTCAGAATCAAATTTTCTTTAAAAATACGTTTATAAAAATAGAGGTTGTTTAACGAACTATAGCAGAAAAAAATCGATAAACTCGAAAAATTTTCAAAAAATAACAAAAAAAAATTGATTTTATAGAAAAAATCAATAGATATCTTTATTTTACGTATTGACCGATTTACACACATGGAAAGCCCTATCCTTTTTCTATCCAAAACAGTTTGAAAATTTAAAATCGGTTGAAAATTTTCTGAATTACAAAAGGTTTAGTGAGAAAAGTTCCAAAAAAACGTTTTTTGACAATAACTCTAAAATTTGAGGGTGTTTGGCAACTTTAATGGGCATTTTTGTGATCTACTCGACAAGGCCAACAACCTATACTATGTCACATCAGAAGTATTTTTTCACTGTAGCACAGTGTAATTGACTACATTTTTAAAGAGGGAATGTTGACGTTCTTAAAAAACATTTTTATATAGTCGTAACCAGGGAAACCAAAAATATACAGTATCATGTTTTTTCCTGCGCATTGTATTTATAAATGGGTAAGGTGTTTATCCGTTTCAGAAGATTTTAAGAAATCTGGCATCGATTTGTTAGAGCATATTTTTGCATATTTTAGTCTTAAGAGCATATTTTTGCATATTTTGGGCTTAAGAGCATATTTTAGCATATAATACTTTTTTTATAACACTTTTTTTAAAATTTGTTTAATTTTTTGGGATGTTCTTTTTTAATTTTGTAAGTATATTGAAATGTTTGTTTTCTGTCGCTATATGAAACTGTTTTATTTAGATCTGAGTGTAGGGTATATTCAGCAACTTTGTAGAAAATATTAAGGCAATTATTTTTGTAGAACATATTAACCCTCTAACTACCCCCCATAACGGTATTTCTTTGGGTCTATTCCAGGGATGTTAAAGTTGGTACAATTGTACTTTTTTTGGTACATTTTGACCTTCAAAAGTACCTTGGTACTACCGCGACTCATTTGGTACATTTTAAAAAGTCTAAACTGTGAAACTTTTTTTTAGAAAAATTTCCAGAGGTTAAAAACTTGTTTTTATAGAAAAGACCGCAGAATTTGACACTTGAACAATTCATGCGAATATGGACGAAAAGACCATTTGTAAAATATTACAGGCCACAATTAAAAGCTAATATTTTTGCCAATTTTTTTGCATTAGCTTTTAGATTTAACTCACTTCTACCCATATACAAAATTTTTGTAAGGTTTTCGAAAGAGAGCTTGCCAAAAATTGGACTTCTTATTTTGCTTGAATGAATTGCACTTTTAAAGCCATTTTTTAGACAAAAAAAATCTAAATTTTACCAAAATTTTTGCAGAGGATTGTAGAGCTCTGCTTAAAAACCCATTTGTGCAAAAAATGTGTTTTCGAAAAAAGTTGCTTATTCGTCGTTATTCGCATGAACTGTTCACTTGATGAAATTCTTACTCACTTTTATTAAAGAAAAGGTCTCACAATTTTTCACAGAAGTCTCAATCAACTACCCATAGACAAAAACTTAACTTTTTCATAAGAAAAAGTAAGATAGTCGAGAAATTTTAGATCTTGATGAATTGTTCGTGTTCACACACTCAGATACATTTTTCATATTCATACACACACAATCAGGAACATACTTTCTGTCGAAAAACTCTAGAGTTGTGAGAGTTATTTCTATAGAAAAAGTTTCAAACACTGAGACATTTTTCCGCAGTTCAGATTTTAAGAAATTGTTCAAAAACGTCCTTGACAAAATGTTATTATTTTATATTTGTTTGCATGTTGGAGGGTATAAGAGATTCGGCACAACCGAATTTAACACTTTCGTGTTTTTAATTAAGACTTTATAAAAAAAAAAATGGTACTGTGAGGGTCCAAAAAGTACAATTTTTTGTGAAAGTTGGTACAAAATTGAAAACCCCATTTAACATCCCTGGTCTATTCTCTAACAAATTGTAAAAAACACCGCAAAAAAGGGGACATATTTTTTTAAGAGCATATTTTTATTGTTTTTAGAGCATATTTTCCGTTTTAAGGGCATTTTTAAGCGCATAAAACGTGTTTTTAGAGCATATTTTTGGTTTCCCTGGTCATAACTATCTCTTTTACCCATGCAAACACGGCTTCAATTGTGTAACGATTTTTCGACACTTTTTTCGACATTATGGAACCTGACAATTTTGTTGTTTTTGACGTATTTAGATAAATAATAGGTTATTGCCCCAATTACACAGTGATACAAAATCGAACTTTCGGAATCGGAATGGGATGAAACCAAAAGCAAATGAAAGCTGACGTTTTCCATAACAAAACCCTCAAGGCCTTTTTTTAGGTCAGAGCTAGATTTTATTTTACACGCATTTAAAGTTGGTGATTTTAAAGCATTTAAAGTTTTTGTGTACTAAACATGTCCTACTTTAAAGGCCCCTTGTGGTGCCATTATTGGACATGTAGGGTCCAGTTTCCAAACTTAAGCTCAAAATAACTTCAGCTATGACTGGTATGAATTTTGCTGCAATCGGTCCAGTACCTATTTACTAAATAGCCAAATTATTAAAATAAACCACTGTACACCGCACAGTGGATCGTGTAGAAGAAACACCCGGTCATTATTTTTTCGCTGTTTTTATTAATGAAAAAAAGGCTTTTTATATGTTTTAGGGGGCTCTGACTCCAAATTTGACGAAAACAAAAAAAAAAAATTCAAAAAAATCAAAAATGGCGATTTTTTATTTTTGCAATTTTGCAACATTCGCGTTCATTAAAGGCATATCATTATAATTTTTCTTTAGTTCAGCTTCAAATCCAAAAGTTAACCTACAAAAAAAAATAAAATCGGTCCAAATATGTAAAAAAAATCTACACTGAAAAAAACAAAAATTTTAGGTTAGAATAAAAAAAATTGCCCAAGTTCTTTAAAAAAAATATGCACAGAAAACTAAAGGTGCTTACGTCCTCTTTAATTTCCATATCGGTTTTATACCCATTTTCTTGAACCCAGCCGAAATATTTGACGGTTAAAATTTCAGAGTAATTTTTTTCAGTGTATTAATTGCCGAGTTTGAAAATAGTGTTAGTCAAATTATAAGGACAGATGATATTTATAATTTATATAAAGCTTTATAACTTTTCATTTCTATTTTTCGCGTTATATCGCGTTTTGTGAATTTAGATTTCCGCGCATTTTTTTTGCAAACCAAGCATGCAATGTTTTAAAACAATTCCCTCTTATCATATTAGCGTAAAAAAATAACAATAAATTACACATCTTCTATAAAAAATTATGTAAAAACTGAAAAAATCCAAAAATAAAAAAATTTGGACCAAAATATCTCGTAAAATATTACAAATTTTAAAAGTTTGAGAGCACATATGAATTCAGCGAGCCAAAATCCATATAGGACACAAATTTCAATGAGTTTGGATGATTAGTTTTACCCTTTGACCGGGACTTTAGATTTTCGATCCACTGTCCACCGTTGCGCATGAGTGTTATTTAAAGGCAATTATTAATATAAACCACTGGACACCGTTGCGTATGATTGTTATTTTAAGGCAATTACAATATTAATCATTCGCCATTAATACAGTTTTCAAGCATTTATTATTATAATTATAATAAAAGTGCACTAACTTCAAATGCGTGTAAAACAAAATCTACCTCTGAACTAGAAAAAAGACTTGAGGGGTTTATTATGGAATATGTCAACTTTCATTTGCTTTCTGTTTCATCCCATTCCGATTTTGGGTGTTGCACTGTGTTATTAAACGCGAGGCTATAAAGTATCATTTTGCATCATTGGTTTTAAGTTTGCTCATTTACTGCATATTGCTGTAAACTCCGTCTCCACGTTTACAACAAAACTACTTAGCGTGTATCTGAAATATCGTCATATTTTGACGTATCTAGTTGACATCTAATGATTTTTTTTTCGGAAACCAATTTCCGACAAATAGTTTTGGAAAAAAAGGGCTAAAAGTGACGAAATATAAACTCCGTCTCTGTAAACTCCGTCAACTTTTTTTTTTTTTTTTTTTTTTTTTGCAGATAGCATTAAAAAACCTTATGTAATTGTTAAAACCGACGCAAATATTAACACTAGTCATTCAAAACAGTAAAAAAATAATTTTAACAGAAAAAATAATAAATGTATTTTACATTTCCTTAGAAAAATTCTATTAAAATAAAAAATAACTGTAAAATCTTTAATAACAAAAACCAGAAAAAAATCCTAATTACATAAATTGTTAGCAATTACATAAATAAGTGTTTTAAATTACAATAAAATGTTGTCAAAGAAAATTCCAAAAATTTAATGTATTTTTCTAATGTGAATGTAAACTCCGTCACCAAAAAAATCATTAAATTGTCGATAAAACTTGTTTGAAACAATTTGTAGAAGATATATTTTATAGTTATATTAGTAGTGATGTAACATATCGATTTAAATAAAAAAGTCTACCAAAAATTAAAATTTTATGTTTGTACAATTTTGGCTCAAAAACACTGACATTTTTTGATTTCACCCAGATAGAAAAGCACTTAAACTTTTTTTTTTTAAATTAAAAAAAAAATGCGGCAAGTTTTTTGATAAATAAAGTTTAAGTTTAAATTTGAAAAATTCAGAACTGCTTCTGAAAATTATTCCATTTTTTACAAAAATACAAAAATCTATAAAAAAAACTTTTATTTTAAAGACTTTACTGTGTTTTATTTAATTTGCATAAATATTGAAATAAAGATACTCAGGTAAAAAAGTTTGATATTTTCAATATTTGACCACGCCTACAAGGTCCACTTCTGGAAAAATCTTAAATTTTATTTCTGTTATTTAATAGTACCCTAAGAGCGATTACTTTGCAAATGATATCCCATTGAAGCCACTATGGTTTTTCTGTAGTGGAACAGTTGGTGTGGAATGCCTGATATACATAAATGCATGTATTTAAAATACATAATTTTTTTAAACAAATTTTATTAATCATTTCTAGATAATTAATGCTTGCAAATTGTGTGTTCTACGTCAATTTGAGCCTCTGGAAACCATATACTATGAGGACAAAGGACAGCTGAGTTATGTACATTTTGTATTAAGTGGTGAATGTATGATTCTGCAATGTCTTAAAATGCTGGTATATTTGAAATCGTCAATGCAATATCCAAAAATTAAAGACTTTAGTGCTGGCACCTAAATAATTATTTTTTCTCTTTCAGGTCAAGCAAAAGAAAGGTGTTAAAACATTCGAATTAACTGATATAACAAAAGAGAGGTCAAATTCAATGTTCCAAGATCTTACAAACACACAACTTTTAAAGATTTTAAGAGAAGAAAGTGATTCAGAACCCATTTCTGCTTTCGAGATTGATAATGTAGTTGCTTCTGAAGAGGATCAAAATGTTATACCAAATGAAAATACGCGTGATGTAAGTTTAAATTTGTACTGTAGTTATACATAGGTAGAGTTTGCAAATAACCGCAGTTTTCTAGTGTTGTAAATTGTGGTTACTTTTGACTACTCAGTACTACTCGATACTTTTTCAACTGAGTACTCGATACTATTCAATACTTTTTTTCAAATACAAAAATTTAAAAATAAAGCGTTCCAAAAAATAATTTAATTCATTTTTCTTCTAAAATATATTTATGCTTGCATGACAAGGCATTCACTACACTCAAAAAAATAACTTAGTCAAAATATTAGTAAAAGGTGTTGTAATTTACTTCAACCAAACTTTAGCAAAAAAAATTGTAAAAATTTAACTTTTACAGTTTATTGTGGCAATTTACTATTGGTAAAATACAAAATTTTTTTGGTATTTTTACTATATTTTCTTGCTAGTTTTTTTTTTTATTTTACTATAATTTTAGCAAAAATATTAGTATTTTCCTTAAAGAAATGGTAATACTTTTTTTTCTTATTTTTTTTTCTTAGTTTAAAAAAAAAATTGTTTCAAGTGTTCTAGTGTAAAAAAAATCATTGCAGATTGATGATGCTGCCAACACCATAGCAAAGTAGCCATCCATCAACTGCATGTGCGCTCAAAAATAGGCTACACAATTTTTAGTATTTTTTACCATATTTTTTGCTAATTTTACCATATTTTTTGCTAATTTTATATGAAAATTTTTTAAAATTTGCCACCTAAATTGTTAATAAAAAGTTGATAATTTTGAAAAATTATTTTTTTAAAATTTTAACACATAGTTAGATATCTAATCTTCAATATCCAAAGTTTTTTTTTTTATTTTTTTTTAAATACATGTGAAAAAAATTAAAAATTCAAAAAAAAAATGTTAATTTTTTACAAATTTTACCTGAAAATGTAAGAAATTTCTTGTGTAGACTACTACGCAAATCTCATTTGTTCTACTTAAGCTAAAAAAATGACGCAAAAAAAATAAAAAAAAGTGAAGTGTTGTTCTTTAATTTTTTTTTAAAGTGTTTAAGTGAAAAAAAAAATCATTTTAGATTTTGATGTTGTTGGAAGTCCAGTTACTGCAACTACAGCTGCTGAGAAGAAGGCAAAAGAAGATGCTGCCACCATCAATCCGAAGAAACCATCCAACAACTGAAGTAATATGCTGCTATTACTACATTTAAAAAATGTGGTGCTCAAAAACAGGCAAACATTTTTTTAGTATATTCACCAAATTTTAAATCAACTACTAATCAGAGAAAAAAATTACTAAATAAAACAGTTTTTTTTACCAAATTACAAATTTTTTTTTCTATTTCAAATTTACCATTTTTTTTTGGTAATTTTACCATATTTTTTGATAATTTTACAAGGTTGATTTTTTACAAAAATAAAATGGTATTCTTGTAATTTTACCACTTTTTTCCTAATTTTTTGATTAGCAAAATGGTTTTGCTAATATTACCAAAATTTTTGCAACGTCCAAAACTACAGTTTTTTTTGCTAATTTTAACCATTTTTTTTGCTAGTTTTACAATATTTTTTTTTTGAGTGTAGCAAATTTATACTATTTTTAATCAATTTAAAAATTATTTTTCTAGGAAAAATATTAAAATTTTTCTCATTCACACAGTTGCATTTCTTAGTTGTATTTTATTGGTTAAATTATGCATTTTAAGTGAAAAATACAACCCTAAAAGTATTGAGTAGTTACTTTAGTTTTTTGAAATAAGTCTTATTTAATTATTTTTTTTGATTAATAATAATAATAGAAGTACATTAATGTGTAATAGAAGTACATTACGGAATTATGTAAAAGGTAGTAAGAGAAAGTTACAAAAAAAGTTTTTCATCCTTGTTTAAAAAAACAACAGAAATATTAATTAAAAACAATAAAAACTAAATTCGTTATTTTTTTTAATTAAAAAGTCTTCTCGATTTAACAATTTTCAGATTCTGAAATTATTTAAAAATATCGCAGATTTGTATCCTTCTTTTTAAGAAAATTGTCTTAAATTTCCGTATTTTTCTTTAAATAATTTTCAGTTTCAGTTTACAGCAAAAGTGTCAGATTCTAAGATTTTTTCTGTAGAAAAACAGAAACTTGTTCTGTAGAAAAGGTCCCATATTTTAAAATATTCCTTCTGTAGGAAAAGTCTTACATTCTGAAACACATTTTTGATAAAAAACTGTTTCAGATTCTGGTATTTCTTTCCGTACACAAAGTTTCAGACTCTGAGACATTTTTTCAATAGGAAATAATTCAAAAATTATTTAGACTTCTTAAGAAAAAGTCTCAGGCTTTGAGGCATATTTTGCTTCGAAACTGTTTCTGAATTTGAGACATTTATTTTACAGAAAATTTTCATATTCTGAAATATTTTTGCAATAGGAAAAGTATCATAGTCTGAGGCAATTTTTGTATCTATAAATTTAATTTTTTTATACCCTCCAACTACAGCATGGGGGTGTACTCACTTTGTCATTCCGTGTGTAACGCATCAAAATATCGGTCTACGACCCCATAAAGTATATATATTTATGATAAGTGATCGATTCTAAGACATTCTAGCGATGTCCGTTCGTCTTTCAGTGCGTCTGTAGTTAACACAATGCAGTCCGAAATAAAAGAGCTAGACTCCCGACATTTGGCACGAATATGTCTAATGTTCCTAGGCAGGTTAAGTTCGTAAATGAGCAAAAACGGACCAGGGGGAAAAAAGTTCCCCCTTGAAATAAATACAATATTTTTACATGATTTTTTGTGTTTTTGTTTAACAAATCCAACATTTTTATGCTACAAGAAGTTCAAAGTCCTGCATTTGAACCCACAGAATTAAAAAATATCGTTTTTCGGTCCGCCCCACAGTGGGTTGAAACATATGTAAACTGGGGATTAATTCAGAAAAGCCCTTTATTATAAATATTTATATTTTTTTAGACTAACTATACATTATTTAGTAAAAAAAATGTTTTACAGAAAAAAAATTATAGAAAATATTTTTTTATTAAAAAAGAAGATATAACCTTTTTATAAAAATTGGCTACTACCGCTCTATCTGCTCCAATAATGCCCCAAGACATGTCAAATGTGTGACCGACCCCAAATATATTTTCAATCCCAACATTTTCTTAGAATATACCTACCCTCTATCTTTAACCCTTAAGGTGGTCCCCATACAATTGTTGTCTATTTTTTTTTTTAATTTTTTATGAAATCAGCTCCTACCGCTCCCATGGTGCGTCTTAGAGTATCAGTCAATAAGACCGACCCCCATTAATTTTTACCCCCCAACATTTTTTGGAACATACTAATACCGTATCTCTACTCGATAATGGGGCTCCCATATAAAATGCCATTTTTATAAAATCTGCTCCTACAGCTCTAACTGCTCCAAGGGTGCCCCTAGAAATGCAAATGTGTGACCGACCCCCAATATTTTTTTAACCCCAACATTTTCTTAGAATATACCTACCAGCTATCATTAACCCTTAAGGTGGTCCCCACCAAATTTATTTTTATTTTTTATAAATTTGTTTTATGAAATTAGCTCCTACCACTCCCATGGTGCGTCATAGAGTGTTATCCACTAAGACCGACCCCCATTAATTTTTACCCCCCAACATTTTTTTGGAACATACTTATACCGTATCTCCACTCGATAATGGGGTTCCCATACAAAATGCCATTTTTATAAAATCTGCTCATACAGCTCTAACTGCCCCAAGGGTGCCCCTAGAGATGTCGAATATGTGACCAACCCCCAATATTTTTTTAACCCAAACATTTTCTTAGAATATACCTACCCTGTATATCCAACCCTTAAGGTGGTCCCCATACAGTTTTTTTTTTTAATGAAATCAGTTGCTACCGCTCCATGCTGGCTCGTAGAGGGTGAAATGTGAGATCAACTATCATTATTTTTTCATCCCCAACTTTTTTTTCAACGTACGCACCCCGAATCTCCTCTAACTAAGGGGTCTCCCAAAATGCCCTTCTCATATCGCTCCTTTACTTGTATAGTGTCATAACTCAAAAAATTCGTTTTTTGAGTTAATGATACAGAATTATTCGTTATATCATGCTTTATATTGTGTCAAAAATTCGTGTTTATATCTTTTGAACTCATCTTTTGAGAAGAGTACACGCCATTATTACATTTTCTATGTACCGGTCTTTTTCAATTAAAAACCAGTTTCAATAGTAAACTTTAAACGTGTTTTCTGCAAAATGAAATATTTTGAGTTATGACACTATACAAGTAAAGGAGCGATATGTTTTTCAGCTTTTTTTTTAGCAACTGGAGTTCTTTCACAAAAATTTTAATAAGTAAAAAAACGCGGTGCCTCTGCAAAAGTTTGGTATGGAATATATAAGCTAAAATACTATATTAAAATATCACTTAATAAAATTTGCTGGATCGCAACAAGAAATTTGTTGAAACTCTGTGTATATATCGAAAATACCCCAAATATGGAGCACTTTTTAAAAAAATATTAAAAATATTTGAAAAACATTTATCTAAAAAACATTAATGCAATTATGTAGCCAAATACCTGAAGTTGATGGTTCCATTTTAATAAAATTACTTTTAAAACGCTTAATAAGAATTATCAGCACCCAAAATATCTCAATTTTCAGTTTTAGGCACGGCACGAAAAATTTTGAAAAATTATTTGACTTTGACAGCTCACAGTCGATAGAATAATTTACTCAAAACAAAAGTTTTTGGCAAATAGTGATGTAGAATTTAATTACCTTTCACCCAGTATCACACACGAATGTGTAGGATAAAGTTCAGCTTTTGAATTAATCCTCACTTTTGGTACATTTCAACCCTCTGTGCGCCCCCCTTTTATGGGCGTAAAATAAATTATTTTTTTTAAATAATGATAAATTTGTATTTCTTTAGTGCAAAAAGCACAAGAATTAATTTTTTTAACACTTATTCGAGAGGAAATGTCCCCCCCCCAATTACCACAAACGACCCCCCCATAAAAAACGCCCCTACAATTTTTTTTTATTGGAGGGTATTAAAGATTCGGCACAGCCGAATTAAACACTCTTACTTGTTTTATTTTTCTTGGTTCCTTTTTTCATTGATTTTTCTAAAAAAAAACTCTTTTTGCTCTTTCATCAAGGCATTCTATGAATGTCCTTCGTCTGTATAAAACAAGATTATACACTTCAAAATGTAAAAAAAAAAAGATTTTTTTAAAATCTAATAAGGCGTAACCAAGGAGGGTACAAATACAGGAGAGGTGGATAGGAGAAGACTCAACCTAGCACTAATCTTAGCACAATACCACGGCGTCAAAAAAACAAAATTGTGCATAACAAATGGGAAAAAGAGTTGTCATGTTATTTTTATTTATTAAAAATTTTGGCATGGTTGCATTTTTTTGTTAAGGCAATGTTTTTTGGAGTTTAAATTAAGAAAAAAACATGTATACAACTAGTTAAAAAACAAAAAAGTACGACACGAGCAAAGTACAATTAAAATATATAAAAAACATAAACAAAATAGAGAAAAAACTGGTAATAAATAATTTAATTCTAGAAAAATGCAACCATGCCACAATTTTTAATAAATAAAAATAACATGACAACTCTTTTTTCCATTTGTTTTGCAAAATTTTGTTTTTTTGACGCCGTGGTATTGTGCTTGGATTAGTGCTAGGTTGAGTCTTCTCCAATCCATCTCTCCTCTATTTGTAAACTCCTTGGCGTAACGCCCAATAATTTTTCGTTTCTTATATTTAAATGTGAGTTACCTAAATCAAACGGACGTAAAAATTTCAAATTTGATGTGTTTGTTTTTGTTTTTTTTTACGTCTTGCGCTACGCATTTGATTCTGGTTCGACCCTAAAGCATATTCGGATTTAACCAAGTGTTTCCCAAACATTCAAATTAAAATATCGTTTTTTTTACACTCAAAAAAAACCTTGTAAAATTACAAGAAAAGCTTGTAACTTTTTTTTGCTACCTCCTATTTGACAAGAATTCCGTGTTATTTTACAAGCTTTTTACCAATAATTTTGTAAATATTATTTTTTTTTGACGCGATAAAACTTACAAGGAGGTTTCGTGACTTTACTAGATTTTTTGTTACCTCCTATTTTACGAGTATTCCTAGTAAAAATTATGAGTTTTTTTTTTAATTTTACAAGATTTTTACCAATAAAGTTGTAAATTTACAACTTTTTTGGCAAAATAAAATTTACAAGAAATTCTTGTAAATTTACTAGATTTTTTTTTTTGTAAAAAATCTTGGAAATTTGTAAAATTACAAGAAAAACTGTAAAATTACAAAAAAAAAAATTTTAATTCCGAAAATTTTTGGTTAAAAAATAAGAAAAACTGTCAAATATTGGAAAATGGGATTATGAGACTTTTTCTAGTAATTTGACAAGGTTTTTTTTTTTGTGTGTTTAGCATTTATGCAATTTAATTCATATAACCGTATTTTCAGATAAAGAAAATGGATACTAAAAGCATTGAAATAAAATGTGGCTTACGGAAACTTACCAAACAATCTGAGGAGTATACAACTGATACAAAAAGAATTCAATTGGAAATAAACCAAACTTCTTTTACCAAAAAAGAAGAGATAGAAAATAAAACCAATGAACCAGAAAAACCGCGAAGCGATATAGAAGGGCCCGACATGCCATATGCCAGTGATGATAAAATCGAAAACGTCAATGAGGAAAAATCAGTATTACAACCAGTAATACAAAGAAGAGAAACAGATCGACGATCTTTCTCTGAGAATAAAAGAGAAAGTGTTGGAAATGGGAGGAGCGCTATTAGAAGAGACGATTCCAGACGTTCAACTTTAAAGTCATTGCGCGAAACTATTCGAGATTCTTTATGTGGATCCAAACATATTTCTTTGCCAACTGCTGATATTCATCCCAAAATGGTAATGAGATGTCTGTATAGTTTTGCATTAAAATTTGGTTCTAAGACACGAACCACACATTGACTGAATAACTTACGTATACATATCTTAAATATTATTTTTTGTACAATCCGAAATATCGGACTAGACCTGATGTGCAAGGCCATTTTAAATTTAATTTTGTAATAACATTTGGAATGACCTTTTAACGAAGTCGCGCAACAAACTTTTAAAGTTGATTGGAAAGCCAAGTGTTTGGTTTTTTTCGAAATCTGTGGTAGAAAAAAAATCCTTATCTTTTTTTGGCATACATAAAATAAATTGGAATACAATTATTTTTTTTTTTTTTAATTTTTTTTTTACAAAAACAAAAAAATAAAAGATATTTTGCTCTAAAAGCAACTTAGAAAATTTATTTCTCGATAGTACGAAAACACACCTCTCTGAAATTTTCGTATCGGTTAGAGGACATTCCCAATGTTAGTACAAAATTTTGTTTTTAAAAATCCAAGAAGTTCCTGCTAGGAAAAAAAGGACTTTTTAATATTTTTTTTACTTTTTTTCCTAAATTTTTTAAATCCAAAATTTTTTATACAATACTTTTTGTAAATAACGTAGTTCACTCAAAACAAAAACTTCTCAGTTTAACTTTCTTTTGGAAATTTACACTCAAAGAAAAAGCTTCTTCATATTGAAGAAAAGTAACATCAATATGATGAAATGTTACATCATTTTTCGTCCAATGTAACTTGTCATCAATATGATGAAGCAGTGTCATCAATAACATTTTTTATTTGAAAAATAAGAAAAAAATAAAATTTTTTTTTTTTGTTATTTGATTTTATTTAGTTTATTTTTATTAAATTACAATTGTTTGTTATTTTCTAATTTTTAAAAACTTACATCTTTTTTTCGTATCCACCAAGATTAGAACGCCGGACCTCTTGTTTGTTGGGCTTAGCCTCTAGCCACTGACCTACAGCATGACAATACATAATACCAATAAAATGCCGTTTTGTTTGTTGTGTGCTAATAATAACGTTAAAAGTTTGTGCGTAACTATGCTTTGCTAAAAGCAGTGAGAGGGAAAGAGAGGGATATTGTACATTCATAAAATGTTTGAGTCTTTACAAATTCCCATAAACAAACGTTTAAAAACATGTATATATACATATTATACATTGTATATAACGAAAAATGTTGAGTCTTCACATTTTCATATTAGAAAACGTTATCAAACTAAGTAGTGGTGCAAGATTTTTATCTATAGTTGGCTGAACTAGCTAAGGCGTCGACAATAAACACTGCAACTTAGGGAACGTGGGTTCAAGTACCAGCCGGGGCAGGATTTTTTTTTTTATTGTTTTTTTTATTTTTTTATATTTTTTTAATATATTTATGTTGTAGGTTTTTGTTTGTTGGTGTTTTTGTTGTTTTTTTTAATATATTTATTTAATATTTTTATTTATTTTATCATTAATTTAATTATTTACAAAAATACATATGAAAGGCATATTGGTGACACTTTTTGATGACATGATGAAATGTGTCATCACTTGTTTTTTCAATTTGGATGGCATGTTTCATCATATAGAAGAAAATCTTCGTCAATATGATGAAATTTGTCATCAAAATTGATGACAGCAAGTGATGAAACCGTATCATCAATACGATGAAGAATTTTTCTTTGAGTGTAGATTGACTTCAGCTTAAATTAAACGTCTCTATTATTTAATCAGCTTCAATAAATATTGTTGCAACCAAGGAGTCATTCATATGTTTAAATATCGCCTGTTTTTAAAACTGGCCCACTCATCGAAAGCTATGGATAACACAGGTAGACAAAAGTTTTTCATTTGCCTGACCTTTGACAACTGATTTCTATGGAGTTTGGTGTCCTGATTCTGAATCTGTTTTCCAATTTGTTCCATCAGCTCTCGTTCGCGAGCAAATCGCTGGTAAAGAGTCAAAAAAGTGCGTGTTTTACCAACTTTGAAAGGCTACAATTGCTAACACTAATTTTAGAGCCTCAGATGTAAACACGAACTTAACTATAATGGATGCGAGGATTCCAAAACTGGTATTAACTTTTTTCTGACAGCTTTAGTTTTGGATTTATATATAACGCAAGCAAATTTCGAAAAATCGTTCTCATCATTCCAGCCAAACAACTAGTCTGATTGACTTCTTATGTACATCATGTGTTAATTTGTTTTCAGGAATTGCCTTAGCAAGGTCAAAGTGAGTTCACAAACCCTTTGCAAATGTCTGAAGTTGCTAAGAAAATGCTAATTAAAAGATATATGTAATGATAAAAAAATATGTTATTTCGTTGCTTCATAACTCGAAAACTAAAGCCTGCACGATAAAACTAATATCATTTTAGAAATCTGCGTGCCTTATTTAGTCCAAATCGTGTCCTCAAACTCTGTCAACGTGATAAATGTGCTCAGATTTAAAAAGGGCACGAATGAAATTTTTTTAAATTTTATTATAGCGATATCTCAAAAACTAAAAATGACTCAAAAAAAGGAGAGGCATTTTTGGAATCAGCATATCCAACGTACCTTAAATCGTCATTCACTTTATGGATGCAAGACCAGTGTTGGTAAATATGGACTCACAAACATGCCAAAATTAGCCTTTTTCCAAAGTTTCCTTAGGTTATATCTAGTATTTATAAAAAACCGACATTTTGGAAAACCGGTTTCTCGGTTAACCGAAATTCAGCTTTTTCGGTTAACCGGTTTTCTCGGTTAAACCGGAATAAAAAAACCGGTTAACCGGTTTTTTTTCTTTAACTGACAAACCCAAAAAATACTTTAAAATTGCTAATTTTTATTAAATAAAAAATCGAATGTAACTAAAGTTAACTTATTTGTTTCTTTCAGCAAAGTTAGCAACTGTTATCCTTTGAAAATAGCGGTATTTAAATACGGTGCTTTATTTTCTTATATTCACCGGAGCATTATTTTAATTTTTATTGGTTTTATTTAAAAAACAAATACATCAATTCGTTTTAAATTGTAGTCCGTATTTTATATTAATATTCTTTTATTGACATTTTCTCCATTAATAAGAATTTTAGTACCTAATTAACAGTCACTTATAACACAAATATTTACCAGATTAATATTTCTATTTGGAAAATTGTTTCTTGAAGACAAAAAGTATTTTATACTTCCTTTCTCACGGATTTTCAAGGTCTTTTTAATGAAATTTTGAAAATATCATAAAAAAAGTGCAAACCCTTAATATTTCCAAAATATTCCGTTTGAATGTATTTAAAAAAAAAACCGGTTAACCGACAGAAAAAAACCGGTTTTCGGTGCACCGGAATTTTTCAATTTCGGTTAACCGGTTTGCAAAAAAACCGAAATTTTGTGAAAAACCGGTTTTTCGGTTAACCGGTTAACCGGTTTATAAACACTAGTTATATCTCAAAAACTAGAGCTGACCCAAAAAACTGTAGCCAGATTTGAAATCAGCGTACCTCAGTGACCCAAAATTAGCTATCAGAACCCGGGCAAAAACAGCGTTGCCCTGTGTAATCGATTATTTTTAATTTTCGACATAATTTCTAGTGTCCGACCGAACAGTTCGGCCAAAAAATGTCATTTAATCAAAAATTTGGTATTTGGAAGTACTTTTATCATCTTTTATTATATGGGGTAGAATTGTCGAGGCGATGGAAGACGATTCTGAGTGTAAAATTTAAGAACGAGTACGAAGTTAAGCCACAATTTCGAAGTTCGGTAACCGAACTTTTTTTAATTTGGCCGAACGTTTGGTTACCCAACATCTAAATTGGTGCTTAACTTCGTCCTCGCCATTAAATTTGAAAGTCAGACTAGTCTTCTATCGCCTCAACAAACAAACAGCCATCAGAAAAATGCTTGCAAATAATAATTTTTGGCCAATACCGTTTTTTGGCCGAACTGTTCGGTCGGACACTAACAATTTCTATCTAAAATAGGTATTTTCCTGTCAAATTTTTTTTTAGAAATTGGTTAAATACAATATCCGTTTTTTGACAAAGACATTCCGCTAAGAGAAAAAGTTTCTCATTTTTCAATATGTTTAAGCTTAATTAATTAATCTTAAGCAGCCTTAGAATTGTCTTTCGAAAGTAAGAGCGTTTTTTATCTCGTAAATTCGCGAAATCGATCGAGGATCATGAATATATATACTTTTTGGGGTCCTAGACAAATATTTCGAGGCATTACAAACGGAATGACAAACCCCTTATCACTTGAGTGGAGGGTATTAAAATCAAAAAATGGTGATCCTGTTCTGATTTTGCCCATTTATGAACTTAACCTTACCAGTGTGGACTGCATCTTGGTTTCTAAAGTCGGACGGACGGGGAATTACCCAGAATCTCTCACTGATCAATAACATATATATTTCATGGAGTCCTTGACCGATATTTAGATACGTTACACACGGAATGACAAAGTGAGTATACCCCCACACTGTGGTTGGAGGGTATAAAAATGGTGTGTTTTTGTGGTTGGTTTAATTCAAGTTGGTTTCAATTCAAGGGGAGAATTTTAAAAAACTTAAAATTAAAAAAAATCGGTAATCCGCCAGTTTAATTTGGCATGGATTTACTCATAAAAAACCTTATGTCCGATGATTTTAAGGCGATCTAGCTATGTATGTTCGACCATCTGCCTGTTGTAAGCTCAACATTTTTATAGAGAAGAAGACAATTTCCATGGGACGAAACTATAAATGTTTGTAGATTTAAAGTTTACTTGAACGAACTGAAAACCAGGTTAATGGAATTATAAAGTCCAAGAATCAAAAATTTCTGTTATAATTACACTACTGAACATTTCGAAAAAAACTTGATGCGACTGGAACGCGACTTTACAGAGTTAATTGCAGTCGTTCTAGTGATCACAAATCTGGTCTCCAAACTTTTCCATCACATCAGGTTTTTGAGAAAATTGAATTCAAAGTTCAAAAAAATCGCCGTTTTGGACATTTTTGGCAACTCACAGCGGATGAACCTGATAAAGTAAAGCTTAAACATTGCTCTTACGACTCATTTGGTCAGTCGCCTTAACCCTTAGGGCACCAATTGTCTCTCAATTATGTCTTATTCCCAAAATACGATTTTTTTGCAACAAATTAAGTAAACATCGAAACGCGAATGGAACGCCACCTTATACACAAGATTATAATTATTCTCCTGATCATAAATTCGGTCTTCAAACTTTTCCATCACATCAGGTCTTTGAGAAATTTGAAATACAAGAAATTGCATTTTCGGACTTATTTGACATCTTTAAATTACCCTCGACTTATTTTGCAGTCACCATCACATCAGGTTCATCCGCTATAAGTTTCCAAAAATGCACATTACGGCGATTTTTTTGACCTCATTTTTCTCAAAAACATGATGTGAGGGAAAAGTTTGGAGACCATATTTTTGACCAGCAAAACTATTGTAATCAAGTGTATAAGATCGCATCCCAGTCGCATTTTCGATGTTTAGTAGTGTTATCGTCATCATAAAAAAATATTTTTTATTTTAGAATTCTATTGGAAAATTCGAAAATCATTTCATTGATGTTGGCTCTTTAACATTTGGTAGCATTTTTGGTTTGGGCGAAAAACTGGAGCATCGGGTTATAATGGCACGCACTACCGTACAATGTTTGATGATACCCAGGTTTTGGCTCTTTGAAAAAGATCAAAATCCCGGTAATGTTTGGCAGCGCAGACGTTTTTATTTGGATTCAACCATTCCATCACGACAAACATTATTCAAAGACTTTCTAACCACCCGCCAATGGCAGAAGTTCAAAACGAATCTCATACAGAGTCATTTAAATTCTAAATCTATAGCAAATCCTACTCGTATCGAAGACGTACCCATAATATGTCGCATAGTCGAAGCAAGAGAAGATTAATTTGAATAATATTTGAATAACATTATTTTATACTCGTGTTTGTAATAACTTTTTGAATTTATATGTACAATAAATCAATACAAAATTATGACCTACACTAATGTTTTTAGTATTTTCTTTTAATTATAACGACCATGTTTACATGATAAGAGGACATTCACATTTGACACCACAACCCTTAACACGTTGACTATGAGCTGCAACAAGTGCTTGTTGAGGAATTTCTTCGTTTTAATTTCGATTTCACGTGAATTATTTGTTTTGTGATTTGGTTGTCCTGGGAAACAGTTTTTTTTTGTGTTTTGGTCGGTTTCTTTGGTATTTCAACAATTTTTTTCCTCATTATTGATCCAACTTTCTAAGCGAAAAGTAGAAAAAATATTCAGCCAGAAAGTTGATTAAATAAATTTTGTTAAAATATTTTGCAAAATGTCTACACTACAAAGACCTCGAGTTCCAGAGGGTCTTCGAGATCTTATGAAAGATCTTACCAGAGAAATTTTAAAAGAAAAACCTACCGATATCTATAATTTTTCGGAAAACTACTTTCAATCTCGTTTACCAAAGAAGAAAAATTATGCAGTTAAGGATTTTGAGCCGAACACTAACAAATATGACTTTTCCTATATACAAAATCCACAACGTTACCAAATTCCTGTGGCTTTGGTGTACTCGATTATACCGGAAGGACTTACAAATCTTATTAAAGATCTTATAAAGGCCATACTTAGAGAACAGCCGGAAAATTTATGCGATTTTGCGGTGGAATATTTTCGTCATTTAAAAACTGCTACTAAAACTGCAGAATCAAAAGAAATTAGTTATACTGCCTATGAAAATTATTTCATCAACAAGGAACGTTTCCTTTTTACACCATATGTTAAGTGTACTTGTGGTAGAACTTTTGGTGAAGGATTTGGCAGCAGTTATCAATTGGATCACCTAAGTGCCACACACCATATCCATCAAAATGACTCAGCCGCACACAAAATTGAAACCATAACTACAGGAATTGAGGATACAAACAATAATAATGTCATCAATGCTGATGGTCTAGAAACAACTACGATTTATTCCGAAGAATATGTAAATTCTATTTACATAATTCAACGTTATTTTCGTCGTTATTTAAAAAGGAAAACTTCTACAGTAAAGGCTAGCAACGATAACCTCATCTCCTCCCAAGAGCTTGCTACTACACAAAATATGAGTGAGGAAACAGCTGCCATAATTATACAAAGAACTATTCGAAAAGTTTTTGGTGGTGATGTTGGTGGTAGTCGGGGATCAAGAAAACAGTCTACCGTAGAAAATGAAATAATACCAGTTGTTCCACAATTACAATTGAACCATAATGAAAATGATAATATTTCAGAAGCTGCTTCTTACACTTCAGCATCTACAGCTCAGTTATCGGCCTCAGAATCAGGACGGGACACATCAGAATTAAGTACCGCTGAAAATATTCTAAGAAAAACCATTGTAGAAGGTGAAGAAATTGAAAATGACCATGAAAATGTTACAGATTTTGGTACTCAAAATGAAGCCATATCAATTAACGATGTCACAGAAGTCATTAATAATGAAGGAGCAGAATCTGGAAGAGAATTTTCCAATGTAACAAAAAATGAAGATACAAAGGAATTCATAGGTGAGTTGCAGCAAAACGAAATTATAAGTGTGTTCCAGAACTTTCCGGGTAAAGTTCGGTAAAATGAGAGCAAATCAAAAAACCTCTCACGATACCACAAAAATACACAAAAGTACGGGAACGCTAAAAACCACATTTCAAGCCCAAAATAATAGAAAATGTAAACAAACCAATAACGCTAAAATATTTTCGTAAGAAAAATTACTTTAAACAAGAAAACAAATTGTAAAAGTTTATTTTAATAACAAATTATCTTTTTTTGTATTGAAATAACGCATTTCCTTGGTTTAGTTCTTTATTTTATTTAAATTTCCAATTTAGCTTCACAAAAAAAAATCAGCTGTTTTTTCAACATCTGACTGTTACCATTTTACCCGAAAAAAAAGTGCGGGTAAGTTCGGTAAAATGAGAAACTAATTTATTCTCTCAAAAACTCTCTCATTTACCCAATTTTTGCGTACGGGAACGCTTTTCGGGCTGGTTTGGGTACCCGCGGGCACCCGCGGTAATGTTGTGGAACAGACCTTATATGTGTAACAATTTTCTTTATATAAACACAAAAATCTGCATTCCTTACGTGATATTTTGGCCGCTGTTTCAAAAAAAAGTAATTCACCAAAAAAAATGTGAAAGTGAAAACTTTCGAATTTTTTTGGTGTTCTAGATTTCATACAATGAAATCGGTTCTAGTCTCATTGAACCCAGGTTTTTGAATGTATTAAATGTTAACAAAAAATTATAGTCGGTCAAGACCGACCACAAAATACTCTACACAAGTGTTTTTCTGAAAAGGTTTCCAGACTATCTTTTGTTAGATCTTATTAGTGGTATTTAAGCCAAATTTAAAGAAGGTGTTTTTATGGGGGCTAGATCTTAACATAACCCATTAATTTCCAATTTCACACAAATAAATTGATAATTGCGACCTGTATCGCGTAAAAGTGACTAAAAAAGCGATTTTGAGTCAATCGGTATACTTTAATATGGGTCTATGTAGTAATAATTAGGGCGGGTCGATTTGTATGGATCGAAAAAAACTGAAAAATCGTATAGTAAAAACAAAATCTACAAGAAACTCTAAGAGACTCTTCCAAAGAAACCATTGGTCTAAAATGAAAACCTATACCGCGCCTAACGACATGAAAATCCGTCCGTCCGTCTGTCTTTCTGTCTGTGTAAAACACGCTAACTTTCAAATGTTAGCAGAAGAATGAAAAATATATACGGCAAGCTACTAAATCGTGGCGTATATATTTGTTATACTTCCGGTCAGATTAAAACTAAATTTCAGCGAAATCTGTCCAGTGGTAAATAAGTTATTAGCAAAATGGGGAATTTCTGATGGGTTTTAACCCGAACTCCCAGGTTGAAAAAAACGCTAAACACGCTTTGAAAAGGAATGGTAATGGAAATTTTTGTCACTCAAAAAATATTAAAAAAATAATATTACACTCAAAAAAAAAAATACACTCAAAAAAATTTACACTCGAAATTTTTTTTTTACAAAAATTATTAAAAAAAATTTTACTCAAAATAAATCAAATACTGAATATTCAGTTATCAAAAATTTTTATCGAACACAGCTTTTTTCCTCTCCGATATGCAACTCTCCAATTTCATCCCACAAGAGTATTTATGTGTTTTTTTTTTTTTTTGACAAAATAATGATACCTCAATTACACTTTTATGTACTAAGAAAAATCCGCTGCACCAGCTTCCCTTTGTAATTAACATACAAAGGCTTTGGAGGGTATCGATCCCACAACCCCTGCACTTACTTTCAGAGTATCACGCTACATGTTAATATACTGCAGCGCAATATAAAATAAATAATGGAGTAAAATTATCATTGATTAACGATAAAAGCAGCGATTTATTGTTAATATTTCTTATTATAATTTTTTGTCTGTGGCGTTTTCATTACAAATCAATCTAATTATTTATTTCTTCATTTCAGGGATTATGTCTAACATACTTGCCGGTCATAATCCCAAAAATTTTTCGAATTATATCCAGCGTCAATTAGTAAAACAATGCCGCTGGATATATTCTAGCATCATATCGGTATATAAAACTGTGTTTTCTTTGCATCTGAGGTGTATTGTATGTTCAGCAACTTTGTAGAGAATATTATGGCAAATATTTTTGTGAAACATATTAACCCTCTAACTCCCTCTCATAACTGTATTTTTTGGCTCTTTTCTAACAAATCGCAAAAAACACCCCGAAAGAGGGGGAGGGTGGGGATGAAATGTTCTACAAAAATGTTGCCAATAAAATTTACCTATATACCTCAGAGCACACCAAAGCCAAAAAATTAACACAAACACCAAAAAAGAGTCAAGTTCTATGTTTTGCTTATGAAAAAAGGACGGACGGACAAATCTTCATGTCGTTAGGCGCGGTATAGGGTTTGATTTTAGAAACACGGTTTCTTTGGGAAATATTCTTAGAATTTCTTGTAGATTATGTTTTTGCTATACGATTTTTGACAAAAAAAATCGACCCGCCCTAGTAATAATACTTCGGATAGTTACAAATACCAGCACAAGTTCATAACACCCTGTACCACAAGTGTTGTAGGGTATAAAAACGGGATTTTTTTAGAATTTATCAATTGTTTTTCAGAAATTATCAATTGTATTTCAAAAATTATCAATTTTATTTCAGAAGTTATTAATTGTATTTCAGAATTTATCAACTGTATAGTAATTGTGTTTATATATTGTTGGACTGTATATTTTATAACTGAATTTTTATTTAGTTCGGTTTGAGTTCATATTAATTATTTCTAAGAAATAATAATTGTTGTACAATGAGCAAATCTGAAAAAAATCAAGTGACAACATAGGCTAAGTGGAGATGTGGACAGTTTTCGGAAGATGCCACCCTTCCATCATCAGCGCTCCTTCGATTGCCACACACTTAATGTGTGTCAGATTAAAATTAGCCATTTAAATGAAACTTTTGAACAAATTAAGAATTGGAATTACTCCTCTTTGTGTTGAATAACCTGTATTCACCATCATTTGTGTTGTATTCATTTGGCAGAAACTTAATCCATCTTAACTTTTAACAGAGTTGTATTTTTCCCATTGTTAACCCTTAGTAGGACTTATCAAGTCTTGTATTTCAGAAATTATCAATTGTATTTATAAAATTTTTAATTTATATTTCAGGAAATATCAATTGTATTTCAAAAGTTATCAATTGTATTTCAAAAATTATACATTTTATTTCAAAATTTATTAATTACATTTCAGAAACTAACCTTCGTAAAACAACTTCAAAGTTTCTGAAATACAATTGACGATTTCTGAAATACAATTGATAAATTCTGAAAAACTATTGAAAATTTTTGAAATACATGATAAATTCTGAAATAAAATTGAATTAATTCTGAAATACAATAGACTATTTCTGATAAACAATTGATAACTTCTGATAATATCTAAAATACAATTGATAACTTCTGAAATACAATTGATAATTCTGAAATTCAATTCATAGTTTCTGAAATACAATTGATATTTTCTGAAATACAATTGATAATATCTAAAATATTTTTGATAAGTTCTGAAATGCAATTGATAACTTTTGAAAAAAATTAATAATTTCTGAAATACAATTGATAAATTCTGAAATACAATTGATAACTTCTGAAATAAAATTAATAATTTTTAAAATACAATTGATAATTTGTGAAACACAATTGGAAATTGTGTAGACAAAAAGCAAACATTCAGCGTGTTCAGCAGAGAAACCTGCTACTCAACAGTTGATATGTAGTAGGGATGCCAAACGGGATTGACATTTACAAATCCCGGGATTCGGGATTTTAAATTCCTAATCCCGGGATCCCGGGATTTTTCGGGATTTCGGGATTTTTCGGGATCCCGGGATTTTTCGGGGTTTCGGGATTTCGGGATTTATTAAAATTAAGATTTTTTTACGTTATATTTTTTATAATTTTTTTCATAAATAAATATTCAATTAATTCATAGCCATTGAATAGTTATCGCAAAGTTTTACATATTTAGCACAGAAAACCGAAAATTTAGGAACAACTTTGACCTCAAATCGAACAACCTCAAATTCGAGCGATGTCCGGCTGTGAAAGACGCGATGCAGTCGAATTCAAAAGATTAGAAAATATTTTTTTTTCTGTCGGCCTCTTTTGTAGACGTGGATGTAAAATATTTGTTTAAATAATGATAAAATTGTATTAATAAATTTGTTACAATTTCTCGCGAGGGAATGGTGTCCCCCAATGTCCTCTGCGGATACAAAATTTGTATTAATTGGTAGGCGAATCGCATTTTAACAGTTTCCTTCCCTTTGCGATAAATGTTTACAAATGCATTTAAATAGCTTAAGTAACATAATTTTATCGTTATTTATTTTATTTTTTATATCCACGCCCACAAAAAGGGGCGGGACGAGAAAAATTGCATTTTCTGGCTAGGTGCAACTTAAAAATGTGTCATTTATTAACAAAAGTACAAATTGGTAAAAAATGTTGGGTTTTCGGAGGCTGTTTTGGTTCTTAAAGGGGAAAATTTTCCCCTCATCCGCTTTTACCCTTTTACGAACTAAAACTGTTAAAAAGGAACTTTACAGATGGATTACTTAATGCTCCCTTATAAGTTAAACTCTCGGCAAAATTTAACTGCTTCTTAAAAATGTTGGCATATGCATAAATCGGCAGGCAGCTAACTGCATATTATGGTGAAGCAAATTTTCCTTTGTTCGAATTTCAAAATCATCGTGGTCGGAATAGTTGCCTTTTAGGGTCAATATCACTGCGGAACACTAAAAAATAAACAAGAGTTACGACCATCATTTCTATATATTTCGGACATGCTGATTCGAATGGCGTACTCCGTTTTTCGATGTATGGTACAGTTTTCTTGCAAAATGTCGTTAAAGATTTGCTGATTTCGAGCCAGTTTTTTAACAAAAAGTAAATGGTTTACACATTTTATGACATGGAAAACGAAGATATGGCTTGTAGCAACATTTCTTATGCAAATTTGGTTTAAAGCTTTTCAATTTAAGCCCTTAAATACGCGAATTTCTTCATTTTTTAAGGTTTTTGCGAAATTAACAGCCAAATTGGTCTTTGATAAAAAAATTGCTTTTAATGAATCAAAAATACATCCCTAACAGTACGAATAGTGGACAAAAAACAGCTATGTTATATGGACCATCATGATGAAAATCGCGAAAAACCGTTTTTTTGTATATGCCAGCATCACTTTACGAGATGATTTAAGGTCCCATCTTTTAGTATATAATGTGGGATCCTTAAACCACTAACTGACCAAAAATTCGGCCAAAAAAGTTTTCATTTGCAAAAGTTATCTTAACGAAAACTATTATTTCAGTGTTTGCGCTACAATAATTATAGTTTTTGTTAAGATAACTTTTGCAAATGAAAACTTTTTTGGACAAATTTTGGGTCAGTTCATTGTTTAAGGTTCCCGCATTATATACTAAAAGATGAAGCCTCAAATCATCTCCTAAAGTGATGCTGCCATATACAAAAAAACGGTTTTTCGCGATTTTCATCATGATGGTCCATATAACATAGATGTTTTTTGTCCACTATTCGTAGTGTCATGGACGCCTTTATGATCCACAAAATGCAGAGACCAATTTAGCGGTTAATTTCGCGAAAACTTAAAAAAATTAAGAAATCCGCGAATTTAAGGGCTTAAGATGAAAAGCTTTAAACCAAATTTATATTAGAAATATTGCATAAAATTTAAAAATCATTAGCTTTGGAATTTTTTTTGTTAAAAAAGCAGCTGAAAATCAGCCAATCTTTAATGACATTTTACAAGAAAACTGTACCATACATCGAAAAACGGAGTACGCCATTCGATTCAGCATGTCCGAAATATATTGAAATGATGGTCGTACCTCTTGTTTTCTAAAATAGTGGTTAGTTTTGTCACGCAGTGTATTTATACAAAAAAATATTGGACCTGTAGGATTCCTTTTTAGACATGAAAATCTAAAAGTTTCAAACAGAGTAAAAAAATGTTTCACTTTGTTCGGAATTTTCCGATTTTCAAGTAAAAAAGGAACCCAAAGACATTGCCCTGCAGGTCCAATATTGACCCTAAAATTAATCAATTCTGACTCCGACGATTTTTAAATTCAAAAAAGGAAAATTTGCTTCACCCTTCTTATATTAAGTAATACACCCTAACAATTAAATTGTACTCCAAAGGAGTAGGAGAATTTAAGCCCAACATGCCCCATTTAAAAGATATTTCAAACACCTTTCAAACGATATCCATTTTTTTACCTTCGGACAACAAACACTGAAGAAATAATCAATTTTTATTACAAAATTTGACAAAAAAAATCCCGAAATCCCGGGATTTTTCGGGATTTGTCAATCCCGGAAAATCCCGAAAAATCCCGGGATTGAAAAAAATAAATCCCGGGATTCGGGATTTGTCAATCCCGAAAAATCCCGGGATTTCGGGATTCGGGATTTCCCGTTTGGCATCCCTAATATGTAGCATTAGTTTGGCATTTTTCTGTATGGCCAAAAAATTTTTTCTCCAATTTTCAAAGTCCGGCCATTTTTTTATTCTACTAGGATTAAAACGGATGTTGTACAAATTTGAAGTCAATCAGATTAAATTAACCCGTGGCGCCCGGCGGTCGAAGTTTTGGATTTTTGAAAAATTAAAAAAAAAAAATAAAAAATTTAAATTTTTTCGATCCATTTCATAGAGCTTAAGACAATCTTTCATTTAAATCTAATTTGAGCCAAATCCGATCATTTTATCCCGTGGCGCCCTTCGGTCAAAGTTTTGGATTTTTGGGGGAAATTTTTCAAAAATCCAAAACTTTGAACGAAGGGCGCCACGGGATAAAATGATCGGATTTGGCTCAAATTGGATTTAAATGAAAGATTGTCTTAAGCTCTGTGAAATGGCCGAGGGGAAAAAAATTGTGATTTTTGTTTAAAAATTTCTTGAATGTAGGAAAAAGCCGCCATTTTTTGCAAATTTCAAATGGCGATATCTCGAAAACCGTTCGACCGATTTTAATTTTTTTTTATATTCGTGCTCACCGCATCAAAATTAACAAATATGATGTGTCGAAAGAAATTTAAATTTTTAATTTTTTTTTTTTTTTAATTTTTCAAAAATCAAAACTTTGACCGCCGGGCGCCACGGGTTAATTTAATCCGATTGACCTCAAATTTGTACCACATAAGTTTTAGACCTTGGACAATAAAAATTTGCCCGGACACTTGGGAAAATCGAAAGTTGAGAAAAAAATGCCAGTCTAATGTAGCATGGTTTGATTAGTTGACTCTGCTGAACGCATTTTTTATGAATGTTTTAAAATATTTGAATAAATTATTGTTTTTTATATTTTCATTTATTTTTCTGTGGAAAATACTTTTTTTTCTGTTTTTAATGATTTTTTTTTATTTATTTCATTGAATAACGTAAAGAAAAAAAAAATAATTTCAATAAAACAGCTTATTTATCAGTTTGTGATCTAATGTAGCATAATTTTTCTACGCTACCAGTGATAAGAAGCACTCACTCAACATGTTGACTGAAACGTCAAAAATTAAACCGTTCAGCAGAATTTTGAGGAGCAGCTGAGTAGCAGCTTTCTCTGCTGAACTTACCCATTAACTTTGTTGGAAATTAATATTTTTTTACGTATTACGTAGTATTTACAATCTATTTAATATTTTTTTAAATATTTCAGGAGAAACTGAACCATTGGAAGAGAATAATACTCAACCCATATTGGATACCAAAAATGCTCCTTTGAAAACTGAAAAAAAAGCTGACGAATTTACTGTTGGCAAAACAAAAACTTACCAAAATGTGGAAGTTGAAGACCAAAAAACAAAAAATCACCAAGAAGATAATGAAAATAAGAGCGAAAATTTAAAAAATCCTAAACAAAGTATGGAAAAACCTTTAACAACATCAGATAAGCGGAACGTTGAAGTAAACAAAGAATCTAATGAAATAGAATATGAGAAAGAACATGCAAATGCGGTAGATGATTCTACAAAAAATAACTCCAATGAAGAACTGACTAATAAAAATTTGGGCCAAGATAATATGAATGCCGGAAAACTGATTTCAAATCAATTGGAAAATACCGAAAATAAACTATACAAACATGAAAATTCATCTTTAGAAAATGTAAATGGACCCACTGAAGAAAAGGAAATTGATTCTCTCGCTAAAAGTAACGAAGACCATAATAATAAGGAAGTTAATTCTCTCGAGAAGGAAACATTAGATGATGAAACACATACACATATTTTAAATAAGTTAAACAAAGATATCATAGAAAGTTGTGATGAAATTCAAAGAAAACATTTTACTGATGGCACTGATAATCATCTAAAGTCTAATGAAAATCAGAATAATGTGGAAATGAACGACAATGCAATTGAAATAAAGAACGATTCAATTAAAAATATTGATGAAATTAATAGGGTGCAGGATAATATAAAAGATAATCCTGTCGATGAATCTATCGAAAAGTTTGAAAATCTTACCGAAACTAAAGAGCACATATTTTTAGATAATTCGGAAAATAGTGCTGACGTTAAACATGAAACGAAAAGTGAGAATCTTACCGAAGACACTATTGATAACAACAAAGTTTTAACTCAATCAGAACCCAAAGAAGTTAATGACGAAAATACAACTGGATTAGTTGAAGAGAAAAATAAGTCAGCAGATGGATCAGATGGGCAACATGCAAGGTCTTCTGATGATATAAAAGAATCGCAAGGCAACAACGTAACAGAAAATGAAAAATATGAGCACATAAAGAAAAACGTAGAACCAACTGAAACGGAAATTCAAGATGAGTTGAAATTGTTATCAAAAGAAGAAGGTGAACTAAAATCTAACCAGAAACAATCGCAGTTAGAAGGCTCTAAATCATTTGATGACACAAATGAAGAAACTACAACTGAAAATAAAAATAAAAATGAGTCTACAGCGACTTTAGAAGAAAAAGAAGAGCTAAATAGCCTAAATCCAAATGAATCCGTCAAAAACATTGCAAAAGAATCTGATAAGCTTAAGAATCAAAAGAAAAATGAGTCTATAGTGACCCTAGAAGAAAAAGAAGAACTAAATAACCTAAATCCGAATGAATCCGTCAAAAACATTGCAAAAGAATCTGATAAGCTTGAGAATAAAAAAGATGAAGATGTTAACACAACAGTCAAGTCATTAGAAAATGAAGTTTTAGAATCAAATAATGAAATTGATGATTTTCAAAAAAAAAAAGAAGTTGAACCTATTGGTGACATAAGTAAATCAATAGAAAGTGCAACAGATGGCATTAAATCATTGAAAGCGTCCAATATTAAAGAACACAAAATAACAGAAGGTATTGCAAATGAAGATGTTTCCAAAACCTTAAATAAATTTGAAAATGATTTTGTTAAACCGGAAAATGATTCTACTTCTGGTACAGTTGATCTTCAGCTAGAAAAGAAAGCAGTAAAAAAAAGTCAAGATAAAATCGAAACACAAAATGAAAATTGCGCAGAAATCGATACAAATAATGATGTTTCCGATACTAAAAATGAAAAGGATTATATGCAAAACGATATTGCCAGTTCCGTTAAAGAATTAGAGAAACAAATGAAATTGACTGATGAATCAAATAAAGAATCAAATAAAATTGATAATTTCGACATTGAAAAGGAATCCTTAGCAGAACAAGCTAAACTGATTAATAAATCAAAAGAAGATACTATTACTGGAGATCATTCTGATATTGAAAATATTAAAATTGATATAAAAAATGATGACACTAATTTCAACATTAAGAAAAACGATAAAGAAAATTCCGGCATTACTCAAACAAATGAACACGATACTACGGATAACAAATCAAATATAGAAATAGAGGAACATGATCAATTGACTAAATCATCGGGAAATGATAAAAATAAATTAGAAAATTCCGATATTGAGAAAAAGTCCTTGGTAGAACAAAAAGATACTAATAAAACAGATCATTCCGATATTGAAAACAACGAGATTAATAAGAAGAACGATGACACCAATTCTGACATGACGAAGACAATGGAAAGTAATAATACTGACAGTAATTCTGTCGAAAACCCTAAGAAGGAATATAAATTTACTCATGAATCGGAAGAAGATGCAAACCAAATACATAAATCTAAGATCGAAAATATTAAGGATAATAAGTTTAACGTTAAATCTGATTCCGACAGAAAGAATTTAAATGAAATTGATAATACTGACAATACAACTTTATCAGAATCGGAGGAAACAGCTCAATTGTTGAATTTAGAATCGAAAGCAAATACAAATGAAATGTTAAACGAAGGGCAATTGCAAAAGGAGACAGAAAATATTTTAAAGTCAGATCATCTGCAAACAATCCAGCATCGAAATAAAAGAGAAAGTCCTAACGAAGAACCTACAACAGAAGTCGAACTTGCTAAAGATGTTAATACAGTGATAGATACGAGTGAAGATACCGATAATGGAATTCTTAAGGAAAAGGATCCTGAAGAGCAGAATAATCATACCACTAATGAGTTGCAAAAGAATTCTTCAGTTAAACAGTTTGAAAAGGAGGACGAAGAACAGAAAAACAAATCTCCAACAAATGAGAAAAATGAAGCAAACATTGAAAACCCCAACGAAACCAAAACAGACAAGAACTCGGAAAGTGATTACAATTCCGAACAAAACACTAATAAAAACCAGGCTGAGGCATTAACACACCCCTCTTCAACTGAGTTATTGACAAAAAATCCACAAGAAACAGTTAAAGATGGCACTAAAGAAATTGATGATAAAAATGTTAATGAAACTGAAATTATTGATGAAAAATCTGTAACACATCAAGACGAGTATGAAAATACATTAAATGGAACTAAAGCAAAAGAAGACAAACTAGAAAAGCCGCTAGAAGGTTTAGGACAGCAAGAATCTAAACAACCAAAATTTGAAGATATTCCTACATTAATGATAACGACACATAATGAAAACGAAATGAAATTAGATGAAAATGAAAAGTCCATCTCAAATAAGATAAACGATGAATCCACTCTCAACAGTTCCGATGAACTTCTTACCGAAAACCAGTTAAATTCCGAAACTCTTAATAAAAAATCTATAATAGAACAAGATAAACAGTTGAATCCATCTACTGAGAAGGATTCAAATGAAGTTAAATTAACGGGACATCAAAAACAGCACAACGATTCAAAAGTGGAAGATGTTTCAAAGTGTGAAGAAATTCAACAACAAGAACAACTGATGAATAAGGAATCTAATACACCTTTAAGTGAAACTGTTGTGAAAGAGTTAATATCAGGAAGTGGTGAAAAGCTTGATGAGTCTATTGTGGGCGATTCAAAGAAAGATATTATTCCAAAATTGATGAATAAGGAATCTAATATACCTTTAAGTAAAACTGTTGCGAATGATTCCAATGAAGAGTTAATATCAGAAAGTGGTGATAAGTTTGGGATATCTTCTTTGGGCGAACCCAAAGAAGATATTATTCCAGAAAGTGAACATAAAAAAGATGACGAAAAGGAATCTAAAAAAGAATCAAATGAACCGATTGTTAATGACTCAAAGAAAGACGCACTAAACAACGAATCAGTAATTCAACATCCAAATGATGTATCAAATTTAGAAAGTGAAGAGGCTTATAAAGACACTAAACCAAATATCGAAGAATTAACAAAGCTAAATAAATCTATTGTTAATGATTCAAAGGAAGATATTGTTGAGAATAGTGAATTAATGGGGCACGATTTAAATAAAGATTCACATCCTAAAAGTGGAGAACTTACTCGAGGAGATAAGCTGGATCATCGAAATTATAATGAAGCAACCGAAGCAGTTGGTGATCCTTCGAATATATCAAGAAATTTAGAAAGCGACGAACAAATGAAACATGATAATGAATCTAATTTGAAAGGTGAAAAACATTCACAGGAAGATAAAGCTGGAATAATGGATTCTGTTAATGATATAACACTTGAACAACAGCATGTTAGTGATGAGGAAAGAAATTCAAATAGTAATGATATTCAACAAGACAAACAAAACACACTGGGGACTAATACATCTTTAATTGACCCTGTGGAGATTAATTCTAATGACTTAGACAATGAATATATTGCGAAAGATTTAAAAAAAGATGTTTATTTAAGAAATGAGGAAGATAAATTTACTGAACAAGATACAACTGAGATTAAAAACAAATCAGTTGAATCTGAATTAACTACAAATAAAACAGATGAACCGGCTCGAATAAAACCAGACGTCCACGAATCTTTAAATCAACAAGGGGAAACAAATAAAGCCACAGATGGTCCACAAAATGAATCTTTATTAAATACACTTGATAACCAGCATGTTGACCACAAACAAAATATTCAGGATTCACAAACCGCTACTGAAACGATTGAAAACAAAGACAACGATATTGAATCTGCAACGGATGTTGGAACATTTAAAAATCAACTGGAAGATAATAAAACAGACCTTAAAATTGATCAAGTTTTAGAAAAGAAACTTCAGCCAAATGATTCAATAACTGATTCTGTAACTGACAACAAAAGCATGGATATAACTGAAAAACAGTTAAATAATGAAAAAGATATTAACCAAATAAATTCTAATACTGATAAGGCCAATATCGAAGAAAATGTTAATATAGAGAAACACGACGAATTAAACAGATTAAATGAAGGAATTCCTGAATTAAACAATGAAATTGTTGACAAATCCAATGCGACAAAAGATCACATCAAAACAACTGATGAACAGGAAACTGTTGATATCAATAATACTGAAAAGAATCCGAAAGAAATTAATGACAATTTAGAAAATATTGATGGACATAATTATGAGCATAGACTTCTAACAGAACGTCTTGATAAACTTAGATTTCAAGATGTAGTAGATGATGTTTTAAAAAATGACCAGATACAAGAAACTGATGATGATAAAAATATCGAGCATATAACTCTTACCGAACGTCTTGAAAAACTTAGATTTTCTGATGTAGTCGATAATATTTTGAACAGAGACGAGTCAGAAGACAACGCCAATTCAGGTGAAGTGGATGTCGTTAATTCAATTGAAAATGAAATTAATAAAGAGTCCCAAATTTCAACTAAAGCAGATAATACAAATAAAATTTATGATAATGAGGGTAAGTAAATTAGAAGTTCGATATTTTTCCAGAAGTACAATATTTAAACTTTAAAAGAATACCAGTAATAAAAATAAAATTTTTAGTTACAAGTAATTATCATGCGGATACAGTAGACACCGATGACCAAAATAGAAATAAAAGATCTTTAAGTAATGCAGGAAAATCTATAGATCAAGAAGAAACGGAAAAATCTAACAACGGACAGGAACTGAAGCAGGACGCTAAAAGGTCTGACTTTGAAATTAAAGAACAAAATGTTGATCACAAAACGAATCAGGGTAAGTATTCTTTTATCTCACAATCTAATAGAGTGCTCAGAAAAAAAGGATTAATATATTTTGTAGTTATTTCTGGAGCAAGGAAGGGAAACTAATCATAGGTGAAAATCTTAATACCGATTAGTTTATTGAGCATTAATTCAAAGTACAGCAAGAACAAAGACCTATCTTGCAAGTCAACAATTAAATTTTCGCAAGTTCAGATTTTTTTATAAACAATCAGAAAAAGTACTTTTTTAAAATTCTAATTCTAAGAGCCAAAAGGGGGTAAATAGGTGTTCTTAGGTATATTTTTTCACCTGAAATAGTGGTTATTTAAACTTGAAATGTGGGATCCTCCAACCGAAGAAAAACATTCTGAAAAAAGTACCTTTTCCGATTTTAATGACGTAAAAAGTGCAACAATTTGTTAGGTACTTTTTCTATCTCCTGAATAATGATTCTAGAAACCTAGATAATGATTCTAGAAATCTAGACCATTCTGACAAAAGTACTTTATGGAAAGTTTCGATAATAAGGGGAAAAAAAGTGTACTTTGGTATTTTTCGATCTACCGGCAATTAAAATTTGATTTTTGGAATTAAGGGTCCTCCATTGCACTATAGGAAATTTTACCCATTTTTGGGCCAAAAGTCAAAATTAAAATGTTTGCAAATATTATTTTTTTTTACATTAATATAAAAAAACTTAACAAAGTAAACAATTCTTTCTCAATTTTTCGACAGAATGATGTACTGTCACTTTATCAGTAGTTTTTCTTGCAATTTCTTACTGAGTTGTAAAATAACGATTGAGTGCAGTGAATTTTGTAATAGCTTCTAACAAAAGTTTTTATATTAAGAATTTATAGTTTTTAAAAACTAAAAAATGGAAAATAATTTCGAAGGTGAGTACTTTAATGATAAATAGTGAAATGTTGGTGAACTCATCTATTAGATCGATTTAATTGGAAAAATTGAAGTGACCTTGAGATGAACTTATTGAAGTATAATTTGGAATTTTATTTTGACTTTAAAAAAAATGATAGCTATAAAACCATAAAAGTTCTCTAGGACAATCAATTACCTTCCAAATTTATTAAATTTCAAGGTCGGATATGTGCAAACTTTTTTTAAAAACGCATTTTTCCAGATGACTACTGAGTGCCAAATTCAGAGTTATTTAATACATGGCGAGAGAAATAAAACAAAGGTGGATAAGGAGCCGCTATTTCTGGCCATTTCTTTTCATACATTGCTGAGAGTGAATTTTTCGAAAACTTTAAACAATATATAAAGGAGGAATTAAGAATATTTTGTTCAAATATAAATATGAAAAGAATTAAAAGTTGTAGGATTTTGAAAGTTATTGAAAGACAGCATGCTGTTTGGCTTAAAGGCAATACTTGGCTAAGAAAACGTAAAACGCAGCCTGCCTCCACTAAATCGAAACCTGGGCGACCGCAATTAACTTTTTTGTCAAAATCTGCGAGAACAAAAATACGAGTTACAGCAGAAATCTCTAAAGATCTAAATATGGAAGTTGAGCCCCTAGCTCTTGCTTCATCTACGGCTGCCAGTAGTGGCATTTTGAAATGTAGTTGACGACTTGGAACTCAAAAATCTAATTTTTGAATAAAATCCTTATTAAAAAGTAACTTTGTTTGACACTTCTTAAAATTGTTAAAATAAATTTCTACTGTTATCTTCGAAAGTTAGTGTACACTCAAAAAAAAAAAAAGAAATAGTAAAAACAGTTCAGAAAACGAGATAATCTATCAAGGATCTAAAAAATCTTAGATGCGGAAACTTATAACCCGGGAACCCTGTTTGGAACTAATTATTAGTTAATTTTTTAGGTAACTTTAATATTTTTTTTTTTTTGAGTGTATGAAACATTTTAAGAGTCACTCCCTCCCTCTAAAGAGTCTTCCAATAGTAAAATTTAAAAAAATCATTCAAATCGGTCTAGCCGTTTGGCTGTAAATAATTTTGGCCAAAAAAAGGGTAAAATTTCCTATAGTGCATTGGAGCAAAATATTCTGAAAATGTACTTTTAGGAATTTGTGGTTCCTATACTTCAGTGGGAGTTATAGAAACCACTATATAAGAGAGTAAAAACGGTTAAAAAAACGATTTCTTATACTAATGATCGATTTTTTAAATTACATAATAGTCTTAAAAACATGAAATTTTGGGTCCTCCCGCAAAAAAAATCATTCAGAAACAAATGTCATTCTCAAACTCCATATAAAAAAACATAAATTCCACACCGGCTTTACAAAAGCGTAAAAATTTCGATGAAGAGGTATTCTGTTCACTGTTCAAAAACCGGAAAAATAACCCGGTATATGTTGCATCAATACGCATCAACACTATAAGCAACATTTTTTTAAATTGTACAGACCATTTAAAAAGCGGTGAAATTTAACATTCAGATGTAAAATGAAGTAATTATAAGTGTTTGGGACTGCAAACATTAATAATATCATATAACTTACCAAAAAATATTATTTAAAGTTATTTTATGTATTCTGACGCGCAAAACATAACCAAACATATGACTGTCAAATTTTCGCTACAAATTAATTGATGTTTCGAAACATTTTTTTTCACCGGTGAACAACTTACTTAGCTTAACTTAAAAAATTCAGATTAACATAGTTTATGTTAGGTTGGATGGGCGTCCGCTAATTGGTGAATTTACTCGGATGCCATAAGGTCATTGTTATTTCCTTAATTTTTATTTCCCTACTCCCCCTCTGGTACAAAGTTCTACTTCTTATGGCACCCAAAATCCCTAAATAATTCTTCGAGAGATGTCAATGAGACACCGTTTAGGTACTCGAGGTCATCAAAAAATCGTTAACCCTAATTCTAAAGGCGGAGCTTCATCAGAGCCGGGCATTCATACAACAAGTGCTTTTCCTCCTCCTCGCCTTTCCCAGAACTTCTACAATAGTCCCTGTCAGAACTTACCATTCGCAAGGACATTTGGCTAATTATACAGTGTCCTGTCAGTACTCCTACTAATATGCAAACTTTATGTCCACTTAGGATTTGACAGAGGTCACAGGGTTCGCGATATCCTGCACGTAGTCAGTGATATACCTATCCTTCATTATACTCTCTGATATAACAGTAATTTCGTTGATCAGTTCCAGTATAGGAAGCAAGATGTCTGGTTTACCCAGTTCCCCCACTGACTCAGAGCCATTTCCCGCACCAATTCGTTCCCAGTGACCCCACCATGTCAAGGGACCCAGATTAGCTTGACTGTGTGCTGACTGATTTGATCAAGGGATTGTATACAGTTCCTAACGATTATAGATTTTACAGTGTCTGATTCTAAGGCCTCCAGAGCGAATTATACACATGATTACAATTATTCTACTGGTCACAAATCTGGTCTCAGAACTCTTCCATTACATCAGTTTTTTGAGAAATTTGAAATGCAAAAAATCGTGTTTTTGGACATATTTTACCACTCATAGCGGATGAACCCGATGTGCTGATGACTTAAAAATAAGTCTAGTATAAAGCTCAAACAATGCTCTTTGATATGTATAACTTATTTGATCAGTCGCTTTGACCGTTGGAGCACAAATTGTCTTTCAATAAGGCATTTCCTACCAAAAACGTTCTTTTCGATACTGGGGAATAAGACAACATTGAAAGACAATTGGTACCCAAAGGGTTAAGGCTACTGACCAAATGAGTTCTGCATCTGAAAGAGAAATGTTTAAGCTTTATTTTCGACTTATTTTGAAGCCGCCATTACATCGAGTTATCCGCTATGAGCTTTTTTTTTAACTTTGAACTCATATTTCTAAAATACCTGTATGAAAAATTAGGAGACCTGATTTTTGACCAGCAGATCTGTTGCTATCAAGTGTATAAGGTCGCGTCCAAGTCGCAGGAAAAGTAAGTTTTTTTATGAGCACTCATACGAACGTTCAATTGTATATTAAGATAATGGTCTTAATCTAATTAAAATTTATACAAATTTTTTAAATATCAAAAAAATTGTCTAATTACAGATATTACTGACGAAGCAAGTGAAAATGATATTGATAATGATAATTCAAATGATCAAGTAAATTCTGGTAAGGTATTTATTATATGAACTTTTATAAAACGACACATTTTTATTTGAATAGGAAACTACACTACATAATATTGGCAACAAATCTCCCGAAACGCTTATTGGCAATCAAAATTTAGACATTGGTAGAAATAGAAATTATAATCAAGGTCTCATAGGAAGTATTTCTGGTCAACGATTTGCTGAAACTCATTTAAAATCATTTTGGAAAGAACATCAAATGAATAATGAAATGCCATTAGGGCAATATGATTATAGAGATAATGAAATAAATAATCAGACCCAAAGGGAACATGCAACAGTTGGAAAAGAACTTGCTGATTTAGAAAAGGTCAAGGATGGGAAATTCAATGAAAATAAAAATGTTTCAAATGAAATTGAAAATCTTAATAAAGTGAATAATTCCAATTTAACCGAGTCGATTATAACCAGAGATAACGTTATTGAGCCGAAATATGTCAAAGATAATTCAGAAAATATTTGTGATGCAAATGCTATTGACGATGATCACTCTCTAAAAAATAATGAAAGGTTGCCAAGATATTTTCATGGTTTAACACCAGCAACAGACAAAGAAAATTTACTTGCTAAACGCAAAAAGTATCAAGATCCGACTACATTTATCATACCCTTTGACAAGTCAAACAAAAAACGCAACGAAACAACTTCTAAGACAGACACTGCAAATAATTCTGAAGAAAAGAAAACTAAAAATATTCAGAAATTAAATTTGACAAATTGTGAAGATTTTGAACCTCCTCTGTTGGATTCCGAAACTCCAACAAAATTATTTAAGGATTTAAATGAGTTTGAATATGATGATGTTGACATGGATATAACATACACCATCGATGAAATAATTCGCTTAAAAGCTGAACATGATTCTCAACAAAATTCCGATGATAATGATGAGAATTTAATTGAATTAACTGAATATACTCCAATTATATTTCGTTTTAAATCTGAAAATGATACTTGTTCCAATTCCGAAGAAATTGAAATAAGTGAATTTTCTATTACACCTGAATCAATGTTACAAACAATTATTGAATTGAGTGAATCGGAAACTCCCAGACCCGATTCCAAGACTATGATTCCACCACAAGATCTATTGCAACCAAACGATGAGGATTATTTAAATAATTTGGAAAAAATCAGCGATAGCACAAGTTGGACGACAGGCTCAAAAGATGCAGAAGATAATTCATTTGTTTCCGATGAATTTTTAGAAGATGAAAACTATCATGAGGAAAAGCCAATAACAACAACGGAAAATAATTCTGAGTCAAATGGAGGAATATATGAATATTCAGCATTAGAAAATCCAGTGGAGGGAAGTGAATATGAAAATCTTATTAACAAAGCTCCAACTCCTCCTGACTATGATCCATTTTATGAGGATATAAAAGAGAATGCTGCTAATAAAATTCAAAGAGCCTATCGTGAGTATCAACGAAGAACAAAAGGAGAGCAAATGCCAGCTGATAACAATGAATACTCAGAGGAAGTAATTAAGGCTAATAATTCAATTCTAATGGCAGTGTATACAATTCAGAAGGCTTTCAGAAGTTATCATTTAAGAAAAAATCAAAAAAATCTATTAAACCGGGAAGAAACGATTTCTAAAAACGTTATTAACGAAATATCAGCAGAAAACAATGAATATTCGGATGAAGTTATTAAGGCCAATGCATCATTTCTAATGGCTGTCTGTACAATTCAAAGGGCTTTTAGGAATTATCAATTACAAAAAAATCAGTTAAAGCAGGAAAAACATGATGCAATGCTCAATAAATACCCAAAGATTGCTAATGATTCACAAACCAATATGGCTGCAATTCTAATACAAAATGCTTTCCGGAATTATTTGAATAATAAATTAAATTCCGCAAGCGATGGTAGTGCGATTGAGTCTAAGGACAAAGAAAATTTGATTGAAAATTCAAAAAGCAGTAATGTACTTGTTATTGGCCTCAATGAAAATTTAGAACAGACAAATGGAAAATCAAATCAAAATGGAATTAATAATAGAAATAAGGAAATGGAAAGTTTCTCGAGCTCTAGCGAAGACAATGATATTGTTATTGAAAAGTTTAATCAAGATAGTGTTAAAAGTGAAGCTAATAATTTGGCTGTTATAAAACCTACAAATGACAAAATTGAAAATAACACAATAAAACCTTATGACGACTCCACAGAAATTGAGAGGCATGAAGTGGACCATGAAGAACAGGAAGCTGAAACTGAAAATATAATTCCAAATGAAACTTTAAATGATCGTAACCAAAATGCAGCTATTAAATATAATAAACTTATTGGTCAATTTATCAGCTCAGAACGTCAATATTCAGATCTTGTTAATCAACTCGATCTACCGAAACAATCACTTAAAGGAACAACTTTAATAACACCCGATATTACAGATATTACTAAAATAATTACAGAGTTTGTAAATTCCCAAAAAGAATTTAATAATTCAATGATACCAAATGAAAAGTCCGATGAATCGGAATCACTTATAATTGAAAACAATGAAAACGAATCTCATTCCAAACACAATATCGCAGATATTGAAACTAATGAAAGCTCTGATAAGAATTTCGAAGAGGATAGTAATAATTCTAATATTGAGAATCCAAACAGTAATACCATTGCTAAAAATTTAGCATTAAGCGACTTGGCCATTAAAAATGATGATTTTGAAAATGCAGATAATACTAATGATGCCTCAAACGATGATATTGAGATCATTTTTGAAAAAATCGCTAACGATGAGCTCAATAACGAAACAAAAAATAGTTTTGATGGAAAAGAAGATATTGAAATTCAGACAAATGATAATAAAGAAAACTCAATTGAAAATAAAGATGAAATTGATGATATGAAAGAACAAACAAGTGGAATTGCTACTAAAAATTTATATTCAGAACTCTCGGAAACCCCAAAAGAACCTGCTGATTTAACATCTACAAGAAATGAAAAAACCTTTAAATATAACAATCTTATTGGTCAATTTATCAATTTCGAACGTCAATATTCTGATGCTGTTAATCAATTCGATATATCGAATCAACTGCTTTCACAAACTAATATGAAAGCTCCCGATATTAACGAAATTACTAAAATAATAACTGAATTTCAAGATTTACAGGAAGAACTAAGTAATTCCATAAATTCCTATGAAAATTCAGAAGAACCATCTATTAAGAAATCAGCATCGCTTATAAGCGCTCCTTATCTTGACGACTACAAGAATATCAACGAAATTGAAACTAACGAAAATTCTAATAAAAACGACCAAAATAGCAATGAAATATCAGGAAGTGAAATTTCAACTACTAATTTAACAGTCAATAAAATTGCTTTAAAAAATGAAGAATTTGAAAATTTAATAAATACTATTGAAAACTCAAACGAAAATATTGAGAAGACTATTGAAAAGCTCAATGAAGATATTGATATAGCAGAGAATGAATGTGAGAAAGAAGATGATCCAAACAATAATAATCTACCAATTGATAATGCAAAAACCTCCAGCACTAAATTTTTCAAAGGTAATCGTGATAATTTAAATGAGCAAAATGAATCGGAAGAAAACACTAAAGAAGGTGTGGAAAAAATATCTGAAATAAAACAAATTAGTTTACCATTAAATCAAATGGAGTCAACATCTACAGGGCCTTCCAAAGAATTGGCGGCATCTATCATTCAAAAAGCATTTAGATCATTTTTACACAACAGTTCTAAAGCAAAAGAATCCAAAGAAAATGTTGAAAATATTACTGAAATAGATCAAAAGAGTTTGGCATTTAATCAAAAAGAATCAATGTCGGTTGGACTATCCGAAGAAATTGCAGCATCTATTATTCAGATAGATGAAGATAAATCAAATGCATTAGAGACTTTAAATAACAGAATGGAGTTGGAAGAAAATACCAAAGAAAATGTTGAAAATGTATCTGAAATAAATCAAAAGAGTTTGGCATTAAACCAAAAAGAATCAAAAACGACAGGACGAGAAAAAGAATTGGCTGCCTCTATCATTCAGAGAGCTTTTAGATCATATTTACAAGATAGAAAACCCTTAAATAACGAAATGGAATTGGAAGAAAGTTCCAAAGGAAATGTTGAAAATATTACTGAAAAAAATCAAAATGGTTTGACATTCAAACAAAAAGAATCGACAGAACCATCCAAAGAATTAGCAGCTTCTATTATTCAGAAAGAATTTAGATCATTTTTACAAAGAAGGGATAAATCAAATGAGTTGGCAATTTTAAATAACGAAAAGGAATTGGAAGAAAGTTCCAAAGAAAATGTTGAAAATGTTACTGAAACAAATCAAAATGATTTGACATTCAAACAAAAAGACTCAACATCGGCAGAACCATCCAAAGAATTAGCAGCTTCTATTATTCAGAAAGAATTCAGATCATATTTACAAAGAAGGAATAAATCGAATGAGTTTCCAATTTTAAATAACGCAATTGAATTGGAAGAAAATACTGAAAATATTTCTTTGGAAGAAAATTCCAAAGATAATATTACTGAAAAAAATCAAAATGATTTGACATTCAAACAAAAAGATTCAACATTGACGGAACCATCCAAAGAATTAGCTGCTTCTATTATTCAGAGAGAGTTTAGATCATATTTACAAAGAAGGGATAAATCAAATGAGTTGGCAATTTTAAATAACGCAATTGAATTGGAAGAAAATTCTGAAAAAATTACTTTGGAAGAAAAACAAAAAGATTCAACATCGACGGAACCATCCAAAGAATTAGCTGCTTCTATTATTCAGAAAGAATTTAGATCATATTTACAAAGAAGGGATAAATCAAATGAGTTGGCAATTTTAAATAAAGAAATTGAATTGGATGAAAATTTTGAAAATATTACTGATATGAATACAAAGATTTTGTCATTAAATCAAGAAGAATCAGCATCGACAGGTCCGTCAAAAGAATTGGCTGCATCTAAGATTCAAAAAGCATATAGATCATATTTACAAAAAAAAGATAAATCAAATGAATTGTGGGGTTTTAAAAACGACATTAAATTGAAAGATGTTGAAAATATATCTGAAGTGAATCAAAATAGTTTACCATTAAAACACTTAAGGGATAAATCAAATGAATTGGCGATTTTAAATAACGATATTGAATTGGAAGAAAATACCAAAGAAGATATTGAAAATATGTCTGAAGAAAATACTTTGCCATTAAATCAAAAAGAATCAACCGCGACAGGACCATCAAAGGAATTGGCTGCTTCTATCATTCAACAAGCATTTAGATCATATTTGGAAAGGAGAAATAAATCAAATGAGTTAGCGGCCTTAAATAGCAAAATTGAATTGAAAGAAAATACACCAGAAAATGTTCAAGAAAATTCTAAATTTGCACTTTCTAATAAAGAAACTGAATTGAAATCAAATACCAAAGATAATGTTGAAAATACAACTGATATTGATCAGAACAGTTTAACATTATCTCAAAATAAATCAATTTCGACAGAATCATTTGAAAAATTAAATAAGGAATACCCAAAAGGAAATGTTGAAAATGTTCATGATACCTTGACATTAAATCGAAACAAATCACTGGGGACGGAATTATCAAAGGATGTAGCTGCTTCTATAATTCAAAAATCATTTCGATCTTATTTACAAAATAAATCAAATAAATTGGAGATTATAAATAACGATATAGAATTGGAAGAAAATACAAATGAGTTGGTAATTTTAAATAACGACACGGAATTGGAAGAAAACTCCAAGGAAATCATAGAAAATAATCAAAATGGATTAAACTCTGCAGAATTATCCAAAGAATTGGCTGCATCTGTTATTCAAAAAGCCTTTAGATCTTACTTAAAAACCAAAAATACTTCAAACGATTTAAAATTTTTAAATGATCAAACAATATATTATGAACCAACCGCACCACCGGAGGAAGATTTAAATTCTTCTTCTTCTACACTTGAAAGTAAAAATCTAAATCAAGCATCTGAAGAACAAGCAGCTAGAATAATACAAAAAGCTCTAAGGAAATTCCTGGAACATAAATCAAAGTTTCATCAAAATGTTGAAACAAATCATTCACCTACTACCAAATGGTTTGTAGGTGATGAACCAATTGAAGCGAATGAATCGTTGTTTCGATCACCATCAGAAATTTCTTTCGACGAGACCGAAGCTTATGTTGAACTAAACGACAATTCACGATATTTAGTTGACGCAAGTAGTAATTTGGAAAAAAGTGATGAAAACAACATTAGTAGAAGTCCAACAGCACCAGTATCTAATAGTAGTAATAGTGTAGACTTGAATAATGATAAACAAACTAACATTTCTGAAGAAATAGTTTCAGTAGTAGGAACAGGTATTAAAGCAGTACAACTGATGGAAAAGGATCTTGGAAACGCCGACGTCGCCAAAGGAGATGCTAATGTTCTAAAGGAAAATGCAGACAATAAAGAAAATGGTAACTACTTAAGGGTACTTTTCACTATCACACATTTCCATTATATAAGCGTAATTTCACCATGTTAGCGAAATATTTTTTTAAAAAATTTTGCCAGAAATTGTTCACTTATTAGATACGACTAGGTTTCAATCAAAAAAGAATCCAAAAATCTTTAGGAAGTTGGTAAATTTTAATGTGTATAATGAAAAAGTGTGATAGTGGAAAGTACCCTTTAGAGATAAATAAATTTTTAAAGCAATAACTTAAATTTTTAAACATATTTTTTTCTAGAAATCAACGACGATTCCTTTGTTTTAATTCGTCATACAAATTTAACATCTTTTCAAAAAGAAAAAGCCGATAAGTATAATAATCTTATCGGTCAATTTATTAATTCTGAACGTCAGTATTCAGATGTTGTAAATAAACCACATCTATCAATTAAAGAATTTAAATTCATGACTCCCGATATTAATGAAATCACTAAAATACTTGCAGAGTTTGTAGACTCGCAAAAGGAACTAAATGATTCAATGATACCCTATGAAAAACTTGAGGAACCATGCATTAAGAAAATAGTATCCCGTTCTATTATACCCACCGATTTCGAAGAAGAACCCATTAATGAGACGACTATAACTACCGACGTTTCTACGTCATCCGATATTGATAATGATACTGAAGATAGTTTAAGTACGAAAACCGTTAAATTGCATGATCCGGATATGGCTATTGAAAAAATGAAACAACGGCGAGATTCTACAACAAAAATATCAAATTTAGATAAACCTAAAGATTATAACTTTGATGAACCTTTAGTGGGGCCCATAGACAATTTAGATACCGATGAAGAAGGTATTGTGGTAAATAAATTGCAGAGGGAAGACACTCGCGAGAGTTCCGCTCAAAGTGATGTAGATGTTGTCATATGTGGAGATAATGAAGAAACTTTGGATTTCTTTGACAATATTGATTTTGATACACATTTTCCGGCTAAAGGTTCTTTGAAACGTGTTCACACTATAGCAGGCGATGCTGATGCAAAGGCACTTTTGAAAAACGTAACAATCGATGAGTCCATTAAATACATCGAACCACCCGACTATGAAGTTAACAGTGGTAGTTTATGTTTGGATGATGATACATCAGAAAATATACGCCGTAAAATGATGGCTTATTCTTTATCCGAAGCTGATTCGGATTATTTTGAGAAAAACTTAAATAATCCAGGAAATTCTAGTATGGAGTCAAAATCTCAAAAATATGATGATTTTAACGTAAGCACGGCTTTGATAGATAATGGAGACACTTCGACCGAAACTGAATCCACAATAGTATCGGCTGTTACTAAAATACAAGCTGGAGCTAGAGGTTATTTAACCCGAAAACGTTTAGGACGCACTAGTATAACTAGTGACAGCAAATCTATGCCAAACGATGACAACAACAAAGTATCCTTTGGAAATGCAGCCATAAGTGAATCGCTAGAGTACTTGGTACAAGAGGCAGCTGCTAAAAGAATTCAAAAGGTCTATAGAAAACATTATCAACAAAAATTAGCGGCAATTAAACAACAAAACGATAGTATATCCCCAGATTTAACAATGAGCATGGAAAGTTCCTTGGCTCAAAAGAGATCTATCATGCTACAAAGAGGTGATGCTCTTCGCAATGATTCGACGCCAGATGAGGGTAATAGTAGTAGTAATGGTAGTGATAATGGTAATAAACATCGTAATGAATCGAAAGAAAAGATAAAAATAAGCGAAGAACATACCGTATCTACAAGTAATGACAGTAAATCCAGTGGTGAACAACAAACCAAGAACAAGAGCAACGACGAAAGTCAGACTTTAACAGACGGTAAGTTAAGAAAGGAAACATACCATATTGTTAACTTGCCAAATATTTTTTAAGCTGTGCTCACAATTTTGCCCTGTACTACAGAGTCTCCTATTGAATTAGCAAATTTTTTGTAATATGCCAGAGACAGTACTCTGTAGTGCAGAGCGGTGTTGGTATTTGAGAATTTTTAATTAGTGCCAAGAGACTAAAAAGGGTCAAAATGGATTAAAAAGTGCAAAAAAAAAAACTTAAATAAAAAAAATCAAAAATCTTTTTTTTTCCCGAATTGACATTAAAAAAATCAACATTGAACCGATTTTTTGATTTTGGCTCTTATTCATAATACTTATAACAGACTTATTGTAGGTTTATTTGACAATTGTTCCTGTAATATCTGTCAAATAAACCTACTTTAAATATATTTTAGGTTTTATGAATAACCACATTTATTTTTTATTTATTTTTGTGCTCTTTTCCGTCATTTTTATTAGGTTAGGACTTTGACGATTACGCAGTTTTTACCAAAACTATTTGGACTCCTCTCTGAGTAATAACATCTGGAACTCAATATTTGTAATTATACAAACAAATTGGATCCATTAACCCGCTTTTTGAGCTGAATTCCACTTGACACGTTTATATCCTAAAATAGAGATGTTAGTTTATAAACTTTGAAGACTTACAGTGGGTTAGTGGATCTAATGAAAGACTTACTAAATACTACATTTTTGTTGACATAACACTTTTCCTGAATTCATAATTTGTACATTTACACTATCACTTACAGGGACAAAAACACTGTTAGTATAATTTTAACTTTTGAATTGAAAGACATTTCGGTTTTATTTTTCTAAAAATTCTTCAAACATTTTTTTGAAATTACTTGGTAGTCGAAAGAAGCATTCCAGTGTCTCGAATTTTTAAACCGATGTATGAAGTACTTCCCCTCATCCTACATCCGACCTAAGATGTAATACAACTCCCATATATGGGCAGGAGCTTTCAAGTCTATTTTGGTGCTTTTGTATCCCTTGTGTACATTTTGAAATTATTTTTATAAAATCAAGTTGAATTTTCTTAATTGTTAAGTTTGTTGACTTTTGGCATCTGGCAACCATAACGGAACAGAGAAATTAGCATCATTTTTGGCCTACTTAAAATGTAATTCATGTTTATAAGAATTTTAAGGGCACTGATCTAAATTCATATCTACATTAGGGTGGCACGAATAATGACTTCTTTCGAATTTTGTCGACCGCCGCACAGTGCCACATTTGGCCAATCTAGAACGACAAAAAACAAAAAAAAAACAAAAATTAAAGAGCATTCCTAATAGCACGGAAATAATCATATAAGATCGATAACTCTGTTCGTTACTAACAGGTGGGTGCATAAAGTTGCATCTTGTAAAATCCTGTAACTAGTGTACATTATTTCGCATAAATTAAGTCGAGTTTAAACTGTTGTAACTTTTGAACAAAAAGAGATATTTATCCACTCTTTTTTGGTAATTTTAAAGGATATTTAAATGCTTTCAGTTATATCTTTTCTTTTTTTTAAAACAATTTTTTCTATTTTTTATTAAATTTTTAACAAAATACAAATTTTTGAAAAGAAAATTATATATTTATTTTTTTTGATGGAATAGAACTTTTGTGTTTGGTCCGTATTGGTCGCCGGACTTTTTCAGATATATTAACGAATATCCATAGTACTTATTTCAACGGCTAACTTTTGCGACCGTCTGCGACGCCGACTACAGGGCGATATGTAAACCTTGTTTTTACATATTTTTTAAACATATTTTAAAAAAGTGGGCGTGGCAGTTGTCTGACCGCCCTCTTTTTTTTGTGATATTATTTCTACAGTCAGTGAAAGTATATATACCAAATTTAAAGAAATTATAACCGAAATTACAAATTTTTAAAAACGTGGGCGTGGCCCTTAACCGGCCTCCCACATTATTCATAATGTTATTTTCGAAGTCAAAACGAACATTTATACCGAATTTCAAGTCAATATAATTAAAATTGGATTTTTGTCGTACTAGATTGGCCAAATGTGGCACTGTGCGCCGGGCAAATTATGGTTCGTTGGTCTAAAAACTCTATGTTTAAATTTTTAGCCAAATCGGACAAAATTAACCAGTACCGCTGGGGGGTTAAAATTTTTCGTACAAACAAAAAAAAAAAAATTGAGGGCCAAACTTTAACCCCCCAGAGGTACGGGTTAAATTTGTCCGATTTGGCTAAAAATTTAAAAATAGAGTTTTTAGACCAAAAGGAACCTTAATTTGCAAGGCAATCAACAAAAGCATTTTTTTTTTAATAATACACAAAACTGAAAAAAGGGGGAAAACGCATTTTTTGCTGTTTTTTTCAACATTTTAGAAGACGATATAGATGTCGCTGATAGGAATAATATTTTTTTTTTAATATGTATCATTAAAAGCAACATCTCAACTAAAGTACTTGCTTGTCAAAACTAAAAAAAAATTAAAATTTTTGGAATAAGACCCCAACGCACAGTGGGTTCGATGGTACCCAAAATGGCGATTAATTCAGATAAGCAGTAGTTTTAGAATATTATATTTTTTTATTGATGAACTAATATAAACACGTAAAAATACACATTTTGGAAAAAAATTGGAAAAAAAAATTTTTTTTAACCTGTTAGGCGTTTTTTTGTTTTTCGGAAAAAAGGGTTATAGTTCACAATTTTTGCTGTAACTTTGGAATAAAAAGCGATAAATTAATAAAAAAAATGGGAATTAAAGCATACATAATGTGCTATCAAAATAATTAAAGAAAAAAAACATGATATGTATTTATATTATTATAAATTTTATTTGATATCCAATTTTGTTTTTTCACAAAATCTCATATATGTACTAATTTATCTGAAAAAAGTGATTTAAGGAAATGTTATAGTTTTTTATTAATGAATTATCATAAATCAAGGTTGGCAATCGAAACGAATAACGGTATCGATATCGGTATTGGTATCGTTTTTTTATTTATTTCGGTATCGGTATCGGTTACGGTATTTGAGTTGAATCGGTTACGGTATTACCGATACCGAAACGTCGATACCGGTACGTACCGGTATTATCGAAAAAAATGCTAAAAATATAAAAAACGCATAAAAACTTAAATTTTTTTTTCAATTTTAATACTTAAACACGTATTTACGTATTTATTTTTAGTATTTTTGCTAAAATGGCTTTAAAATGTGAAAAAAAAAATAAAATTGCGTTTTCTTGGGGGGTCGGTGGGGACGTTGCCGGACCACACCTAAAAAAGGAGGCGGACCGAGAAAACTGTAATTTTCTTATCCCCTTGATCAAAGTGCAGGACTTTGAAGTTATTCTGACATAAAAATGTTTCATTTGTTAAAGAAAAAAGTAAAAAAAAATGTGTAAAAAAAGTAGAAGAGTTAAATTCGACTGACAAGGAAGGTCTCCCTGGTGTCACCCGCCGATCTTTATGGAATTGGTTTTATTTTGTAGAGTAGAAACAATAAAGGGACACGTATTTTTTATTGGCCCAAATTCATATTTAGGGGGTGAAAATGAGGGGGTAAGAAACGGTAATTTTTCAGTTTTTTGTGTTTATCTATATTATACAAATAAACCTATGTCATGTTATATACCAAATGAAAAGTCTTTGGAAAACCTATCTTCATGTGCAAAGATCGTGTCCAAACATGCACAACTTTTCGTCATATTGAGTAGAATGCCAAAATTGTTGGACATTTTTGTTAATAAGTCGAAAAAAATTCACTTTTTTTACACGTTGTTAGCATCTCAAGATAGGTATTTTAATTACCTTTAATTTGATACCAAATCGTAAAGAACTGAAAAAGGTCAATTTTCCTCCATACAAATCGACCCCCCCCCCCTAAAAATAAGTTTGGGCCGCTAAAAAAAATACGTGTCGAATTAATTTTCGTTCTGAACAACGTATCCAAATGTCATGAAGATCAGGGAGACTCTCCTTGTTAGCCGAATCCATGAATATCCACGGTGCACTTTTAAAGTGATAGTTAGTTTTCTAACTAAATATTTTATTTTGAGTAAAAAAACTTTTTTTAGTCATTTTTGAAAAAAAAAAAATATTACAACATTTTTTTTTTTTTTAGTGTAAATTTTTTTTTCGAGTGTAAGTTTTTTTTTGCTTAATTGTAAAAATATTTGTGAGTGACAAAAAAACTTTGTAAAATATTTTTCTGACTCTTCCATGTTTTTAAAGCTGGTTTAACGGGTTTTTCAACACGTGAACTAAAGGTGAAACCAATTTGAAATTCACGGTTTGCTAATAATTTTTGAACCACGAAGTCCAATAAATATTAAAAAAAATCCTTAGGCACCCACATCACGGATTAAATAAAAATCTCCAAAAGACTTAACCATACTAAGGGGTGCGAAAAGTTTCTATTGAGAGTCTAAATGATTTCAAAAAAATTTGGTGAAAATCAATAATTTTATTCTGCTCCCGCATAGCGTTTGAAGTATGATTTTTTTTTGGAAATTTTTACTTAATCCACGATGTGGGTGCCCAAAGAATTTTTTTATTTTTATGAGACTTCTGGGAGGCATTTAGAGTACGATTTTTCATTTACAAAAACGAAAAAAATTAACAATTTTCTATTAATTTTTGTTTTTGTAAAAAAACATGTTTTTTTAGGAAAAACCGTTTCAATACCGTTTCAATACCGGTACGTACCGGTACCGAAGGAAAAGGTTTTTGGATACCGGTATCCGATACCAAAACTGAGTTTCGGTATTGGTATTGGTACCGGTATTCAATTTAAAGGGTTTTGAAACGGATAACGGTATTGAAAAGGTATCGATTGCCAACATTGTCATAAATACATAAAAATACAGCATTTTAGAGAAAAAAAATAAAAAAAAAAATGTTTTTTTTTATCTTTTAGTCGTTTTTTGTTTTTCTAAAAAAAAAAACTTGAAACCCTTGAACATGTAATAAAGCTACAAAAAACAAATGGAGGGGAGGTTTTTTGTCGTAGGGGGGAGGGTTTCCCGGGAGACTATGGTGGACACCTTTCCCTCGTCATAAACGTTGCCAAATAAATAAATGTCAGTTTTTTCACCTAATTAATAAAAATGTATCATTATTCAAATTATTTTTTTCTACACACGCCCCCAAAAAAGGGCGGCCCGACAAAAATTGTCTTTCCTGATCCCATTAGTTCAAATTCAGGTCGATGAACCTCATATTGCATTAAAATGTTTTATTTATTGAACAAATATAGAAATAAAACATGTAAAAAAAAATATTTTTCTGGGATAGTTTTAGTTCTTAAAGGGGGAACTTTTTCCCCCCTGGTCCGATTTTGCTCGTTCAAGAACTTAACTAGCCTATGACCATTATACACATCTGTGACAAACTTCAGGATTCTAGCTCTTGTTTTTTGTACTTTATGGTGTGCTCAGTGTTGCCATATATCAAGATTTCCCTTTTTTTGCAAGTTTTTTGAGGTGCTAAAAAGATTTCAAGATTTTTTCTAAAAAAATAAGTTTTTTGAAAATAATAAAGTTTTTTCAAGTTTTTCTTAATTAGTTAAAAAATACAAAAAGCATTATTTTTTTTTGTAAATACCCGAAACATTGGTAGTAGACCAAGCTTTTAGTATACCGACCGATTCAGAATCACTATCTGATTTGACTTAGCGTGTCCGTCCTTCAGTCTATGTAAACGGTTACAATTAAATACGTCTATATTCTATGAAAATATGAGATATTCGATTACAATTTTGTTTTAAGCTTGGTAACCTTATTAAATCCATTTAAAATCAGACCATTCTTTGACTTGGTCGCCATATGAAAATTCCACACGATATTCACTAAAATCTGTAAGTTGCCAACATAGTATAATTTTTTCTTAAATTGTTGCACTAATAAGAGATTTTACCACATATAGATCCAATCCGTCATATATTGTCGAGCATGCACCGGTGTTTGATATTTGCTTACTGTGTACAATTTTCTGAGCCTTCATAAGTTATGACAGAGTCATAGAGTAGTCCAACAAATGGCGTTTGAAAAAGTAGTAAACAAAAACCATATGGTATTGTTTACGAAATTTTATCACAAATCGAAATGTGAGCGAGATGGAAGATCCCAGTTTTACAGTGAGAATGCAGATTGTCTGCATTTGCTTTGCGTTTGAACTTTAGTTTGGCATTGCCAGAATTTTCCAATTATCTTTGGTGATGCCAGATCTACAAAACGGTCGATGGATTACTATGTCACTATGAGTTATGACTCTTTCAAGGCTCCAAAAAATTAATAGAAAGCTCGACATTTGGATTCCTGAAAGATTCATGTTTGACTCTTAATTCTGGATATGTAAAAATTCAAAATTTGTTTTTTTGAACATTCATAAAAGAGTCAGGAAAGAATTCGAACATATATTTTTCAGAATCTTTTATGAGTCATATAAGGCTCCTGTAGGTTAGTTGGTAGCATGCTAGCCTATGAAACAGGGGGTCGTGGGTTCGATTCCCACTAAACCCTTGGTCGATTTCGATACAACGAGACGACGGTCATTGTAACCAGTTCTCGGTTAGGTTTAATTAATTATTAAAAATGATTTGTAATTAAATTGCGAAAACTAAATAAAAACTGATCGTTGGATTAAAATTATTATTATGATATTATAAGAGCGCTAAGAAAAAGGAATTATGTTTTCTGAACGTCTAAGAACTCTTTTATGAGTCATTTCGAGCTCCAAATGAACGCTTGGTTGTTTTTTTTATTATTTTTTTTACAATTGATATAAAAAATGAGTTGAAAATACATAATGAAAATACATAATGTATTAATTTTTAATTTTTTCAATATTTTTGTAAAAAAAAAAGATTTTTTCACAAAAAAAAAGATTTTTTTTCAGAAATAAAAAGTTTTTTCAAAAAAATATATGGCAACACTGGGTGTGCTCCACAAGTCAGTCACAGAATGTCTTAGAATCAATCAGTGATCAATAATATACACTTTATGGGGTCCTAGACACATATTTCGATGCGTTACATACGGAATGACAAAGAGAGTATACGCCCATTCTGTAGTTAGAGGGTATAAACACACATATAATGGTCTTGTTAAATAAATGATACCCAGACTTTTTACACAAAAATGGGAATAAAAAAAAAGGGCGGGCATTGTCTGGACTTTTTTTTCTTTTAAATAAAAACTGATATCCTATACTTTTTTAAAATCCACAAAACTAAATCCAACTATTACTAACTTAATATTTGTGGCCCATTAAATATGGAAAATATCCCAATTTCGGACCATTTTTAAAAAAATTATTAAAAATGTTAAGACACAATTTTAATAAACAAAAAATTTACAATTTAGTTTAATACCTGATGTGGAAGATTCCATTATAAAAGATTTTCTTTTAAAAGATTTACTACTACTAATACTTAATCGCTTGAATTGTAAAAATTCCAATTTTTTCAGTTTTTTCAAAGACTGCAATAATTTGCTAACTTTGACAGCTCACCGAAAAAAAAGTAAACAACTTAGTTGATTGATTTTGATAACTAGTGTTGCAGAATTTTATCTACTTTTACCCCCCCGGGTGAAAATGAGCATGTATGTTCATTAGAGTGTCCCTTATTTTGGAAATGTTGGAAATCTTGAGACGGTACCCGCTCATTTTTTTCCTTTTGACTTAAAAATAACTCAGGAAAAATTTTACGCCCCTAGGACCACGCCTTCCCTACGCGACGGGCCCTTAAAGAGCGGGGCCTAAAAAATCATTTTTCCATACAAACCAAAAAATTTTTTTTTTGATTTTTAATTTTTTTGTTATTATTTATTATATTACTTGGTTTGCTTATTCACAACAAAAAATTTGATTTTGGTGGGATAAGTCTTTCAGCGCTAAAAAATTTTTCGCAAAAAAAAATTTTGAGCCGCCGGGGTCCTACAGTAAAAAATTTTTAAAAAATATTTTTTTTTAGTTTTGACCAGCAACGGTTTTAGCTGCTATGTTGCTTTAAATGATATATATTCATAAAAAAATATTTTTTGTATCTGTGACATCTTAAGACATCTTAATCGTGTTCTAAAAAAGGGTAAAAAATGCATTGATGATTTTTTTCGATACACGATAAAAATGTCACAAATATGAATAATATTTTTTTTGGAATATATATCATTAAAAACAACATAAAAACTAAAACCATTGCTTTTCAAAACTAAAAAAAAATATTTTTTAAAAATTTTTTACCGTAGGATTCCTACGGCTCAAAATTTTTTTTTTCGAAAAAGATAAAGATGTCACAGATATGAATAATTTTTTTTTTTTAATATATATCATTTAAAGCAACATAGCAGCTAAAACCGTTGCTGGTCAAAACTAAAAAAAAATATTTTTTAAAAATTTTTTACTGTAGGACCCCGGCCGCCCAAATTTTTTTTTTGCGAAAAATTTTTTAGCGCTGAAAGACTTATCCCTCCAAAATCAAATTTTTTGTCGTGAATAAGCAAACCAAGTAATATAATAATTAATAACAAAAAAATTAAAAATCAAAAAAAAATTTTTTTGGTTTGTATGGAAAAATGATTTTTTAGGCCCCGCTCTTTAAGGCCCCGTCGCGTAGGGAAGGCGTGGTCCTAGGGGCGTAAAATTTTTCCTGAGTTATTTTTAAGTCAAAAGGAAAAAAATGAGCGGGTACCGTCTCAAGATTTCCAACATTTCCAAAATAAGGGACACTCTAATGTTCATATATGATGCATGTATGGATGTCCATACATGTGCATATCCGTAATTTGAGGGTACATGTACACAGTGTTGCCATATATTAAGATTTCCCTTTTTTGCAAGTTTTTTGAGGTGCTAAAAAGATTTTAAGATTTTTTCTAAAAAAATAAGTTTTTTGGAAAATAATAAAGTTTTTTCAAGTTTTTCTTACACTGAAAAAAAAAAACCTTCGTGATATTAATGAAATGGATTCATTATTTTGTTTTCATTAACCTAATGAAGGAATTTATAAGAACAATTAAATATCATGCATATTGGGAACAAATTTCATAAAATTAGCTTCATTAGATTTCATAGTTTCATAAAAAATGTCATTAAATTTTGTTTATAAAACTTTTTTGTGTTTGTCGCCTGTCGAGTCGACTCTTAGTCTGTATTTGGCGCGCAAAATGAGACAAATAAAAAACAGCTGATAAGTGCGACACGAATTAATTTTGTTATTTTTTCAGACTTATTTCACGAAACTTTAAATAAAATTTAATTGTTTTAAATTTTTCAGTGGTAATTTTATGTATTAAAATTTAAGGATAAAGTAAAATTGTGTGTGTGTGAAAACTGTGTGAAATATATATAAAAAAATGATATTTTTTATCTTGTTTTTGTGATTTTTTTTAGACTTTATACGAAATTTAAAATGAAAAATAAATGAATTATTTTATATTTACTAAAATCCGCGTTGTTTTATATTATTTAGTGAGTTTTCTAATGGAGTTAAAATTGTGTGAAAAAACTTAGTGAAAACCATTAAAAAAATTGAAAGTGTATTTGGCAAGTTTTCGTCCATCCCTTCAAACCTGATGAAACTTTGTGCATCGACTAAGGAGCTTATTCTGAGTCCATGGTATCTTTTTTGTTGTAAAAAATTTCTATAAGGCGGAGGGGATGAGTTTAATTTCATGGAGTGTGTAATCCTTAATATTTTTTTTCGGGTGGACGTAAACTTGACTTGTTTCGTGTATTTTTCTACAGGTGCCCATTTACTTGCAGTATCGTTGTACAATTTGTTGGATGCAAGTTTGCAATTTTCCTTCACTTATACCGTATTCGCATCATCTAAACTAGTTTAGTTATTCGTTTCCCCACACAATTTAATTGTCAAAATTAAACGCCGTTTTAATTTGACGTTTAAATTGTATGGGGAAAACGAATAATTAAACTAGTTTAAATGAATGCGACTATGGTATGACCAACTGCTTTTCCACATTTAATCAATTAATACTTTCATTCATTTAATGAAAAACTTCATAAACAGTTCCAAACAAGTTCTACGAATATTTTCATTATTTTCATGTAAGTTTTCATTGAAAGGAACTTTAATGACACCGGTTTCATTGACCAAATGAAACCTGTCTTCGGTTGAAAACGTGAGCCATTTTTCATTAAGCTAATGTCAATTTTCATTACTTTCACGAAGCTTTTTTTTTCAGTGTAATTAGTTAAAAAATACAAAAAGCATCATTTTTTTTTGTAAATACCCGAAATATTGGTCATAGACCAAGCTTTTAGTATACCGACCGATTCAGAATCACTATCTGATTTGACTTAGCGTGTCCGTCCTTCAATCTTTGTAAACGGTTACAATTAAATACGTCTTTATTCTATGAAAATATGAGATATTCGATTACAATTTTGTTTTTAGCTTGGTAACCTTATTAAATCCATTTAAAATCATACCATTCTTTGACTTGGTCGCCATATGAAAATTCCACACGATATTCACTTAAATCTGTAAATTGCCAACATAGAATAATTTTTCTCTTAAATTGTTGCACTAATAAAAGATTTTACAACATATAGATCCAATCCGTCATATATTGTCGAGCATGCACCGGTGTTTGATATTTGCTTACTGTGTACAATTTTCTGAGCCTTCATAAGTTATGACTCTTTCAAGGCTCCAAAAAATTAATAGAACGCTCGACATTTGGATTCCTGAAAGATGTTTGACTCTTAATTCTGGATATGTAAAAAATTCAAAATATGTTTTTTTGAACATTCATAAAAGAGTCAGGAAAGAATACGAACATATATTTTTCAGAATCTTTTATGAGTCATATAAGGCCCCTGTAGGTTAGTTGTTAGCATGCTAGCCTATGAAACAGGGGGTCGTGGGTTCGATTCCCACTAAACCCTTGGTCGATTTCGATACAACGAGACGACGGTCATTGTAACTAGTTCTCGGTTAGGTTTAATTAATTATTAAAAATGATTTGTAATTTAATTGCGAAAACTAAATAAAAACTGAGCGCTAAGAAAAAGGGATTATGTTTTCTGAACGTCTAAGAACTCTTTTATGAGTCTTCGAGCTCCAAATGAACGCTTGGTTGTTTTTTTTATTATTTTTTTTACACTTGATATAAAAAATGAATTGAAAATACATAATGAAAATACATAATGTATTAATTTTTTATTTTTTGAATACTTTTGTAAAAAAAAGATTTTTTCACAAAAAAAAAGATTTTTTTTCAGAAATAAAAAGTTTTTTCAAAAAAATATATGGCAACACTGCATGTACATTAATGATCATACATTGTCATACATGAATTTGTATGTACAATTTTTTTTTTCATAAAACGTCTATTAATTTAAATTTTTTCAAATATAAATAATTTGTATTAATTTATGACACTGTTTTTTTAATAAAAACCAACGAATATTTTAAAAATATACTTTATGATACTTTAGGGTAATCAAAGCTCCGAAGAATTAACCACTTTTCGAATGAATTCACAAATAAAATACATTCGATTTTAATAGTCACTGAATACAATTATCTTTAAATATAAATATTTCTTGGAATGGATTCGATTTTTACCATTAAATCGAATTCTTGTTTACGAGAATTTTAAAAATTGAATGCATTCTTTATTTCATTTTTTTATTATTCATGAGACTTTTAAAAATCGAATTTATAAAAAATTACGCATTCAATTTCATGGTCAAATGTAAAAGAAATCGAATGCGCATATTTTAAAATCAAGTGTAAAATCATTCGATAAATTGTGATTGGGGAACGCAATCATTAAAGTTTAATTCAGAACACCAAATCTAATTAAGGAATGAAATCCTTCACAGCTCTGATAGTAATACCGTCAAAGTGTTCGCATTTTCTTCTAAATTTGGTTGTTTACGTTAGTGCCGTTCATATTCGCCTATAGAATACAAAAATTTTAATCAATCTTGATGATGTATGATCATTATTGTCCGACCGAAAGACTTTTTCAGACTGAACTAGGGTTGCCATTTCCATTTTGAGAAAAAGAGGACGCCAACCTCAAAAAGAGGACATTTGTCCCAAAAAAGAGGACATTTTTTTTAAATAAATTAATGTAAAAAAAGTCAACTGCGCGACACAATATGCAAAAAAATGTGCATATTTTTATTTAGAAAAGAATTTTTTTCCACTAAAAAAAATCACAAAAAAAAAACAAAGTAAATTTCTACATTTCTACACCATTTCCAATTTTATTTCAGAAAATACCAATTTAACTATATTTCCAATTATATGTTAGAAATTTTCAATTTTTTTTTTTCGAAATATCCATTTATAATTCAAACATTTTTTATTCAAAATTTTCTAAATGCTTTTTAGAAAATTCTATTTGTATTTAAAAAATTTCCATTTTCATTTCAAAATTTTCTAAATGATTATAAGAAAATTACTTTTGAATTTAAATAAATTCAATTGGAATTTTAGATATTTCAACTGTATTTCAGAAATTTCCATTTTTATTTAAAAATTATCTAAATGCTTTTAAAAAAATTGCATTTGTGTGTCAAAATTTTCTGAAAAGCATTTAGAAATTTTGAAAATATAAATGACCATTTTTGAAATACAATTGGAAATTTCTGAAATACAAATGGAAATTTTTGAAATAGAACTGAAAATATTTGAAATACAAATGGAAATTTTCTTAAAATTATTTTTTTTTTTTAATTTTGTAATGGAAATTTTTGATATGCAAATCTTTTTTCGGAGGACAAACTTTAAGTTATTTTCACAATATAAGACAAACTTTAAGTTATTTTAGCAATATATACAGTGTTTTTTTACTCGAAATATAAGAAATTTTATTAATTTTTTTTAATTTTTGTGCGAGTTTTGCTCTCAAAAAATTACTTTACTACTGAAAAGCGAAAATACAGCGATGCCAATAATTCAAAAGTTTAGAAGCAATAAAAAAAGCCAATAATTCAAAAGTTTAGAAGCAAATAAAAAAGTCCTTTCCAAAAAAGAAGTAGGACTGCCCCGGACGCCCTATAAAAGAGGACGGTGTCCGGGGAAAAGAGGACGGATGGCAACCCTAGACAGAACCCATACATAACTTCGTCCAATTTTGCAAAGTTTTGCCGAACCCAACCTTAAAACAAAAATGTTTTTAAGACATGTATGCTATGCAGATGCGTAGCATATATGAAGGTGTATGACATATACCTTTCCACACATAGTTGCATACATTTACATATATGGAATATTACATTACGTGTGTATGTTCATATATGCTCCCATATATGACATACATTTCCATATATTGTTCATGTACTATCATACAGGGTATCATGTATGATCATGTATGAACATACATGTTCATTTTCACCCGGGCCATACCAAATTTTATAACAAAAACTTTATTTATAAATTTCAATTAATCGCCACTTTGGTACCATTTGAACCCAATGTGCAACGGCCCTAAATTTTTTTCGAAGTCATTTTTAAAGCGGAAAAGTAAATCCTTACATAACCAAATTTTTAGTCGTTAATAATCTAATTAATTTAAATAATAAATAAAAAATAAATAAAAACAAAATAAAACAAGTAGAAAAGTTAAATTCGACTTGGCCGAATCTATGAATACCCTCCACAATGCCAATTTTAAGTGATAGTAAATTTTCTAACGTGAAAAAAATAACAGTTTTGATTAGAAATATTTTATTTTGTGTAAATAACATTTTTTTTTAGCAATTTTTGAAAAAAAAAAATAATTTACAAATTTTTTTTTTTGAGTGTAAAATTTTTTTTGAGTGTATTTTTTTTTTTTGTTTTGGTATAAAAATATTTTTGAGTGACAAAAATACGTTAAAAAATATTTTTGTGACTTACCAATGTATTTAAAACAGGTTTAACTTAACGGGTTTTCAACACGTGAATTTAAGGTGAAGCTAATCTGAAATTCACGGTTTTGCTAATAACTTTTGAACCACTGGACCGATTTGGGTGAAATTTAATACGAACTAGGCTGGAGGAACGAAAAATATATATGCCAAGCTTCAGCATCCTCAGAATTGTTTTTCGAAAGTTATGGTGCTTTTTATCTCATAAATTGACGAAAAACCCTTGCCGAAATTCAGTCTTTTGCTCATAACTTTTGAACCACTAGACCGATATCGCTGGATTGCAATACCAACCTGACCAGGTAAATGCCCAATATATATGCCAAACTTCAGGAGCCTCCGTAAAGTCTTTCAAAAGTTAGGGTGTTTTCAACAGACAGACTGACGGACAGACTGACGGACGGACGGACGGACATCGCTAGATCGTCTTAAAATCGATCGAGGATCATGAATATATATACTTTATGGGGACCAATATTAGACCAATATTTCGATGTGTTACAAACGGAATGACAAACTTATATATACCCTCTATCGCTAGAGTGGAGGGTATAAAAAATGTTTGTTTTTATGGCGAAAAAATTTTTAAGGGCAAAATTTTAACCCTCGAAATTCGAAAAAGACATTATTCGTGCCGCCCTAATCTACATACATACGAAAAGTGCAGTTAAATTAAAGCAAATGCTCTTCTTTGAGGTCTTAAAATACGCCCAAATAGTTTTTTTTTAGTAGAAATTACATTTTGTTTAATAAACAATTTTTTTTATTAAGTTGTTTACACGTGTAAAATGTGATTCTATTTTTAAGAATCTAAATATTTTTTGTTTGTAAATTATTCCCAAAATTAAAAATATTTTTTTTTACATACGGAAATTATTATACAATGCATTGACAGGAAAATATATTATTTTTGTCTGTATGTATGTATGTATAAATGATTATCAATACGTGTTTTCTTATTGTTGCTGTTGTTAATTGTTTTAATTTTCATATGAAATTGTTTTGTTTTTCTTAATTTTCCACTCACAATCTGTTTGACACTTATGTATGTACAATGTACATTGTACATATCGCTCATTTACTTGTACAGTGTCATAAGTCAAAAAAACGTGTTTTTTGAGTTAATGATATAGAATTTTTCGTTATATCATGCTTTATATTGTGTCAAAAATTCGTATTAATATCTTTTAAACTCACCGTTTGAGAAGAGAACAGGCAGTTATTACATTTTCTATGTACCGGCCTTTTTCAATGTAAACTAGTGCCCCCCACTTCCCGGTTCTCGGTATTCCCGGGAATACCGGTATTCCCGGTTCTGGTACCGGTTTCCCGGATCTAGATATATTCCCGGGAATACCGGTATTCCCGGTTCCGATCCTGGTACCGGTTCCAAAAACCAAAAAATACTATACCATTAATTATTTAAATTACACTATTTAATCAGCAGGGACAGGACCTTCATGCACTAAAAAACTATGTTTTAGGCGCATAAAATATGCACTAAAAAGTCTTGAAATATGCACTTAAAATCTTAAAATATGCACTTAAAATCATAAATATCCAATTGATTTTATACTTTTATTAAAAAAAACATAACATTTGAATTCAGTCTGGCATTATAAGCTTAGTTTGACATATATGCAGTGTATATAAAATGTTAAAAAAATAAAAATTATCTAAACAAATTTATTAATTTCTTTAATACAAAAAAAAATATCATAAAAAAATCTTAAAAATAGCCAAAAAAAAAAATAGCTAAAAAACTAAAATGTATACGAAATATGACCTAAAAATATGCATTTATAGCGAAATAATAGCAAAATAAGCATTTTAAGCAAAATATGCAAAAATATGCACTAACGAATCGATGCCATTTTAAAGCCAATTCTTTGATTCGCAAAGATATTTTTTTTTTGTGCTGTTCTATGACCAAAGGTGAAAAACATGCATTTGCATGAAAGTCCTCTCCTTGTTAATCAATATTTTAGAAATTTTTAGTTGTGTTTGTAAAATTATTTGAAAATCACACAACTATTTTTTCTTAAATTAAAAAATAAAATGGAAATGGTGTTTTTCAGATGTTTTGTATTTTTTTTAGTAAAAGCAAAAAGAAAATCTTAATTGGACAAAATTTTACAAAATATACATACCGGTAGTCCCGGGAATACCGTCAGAACCGGAACCGGTATTCCCGGGAATACCGGGAATGATTCAAGAACCGGTAAACCGGTAACAGTTCCCGGTAATACCGAGAACCGGGAATACCGGTATTCCCGGTACTACGGTAGGACTAATGGAAACCCAATTTCAATTGTAAACTTTAAACGTGTTTTCTACAAAATCAAGTATTTTGAGTTATGGCAATATGCAAGTGAATGAGCGATATGTACGTATATGTTTTGACGTAAATATTTCTATGACATTTATTTGTTTTTTGTTTTCAAAAATAATTTATTATATACATTAGGGTGGCAGCTAAATTTCAACTTTGGATTTTCAACATCTCCCGGGCGGAATATTGTGCCACATGGTCTAAAACTGATGTGGAAAAATTTTCAGCCAAATCGGATAACTTTAACCCGTGCCCCTTTGAGGTCAAAGTTCAAATGATAAAAAAAAAATTTTCCATACAAGCAAAAAATTTTTTTTCGATTTTTTTTTTTTTTATTTTTTAATATTAGTTAGCTTTATTAGCTTATTAACAACAAAAAATTTCATATCGATCGGACAAGATTTTCAGTTTCAAAAGTGGCTCTGAAAAAAAATTTTCAGGCTTGTTAGAAGCTTACTCTAAAAAATTTTCAAAAAAATTTTTTTTTTAGTTTTGATAAGCACACATTAAAGAATTTTTGTTGCTCTTAATACCCGGTTTTTTAATTTTTTTTTTTAATTTTTTTTCTACATCGCATTTTTGTTCTAAATTGGGGTAAAACACTGGAAAAATGCAGTTTTTGGCCCTATTTAAGAGCATGATCACAATGTCCCAGAAAGAAAAAAATGATAGATTTGGAATATGTATTATCAAGAGAAACAAACGCAAGCTATTTTGTAAACTTTTAAAAAAAAAAAAAATATTTTTTTAAGAGTATGCTGTCTCAAGACAGTCTATTTTTTTTTTTATTTTCAAGACCACTTTTGTAACAGAAAATCTTGTCCGATCGAAATGAAATTTTTTGTTGTTAATAAGCTAATAAAGCTTACTAACTTTTTTTTAGCTCTGACAAGCACACATTAAAGATTTTACGTCGCTTTTGATAACAGTTTTCCTTTTTATTTTTTTTTTGTGACATCGAAGTTTTGTTCTAAATTGGGGCCAAAAGCTGCAAAAATTTAGTTTTTGGCCCTATTAAAAAACAAAATTACGACATTACAAAAATTTAAAAAAAAAACCTATTATTAAGAGCGACAAAATGTCTTTAATGTATGCTTGTCAAAACTAAAAAAAAAAATTTTTTGAAAATTTTTTAGAGTAAGCTTCTAACAAGCCTGAAATTTTTTTTTCAGAGTCACTTTTGAAACTGATAATCTTGTCCGATCGAAATGAATTTTTTTGTTGTTAATAAGCTTATAAAGCTAATTAATATTTAAAAATAAAAAAAAAAAAAATCGAAAAAAAATTTTTTTGCTTGTATGGAAATTTTTTTTTTTTATCATTTGAACTTTGACCTCAAAGGGGCACGGGTTAAAGTTATCCGATTTGGCTGAAATTTTTTCCACATCAGTTTTAGACCATGTGGCACAATATTCCGCCCGGGAGACATCAATATTAATACAAAAAAATTGCTCCATACATTTCGCTGCCACCCTAATATACATACTCCCCCACAGCTATATGACGAAAACAAGATTTAATACAATCATTTTATAAATTACAGAACAAAATTAAAAAAAAAAACTTATAATTTTTATTTAGGGCTATAATTTCCGAAAAACATTTTAAAAATATTTTATCACTTTTCATTTTGATTGTGTTTTCCCGAGTAAAAAATAAATCAAACGTGATTTCATATATGTATAATAAATCTAATATAATATGGCTTCGTTGGGTATTTGATTTGAGGAAATAATTATATCAAAGTAAAAACTCGAAATAAAGATTTGGTGTAATATTTTTACTTTCACGGCACGGTCCAGTTAAGTGTGCATTTTTGAACTTAGAGTTTTTAACAAACATTTTAAATTCATAGAAATTCTCGTAGAAACCACCTGATAAAGTGTGCGTGAAAAATTCAAAAAAACGTATGTAGCTAAAACCCGCTGTGTTTTCTTCTAAAATCGCTTAGTTTTTCCCCATTTAAAACATAAAACACTACTGTAGAGTCTGTATATAGTATGTGGCCTCAATGTAACTTCCGGACAAGTGTAGTGATTTCCAGGCCGAGATACTTACAATTGATAAAGCCGCGCAGATGGTTATGACGAGGAAGACCTTGGGCCATTAACATTTTCGTGGAAAGTTTTTCAGCGCTGAAGGCCTTAGAATCAGAGACCAAATATAATAGTTATATGTGTTTTTTGATTTTAAAAAATCATTAAACGATCCCTGCCAAATCCTAAGAGGACAAAAAGTCTTCCTACTTTTGGCAAACGGACGGTTAGCCTATTAGCGGGAGTAATAACAGGACACTGTATAATTGTCCAAATGGCCGTGCGGATGCGAATTTCTGATAGAAACTTCTGTAGATGTTGTGGGGAAGTGGAGGAGGAAAAGTCAGTGAAGAACTTGTTATGGGAACGTACGGGTCTGATGAGAAGCCGCCTTAAGTATTTGGGGCAAAGATTTTTCGAGGATCTGGATTGCCTAAACGTTGAATCCGGGTGGTTTGAGAAGTAGGAGAATTTTTGTATTAGAGGGGGACAATTAAGGGAATTACAATAGGACTTCGAGTGAAACTGTAGTATTCAGGCCGTTCATGAATCCACAACGAAATTGGATTGGAAACGAAGTTCAAATCCGTTTCCAATTTTCGAAGCGTTCATGAAACCGTGACGAATTGCTTTGTTCGAAAAAAAATATCTATTGCGTTCGAACTTAGCGGAGACACAAGTATTTACAAAATACGACTCTGTTTTTGCAAATACAGAGTCGTATTTTATAGCAACTCTGTTAGAAAGTCAAAGTCAGAGTTGTTATAATAATGCAGTTTTTAAAAAAAAAAAAAAAAATTGTTAACAAATAAACTGTCAAGCATTTGTTTTGAATTATTTTTTTTTGATTATTGATACACCAATGAAGGGATTTTATACAAATCTATCTTTTGTTTTCCTTAGAAGTCTAATATATACTTAGGATCTGGTTTTTTGTATGGAAAAATACCAGTTGCTTCAGTTTGTTCCTTTTTTATGATTTTTTTTTTTAACATCGGTAACTTTTTGCCCATTTGGACTCTTATTATTTTTTGCGGCCAATTTTGGAATCGAAATACTTGTCCGACTAAAGATTTTTTTTTGGTTAATAAGCTAAAGTGTGTATGATACTTTTTTCAAGAATTTTATTAAGGGCTTTTTGCCTTTGAAAAAGTTCGTAAAGTCTTTCATAACTTTTCAATTCACATTTTCCGAATCACATGAAATCCAATTTGGTGTTCTGTTGTTTACGTTTTCACTCAAAGTTAAAATCGAATAACTAAAATTTTAAAATTATAGAAAAAAGTGCATTCGTTTTACTTTTACGGAAGTTAAATCTAGGACACAAAAAAAAATTGGAAATTTTATTTTCACATTTTTTAATATGAAATACTTTCGTTTATATTTAAGGCCTTAAAACACAAATCCCTTCGATATATCGGGATTTATTTCCACAAACTCATGAAGAACTAACTGCATTTTGCTCATTAATTTTGTACCTTCCCCTTATAAAAAAAAAAGAGGAAAAATATTTTTTAAAAAAGTCGAAACCAAAAAAGAACATCTTACTCACATTTTTTCATTTAAGTTTTGTTTTTAATTTTTTTTAAATTAATTATTTTCAACTTTTCTTACAAATCCCCGAAGCCAAACGTTGACGAAAATTTTCCAACTGTCAAACCAACTGAATGGAATTCATGAACGCACATTTTCGTTTTCGAACGGAAATTTTCTTATTTTCTCTTTGATTGGAATTGGATTGGATTCATAAACACACACAGCTGATTTCCATGAAAAAGTATTGTCAAACCAATCCGCATTGGTTTCATAAACGACCCGATTGTTGTTAGTCAATTTTCCCGTTTTGTCTTTAAATCCCGTTGTGAATGGAAAGGCGACACAAAGTTTAGTTTTTGATTTGTAATCTGTGAATGTTGCTCAAGTATAGCCTTTTTACAGTTTGACGCTTTTTAAGATTTAACAATATTTCAAACAAACACCATAAAATAAAAAAATAAATAAAAAGTTTCGACTGTATTTCTTACAATTTTCACTAGGGAAATGAATTTATGGACGTGTAAATTAATTGAATTAATTATTTTATGATTTTGCTACAGTTTATACCAATGGTTCTCAAACGGTGGGTCGCGACCACCTAGGGGGTCATGGAAGAGTTTCAGGGGGGTCGCGAACAAATTTGTTAAAACCTTAAATTTTGGTAATTTAAAACACATTTTTTTATTTATATTTTTTTAACACAACAATTGTATACAAATACTTTTATTAAAGAAAAAAAATGTTTCCATCACTAAAGGTCCCTCCGTAATCACTGTGCAGTTGTTAATTTCTCGGGATGCCCAATACTTATTTGTGAAGTGTTTTGGCTCAGTCTGGGATCTGGCAGTTCGTTTTCTATTAACTTTTCAATGCTGATCCAGAATCTGGGTTCCAAATTTTTCTAAAACGTTAGGTTTTTGAGAAAATTAAAGGCAAAGTTCACAAAGCATTTTCCAGAGCTTTCTTTGTTGTTTTCGGATCCGTCTGGGATCTGCCTACGTTTTTCGATTTACTTTTTAATGCTGATTCCAAATCTGGATCCGAATAACGGATCTGGATTCGTGATCGAACAAAATTTCTATCAATACCAAACATTGGTACATAATTTTGAAAAAAGAACTATAATTACTCCAAATTGGACTTTAAATTCTTGCTTGGTAAACATTTCTTCATTTCTGATCAGGTTTAATTGGTATTTTTTTTATTTTCGGAAATAAAAATCTATGAAGTTTTGATATAAAATGCCGTAGTTCAAGACCTGGTTTTGAAATTTTTGAGAAAATTGAGGTCAAAGTTCACAAAAATTGTTTATTTTTTTTTTTAGAAGTTTTTTACTTGAAATGTTTGGTATGTGTTTGGGATCTAATTACACGGTTTCGATTAATCTTTCAATGCTGCTTCTGAATTTGGTTTCCAAATTTTTCCATTACTTCACGTTAATAATTTTATTTTTTTACTAGCGGACCCGGTCCGCGTTGCCCTAAGAAAATATTTGTTTTATATAGCATTTCGATTTAAATACGCAGTGCCCGACAAAACTAAAGCACGTCACCGGGTCCAGCTATCTATAGCGAAATCTTAACAAAATCGATTCAACCGTTTATGCGAATCGTTTCATTCTTGGTTAGTACTATCTGTGCTGTTAATTTTATTAAAGTCGATTTAACAGCTTTTGTGTGATTGCAGAGAAAGATTGGAATTTTATATTCCTTTGTCGAATCGGGTTCTTAGGTTCTCATACCCACAAACATACATACACACATCCATTTATATATATATAGATTGATTAGCACTATCTTTATTAAAAACGCCAAGAGAATCGCTTCAACTGTTTCCGCGTAATTGCGATCGTAGTGTAACATGACCTATAGTTCCGCACTATCCGTTGGTACTATCAGTGCTAAAAATTTAATTAAAAACGTATCAGCCATTTTTGCAGAAATATTTTCAATTCCATACAGAGAGGCGTGGCATTTTACGCCCCTTTGACCGAGAACGCTCTAAATGGCACATAGTTAGTACTCGATTAGTACTATCTTTGGTTTAAATTTCATCAAAATCGGTTTATTCCTTTTTTATATACAGATGTCAATAGTGGTGCAATGTAAATATTCGATTTTGCCACGCCCCTCCGCCCACAGACTGAGAATCAAAAATCTTACCGCACAGTCTTACTCAGGCTACTCTGAATATTCCCTGCAAGTGTCATCAAGAACGGTCCAGCTGTTTCCGCGTCCATAAGGAACATACATACAACCGTTTTTGCATTATTGCAAATCATGCAGAAATATTTTCAGTTCAATACAAAGGGGCGTGGCATTTAACACCCCTTTATCCAAAAACATTCTAATTTTGGCACATAGGTAGTACTCGGTTAGTACTGTCTTTGGTTTACATTTCATCAAAATCGATCCATCCGTTTTGTTTATATATAGATGTCATTAGTGGTGGAATGTAAAAATTTGATTTTGCCACGCCCCTCCGCCCACCGACAGAAAATCAAAAATCTGACCGCACAGTGTTACTCCCCAGGCTATTCTGAATATTCCCTGAAAATTGCGTCAAGATCGGTCCAGCCGTTTTCGAGTCCATACGGAACATACATACACACATACATACATACATACACACATCCATTTTTATATATATAGAAGACTAGCTGACCCGGTTCGCGTTGCTGGCCCTGAGAAAACATCGATTCTGTTTTCTATCGCATCTCGATCTTAATATACAGTGTCGGAAAAAACTAAAGCAAGCGACCGGGTCCAGTAGTAGCCTTTAGTTCCACAGACTGACGTAATGTTAATTATAGTACAAAAGGGCGTTTCATTTTAAGCATTCTTATCGAATCGTGGCTTTAATATATTTAAAGTTCCATGTTGCGTCCTCGGTAAGCACTATCTATGCTGCCAATTTAAATGAAATTGAAAGGGAGTGACATTTTTTACCCCTTTGCCGAATCGCGCTCTAACATGTACTGTAGTTCCAGCTCGGTTAGTACAGTAGTAAAAGATAAAATAACGTTGAGGATAGCAGGAAACTTACGCCGCTTTGTCGAATCGTGTTCTTATATGTCCTTTTAGCACTATCTGTGCAGAAATTTAGTAGTTTTTGCTTGATTGCGGAAGTGGCCGGAATATATATTTTTTTTATGCTTGACCAACGCTTATGGGATGTCCCATATAAATGAAATTAATTGTGTTTTCGCGCCTTTTTACAATTATAAGCTTCATATGCAATTGATTAGGCGTGGCATTTTAGGCCCCTTTTTCCGCTCGTAGTGTAACATGTCCTATTGTTCCACACTCCGTTGGTACTATCAGTGCTAAAAATTTATTTAAAATAGTATCAGCCGTTTTTGCATTATTGCAATGCATGCAGAAATATTTTCAATTCAATACAAAGGGGCGTGGCATTTTACGCCCCTTTGTCCGATAACGGTCTTATTTGGTACATAGTTAGTAATTGCTTAGTGCTATCTTTGGTTTAAATTTCATCAAAATCGGTTTATTCCTTTTTTATATACAGATGTCTATAGTGGTGCAATGTAAAAATTCGATTTTGCCACGCCCCTTTGCCCCCAAACAGGGAATCAAAAATCTGACCACACAGTGTTACTCCCCAGGCTATTCTAAAGATTCCCTAAAAAATTCATCAAGATCGGTCCAGCCGTTTTCGCGTCCATAAGAAACATACATATTAGGGTGGCAGCTATTTTGCAAAACTTCGAATTTCAAGGAGTGCACCCCTAATTTTTATTACATTTGGTCTAAAAATGCTATGCTAAAAATTTCAGCCAAATCGGACAACGTTAACACGAGGCTCATCGAGGTCAAAGGTCAAAGGTCAAAAAATAGCCATATTTTGATTAAAAACATTAAATAAATGATGTTGTTTTTTGAATATATTGTTAAAAAGTGGTACACGAGTTGTTTTTAGTATAAGAAGATAAATTAAAAATTTTTGGGTTTTCAAAAATTAACCCTTGTAAGTCTTTCGGGGTCAAAATGACCCAATTTTCACAAAATGACCCCTAAATCACGAAAATCAGCCCCAATTTTCTAAATTTATTGAAATAAACCAATGTAAACCCATATTTATATTCTATTCTATCATAAATACTCAGATATGAAATACTGTCTTTCTAGGATGGCATTCACCCGTTTCACGGTAAGGCCAAAAATATACATTTTATTTGGCGTGATTCTCAAAACTGATATTTTGGTTTTTTCAAAATTTCTTAAACAAAATTAGAAAAAATGCTGAAAAAACCACAGAATCTTATAAAATATATGTTAAAATATAAAAAAAAAATTTTTTGTGGGATATCCCTCGGATAGTTTGGCGGGGCCATCGATTTAAACTCAGCGGATTTCGAGGAAAATGCCTTTTTTGCCCACAATTTATTCAATATGGAAAAAATTTGGTAAATATTTTAAAATTTGACAAAGTCAGGGCCATTAATTATTAAAAACTATGTAAGACATTAACCCTTAACGTTTTAGGAAAATAGAATAATACTAACCCGGTTTTTATTCGGGTCAAAGGTCAAATTTAGGGATATTTGGATTTTTTTTCGAAAAAGGCATCTAAATATGAAATTTTTATTGCGATTTTTTATAAAACTTGGTATAATTATTGTACGAGCTCAGAAAAATAATTATTTAATTTTTTTTAAATTAACCCATAAATGAACATGGGGTCAAAATGGCCCAGCACATTAAAATTTCTTTATATAGATTTTTATATTTTCTTTCGATTTTTATAAAACTTGTTATGGTTATGTGCGAGGTCAGAAAACTAATTATTTGATTTTTTAATTAACCCATAAATGAACATGGGGTCAAAATGGCCCAGCACGTTAAAAATTCTTAATATATTTATTTTTTATTTTTTCTATTTCTATAAAACTTGTTATTATTTTTATGCAACGTCTGAAAAAATAATTATTTTATTTTCATTGTTCATTTATGAGTTAATTAAAAAAAATATCTGACCTCGAACAACGGTTATACCAAGTTTTATCGAAATCGAAAACAAAAAAAAATCATTAAGCATTTTTAACGTGCCCCCATGTTCATTAATGGGTTAATTAAAAAAATCACATAATTAGTTTTCTGACCTTGCACAATGTTTATACCAAGTTTTATAGAAATAAAAAAAATATATATTAAGAATTTTTCGTGCTGGGTCATTTTGACCCCTTGTTCGTTTATGGGTTAATTTACGAAAATCAAATAATTATTTTTTCAGACGTCGCATAAAAATTATAACAAGTTTTATAGAAATAGAAAAAATAAAAATATATATACATATATCAAGAATTTTTAACTTGCTGGGCCATTTTGACCCCATGTTCATTTATGGGTTAATTAAAAAATCAAATAATTAATTTTCTGACCTCGCACATAATCATAACAAGTTTTATAAAAATCGAAAGAAAATATAAAAATCTATATAAAGAAATTTTAATGTGCTGGGCCATTTTGACCCCATGTTCATTTATGGGTAAATTTTAAAAAAATTAAATAATTACTTTTCTGAGCTCGTACAATAATAATACCAAGTTTTATAAAAAATCGCAATAAAAATTTCATATTTAGATGCCTTTTTCTAAAAAAAAATCCAAATATCCCTAAATTTGACCTTTGACCCGAATAAAAACCGGGTTCATATTATTCCATTTTCCTAAAACGTTAAGGGTTAATGTCTAACATAGTTTTTAATAATTAATGGCCCTGACTTTGTCAAATTTTAAAATATTTACCAAATTTTTTCCATATTGAATAAATTGTGGGCAAAAAAGGCATTTTCCTCGAAATCCGCTGAGTTTAAATCGATGCCCCCGCCAAACTATCCGAGGGATATCCCCCAAAAAAATTTTTTTTTATATGTTAACATATATTTTATAAGATTCTGTGTTTTTTTCAGCATTTTTCCTAATTTTGTTTAAGAAAATTTTGAAAAAAACCAAAATATCAGTTTTGAGAACCACGCTAAATAAAATGCATATTTTTGGCCTTACCGTGAAACGGGTGAATGCCATCCTAGAAAGACAGTATTTCATATCTGAGTATTTATGATAGAATATAATATAAATATGGGTTTACATTGGTTTATTTCAATAAATTTAGAAAATTGGGGCTGATTTTCGTGATTTAGGGGTCATTTTGTGAAAATTGGGTCATTTTGACCCCGAAAGACTTACAAGGGTTAATTTTTGAAAACCCAAAAATTTTTAATTTATCTTCTTATACTAAAAACAACTCGTGTACCACTTTTTAACAATATATTCAAAAAACAACATCATTTATTTAATGTTTTTAATCAAAATATGGCTATTTTTTGACCTTTGACCTCGATGAGCCTCGTGTTAACGTTGTCCGATTTGGCTGAAATTTTTAGCATAGCATTTTTAGACCAAATGTAATAAAAATTAGGGGTGCACTCCTTCAAATTCGAAGTTTTGCAAATAGCTGCCACCCTAATACATATAGCCGTTTTTTGCATTAATGCGGAGTATGCAGAAATAACTTTCAATACAATACAAAGTGGCATGCCATTTTACGCCCCATTGTCCGATAATGCTCAAATTTGGCACATAGTGAGTACTCAGTACTATCTTTGATTTAAATTTCATCAAAATCGGTCCATTCGTTTTTTATATATAGATGTCATTAGTGGTGGAATGTAAAAATTGGATTTTGCCACGCCCCTCCGTCCACAGACGGAAAATCAAAAATCCGACTTGACAGTGTTACTCGCCAGACTACTCTGAATATTCCCTGAATATTTCAAGAAGATCGGTCCAGCCGTTTTCGAATCCATACGGAACATACATACATACCCACATACATACACACATCAATTTTTATATATATAGATTGGGGGGTCGCGAAAAATTTGAAATATTGAAAAGGGGTCGCAAAGCTTAAGTTAGTGAGAAGCTCTGGTTTATACATTTATTTGATGCAGGTTGTTTAGAATTTGAATAGAATTTATTTATTTTTAGTTTACTATATCTTTAAAAATAAGATACATAAGGTGTGTTTTTTTCGAGTTTTTTATATATACCTATAACTACTTGTAAAAAAACAGTATTACTACTTAACATTACAAATTTGGCAACTCTTGTTGTTTTGCTTAATGTACTTGGTATCACTTTATTATTTTTTAATTTTTATTGTATTTATTTGTATTTAATTAACAGAATTTATAAATTAATTGTAACATTTATTTTTTTTTATGTAAATTAAAATAATTCAAACAGATTTTTGTAAATTATTTATTTATTTTTTTGACTTTTCAAAATAAAAAAAAGTGTTGGTAAGTGATATAAACAAAAACTTCAAGATTTGGCACCACTTTTTATAAATACTTAACTTTTTAGAATATATAAATATACCTACTTATCAAGTGTATATCTACTTAAATTTGTATGGGAAGTTTATAACTAACTCGAAAAAAACACGCCTATAGTATCATTAATGATAGTATAAGTTTTTACAAAATTTGTGTGAACTTTTACTGATTACACTGTAAGTACGTGAAAATGACACACCAATGCTCTGAGACATGTAAACTTAATTTTGGTTCGTAGAACACAGTGGCATTCTCCGTTTTGAGAGATCAGGTGTTTTTCAAGCGATTTTTTGTTGTTTTTTAAGAAATTTTAAAAATTGAAGAAAAATAAATTATTTTACTAGTCTAAACTGATGGCCCTCATTGTTAGAATAAAGTTTTGACTAATAATATAATATAGAACAATAACAATAGAATTTTTTTTAGAATTTAGCACTCATGATTTTATTTATACATTCTATTTATTTACAACTCATTTTTAATAAATTTCACCTAACCGAGAACTGGTAACAATGACCGTCGCACAGTGGGGAAAAATGGACTTTTTTTGTCCGATTTTGCCTACAGGTCGCAATTCTTAACCGATTTTAGTTTTTCTTTTTTTGAAATTTAGCTAATAAAATTCCTCATCGGTCTGTCATGGTGGATTTCTAAAAATCGTTTTTGTTTTATTTGAATATTTTTTTAAAGTTCAGAAAATATTATTTTTTTTATAATTTTTGCTCTAAAAAATGCAATAGGCAGGGGACGAATAAGCTGTATGGACAAAATTAAAGGTATTTGAACCCCTTATAAATGACATTAATAGCATTTGTTAATTTATTATTATTTTGGTTTTTATAATCATCTGAAAACTTAAAAATGTTCACTTTTAAGTACCTATATCATTTTAAATAATGTACCAATTTCAATGAAATTTTTTTTAAATTAAAGCTCATCATTTTCTTAACCATTATTGGTACATAAAGTATTTTTGCAAAATTGTTTAACTCTTTTTTTCGAATTTACAATGTAACAACTTTTTTCTTAAAAAAAACAGACCAAAAAATAATTTTGAAATTCCAAAAATCATAAGGTAAAATTTAAGCAAAAAAATAAAATATTTGTTTCAAAAAATTTTGTGTACCAATTGTGACTAAGCAAAACATAAGCTTTAATCTAAAAAAGATTTCATTGAAATTGGTACATTATTTTTAATGATATAGGCTTTTAAAAGTGAAAATTCTTGAATTTTTGTCTGGTGATAAAAACCAAAATAATAATATATTTTTAAATACTAATCATGTCGTTGATAAGGGGTTCCAATACCTTTAATTTAATCCATAAAGCATATTCGTCCCATGCCTAATACATTTTTTATTGTAAAAAAACTGAAAAAATGAAAATTTTCTGAAATTTAGGAAAATATAAAAAGTAATCCGAAATTTTTTTTCAAAAATCCACCATGACAGATCGATGCGGAATTTTATTAGCTAAAATACAAAAAAAGAAAAATCAAAATCGGTTAAGAATTGCGACCTGTAGGCAAAATTGGACAAAAAAAGTCCATTTTTCCCCACTGTGCGTCGTCTCGTTGTAGCGAAAAAAAACCAAGGGTTCTGGTGGGAATCGAACCCACGACCCCACGTTGAAAGGCTAGCACGCTACCAACTAGCCTACGGGGCCCCCCTAATAAATACTAAGGCTGGATTACTCAATGCTCGGTTATAAAATAACTCTCCGTTAAACTTAACTTTTTCGTACAAATTTTGACATAAGGCTCCGTTATTAAATCGGCAGTTAGCAGCTAACTTTTCATTGAGTAATCCGCCCTAAATAAAGTAATTTTGAAATAGTTTCAAAGGATTTCCCTTGGAAAATATAATAAAAACTCGCTTGAAAATCCGAAAACTTTAAAGTAAAATATCTCTTGATTTTGACCTGACCTTGCAAAACGGAGAATGCCACTGGATTCTACGACCCAAAATTAAGTTCACGTATCACGGCGTTTCGGGGTGTCATTTCAAAAGTTAAAATTATACTTACAGTGTTATGTTTTGTTGCTGGCATTCAAAAAAACTATTCAAAAAATCACTTCTTGGATATTTAATTTTATAACTGTTTTCGATATTTTTAGTACTACCAAATTTTTGTAAATTGTTTAACAATTTTTGTGCATACTAGAGGTGGAAAGTTTTAACAAACTAAGTCTGCAAAACTCAACAGATTTCTTTTAAGGCCCAAACTGGATATAATTTCTCTCGATTTTTCTGTTACTCAACAGCGAATAACAAATCATCTGTGCGGAAATCGAAAGATTTTTTTGCTGAAATTGTAAGATTTTTTAACATAAATCAACAGATTTTTTAGCTGATTCCCAAAAGATTTTCAAGATAAAAATAGCCGCAATTAACGCTGAAATCAGCAGATTTCTTTTATTGGCCAAACTCGATATGGTGGTCAAAGTTTTGGATTTTTGAAAAATTAAAGAAAAATAAATACAAAATAAATATATCGTTCGACACATCATATTTGTTAATTTTGATGTGCTGAGCACGAATATAAAAAAAAATAAAATCGGTCGAACAGTTTTCGAGATATCGCTATTTGAAATTGGCAAAAAATGGCGTTTTTTCCTACGTTCACGAAATTTTTTAAAAAAAAATCTCAAAATTTCATTCCGCCGACCCTTTTGTAGAGCTTGAGACAATCTTTCATTTGAAATAAATTTGAGCCAAATTTGATCATTTTAACCCGTGTCGCCCTTCGATCAAACTTTTGGACTTTTGCAAAATGTCCACAAAAATTTTGGATTTTTGAAAATGAAAAAAATTATCTTGCGATACATTATTTTTATTAATTTTAGCATGCTGAATACGAATATCAAAAAACTTATAAAATCGGTCGAACGGTTTCCGAGATATCGCCATTTAAAAATTGTCGAAAAATTGCAAAATGTGCGGTTTTTTCCTACGTTTAAGAATTTTTTTAAAAAATCTCTAAAAATTTCTTTATTTTAACTCTTTCATAGAGCTTGATACAATCTTTCATTTAGCTTAATTTGAGCCGATCATTTTAACCCGTGGCACCCTTCGATCAAAGTTTTTGAGACTTTTTTTAAAAAATTTCTTGAACGTAGGAAAAACCCGCCATTTTTTACAAATTTGAAATGGCAATATCTCGAAAACCGATCCAGCGATTTCATTTTTTTTTGATATTCGTGCTCAGCGCATCGCAATTAACAAATGTGTTGTGTCGAAAGATAAATATTTTTTTAATTTTATTTTTAAAAATTTTTCAAAAATCCAAAACTTTGACCGCCGGGCTCCACGGGTTAATTTAATCCGATTGACCTCAAAATTGTACCACATAAGTTTTTTTTTAGACCTAGGAAAATAAAAATTTGCCCGGACACTTGGGAAAATCGAAAGTTGTCAAAAAAAAATGCCAGTCTAGTACACATATGAGGCATTCCACACCAAATGTCCAGCGAAAAAAAAAACATGTGTACCGTAAACTTCTGAATAGGTGGTATGGATAGCCCTATATGGAACTTAGAAAATTGCGTTTTTGGTTTTTCAATTTTTCAAAAACTTGGCTTAGGAGGCGTGGTCAAATATTGGAAAAATGGTCAAATTTGTGGCGAGTTGCCTTGATTAAATATTTGCCACATTAAAACGGAATGCACCACAATCTCAAAAATTTACAGTCTTATATAGTTTTGTATGGGCTATCGATTAAAATTTTTGTTTTGGAAAATTTTCAGAACCCGTTCTGAAATTTTCCATTTTTAAAAAAGTCAATTTATCAAAAATCCGGCCACTTTTTTTTCTTTTTTATTTATTTTTTTAAAAGTTTAGATGTTTGTCCATCCACACAAAAAAAAATCAGAAACACGTTCATCTTTTTTTTCGAGAAAATCGCATTTGAACTTTAAATTTCATAACAATTTAGTAATTTGCTTGTATTTTCTTGTGTCAACAGAGCGTATGACGAATATTTATGCAATTAATATTACTCATTCGCAACTTTAAAACAAAGAAATACAAGCAAATAACAAAATTGTTATGAAATTTAAAGTTCAAATGCGATTTTCTCGAAAAAAAAGATGAACGTGTTTCTGATTTTTGTGTGGATGGGCAAACATCTACACTTTTAAAAAAATAAATAAAAAAGAAAAAAAAAAAGTGGCCGGATTTTTGATAAATTGACTTTTTTAAAAAATGGAAAATTTCAGAACGGGTTCTGAAAATTTTCCAAAAAAAAATTTTTAATCGATAGCCCATACAAAACTATATAAGAACGAAAATTTTTGACATTGTGCTGCATTCCGTTTTAATGTGATAAATATTTAATCAAGGCAACTCGCCACAAATTTTACCATTTTTCCAATATTTGACCACGCCTCCTAAGCCCAGTTTTTGAAAATTGAAAAACCAAAAACGCAATTTTCTTAGTTACATATAGGGCTATCCAAACAACCTATTCAGAAATTTACGGGACACATGTTTTTCTGTAGCGGGACATTTGGTGTGGAATGCCTCATATAAGGTTTTCAAAAACCCGCGAAACTCTTCAAACTTATTCAAAGAGGAAATGTTTATACGAACGAATATGATCAGTTCATATTTTAAAAAGGCATTATCGTTGTCCATTATCACAATTTTTTTTAAGGAACGGTTTAATTAATATGTACCGTTAAAACACACTTTTTAACTTGTATTCCGAAACTAAGCGGATGAAAACTCCTTTAATGAAATATTTTATCCCTATTAGTGAGTATCCATCCATGGCCAACTTTCCAAAATACATATAGAAATATAAATTTAAATATTGAATGAATCCTTAAAAGCTCTGATATACATACGTATGCATTAATATGTATGAATGAATTTCTTTAAATAATTAAGTATAAATTTTTAAAAATTTTGTTCAAGATGTTTTAATTCATATAATTTTGAATGAATACATATTATTATATATATCCTGCTGTTTTTTTTTTTCTTCTTTAATTAATATCTTTGTTTTCTTTTTTATATTTCAGCCAAAACGGCTGCGGCAATCCGCGCCAAGAAAATTGAGGAAAACAAAATGAGATGGCTTGCAATGAGACAAAACTCTATGCCCGTGCAAATAGATTCGGAAGTATTGCGCGTCATACCCAAACATATGAGAAAGAAAATTAAAAGTGCCGAAAGTGAGAAGAAGAAAGGAAGACGTCGTGTGCTCAAAGATTAAAGAAAAACTGATTCCACAAATACTTATCTTAACATAACATTAATAATAACATACATATGTATATGAGGCATTCCACACCAACTGTTCCACTACAGAAAACCCATATTTGTTACATTGGAATATCTATGGCAAAGTATTAGAGTTGTCAATTATTCGCCTTTTAAATTTGTTCGAATAATTCAAACAATTGTTTTTGTTCGCTCGATCAAACGATTAAATCTTAAAAATTATTCGATTAATCGATGAGAATAACGAATGAAAAAGTGGTTATTAAAAAATATTTTTGCTAACAAAAATTAAAATAATTCATACAAAAAACTTAAAAATAAAATTAATTAATATTTTATTAACAAAAAATAAGTAAAACACTTATAAATTGAATAACTGAATTTACTTTGTTATGTAAAAAATTCATAAAAAAAACTTAAATTTGAATAATTTTAACTTCTAAGTTGGTGGGAGTCGGCGGGGGACGTTGGAGGACACCTTTTCCTTCTTCATAAATGTTTACGAATTCTTTAAATTATTTTCTATAATCTATATTTTTTTGTTTTTAAATATTTTCTACAACCACGCCCTTAAAAGGGGCGGGCAGAAAAAATAGCAATTCCCAATCATCTTGGTTCAAATACAGGTAAATGAACTTCATATGGCATTAAAATATTTCATTTGTTGAACAAATATACAAAAAAAAACTTGTAAAATAATTGTGTTTTTCTGTTGGTGTTTTAGTTCTTTAAGGGGGAACAATTTTCCCCCGTCCTATTTAATATTATATATACTTTATGGGGTCCTAGACCGATATTTCGATACTTTAGTTGGAGGGTATAACAAAAATAATTGTTCGATTAATTGATATAAATTAATCGATTTATTCGTTATTCGAAAATAGTCATTTCTAAATTAATCGAACAAGAGTATGGTCACAGACTAAATACAGACTCGACAGTAGAGTTTTACAGGAAAAAATGGGGAAAAACTTAGCGATTTTAGGAGAAAACACAGCGGTTTTTAGTCCGATTTACGCTAACATGGCAACACTTTCTACGACTTAGGAGTGAGTGAAACAACAAAATCCTATCTGGCATCCATTTTTCTTATGGCGCGTTATATTAGTTTTCTCTTTCTAACCTAATTCGTAGAATAATTTGAAAATATTAAGCATATGGTTAAAGAATACTTTTTTGACAACTGTCACTTATATCGAGTCTGTATTAGTCTGTGGTATGGTTTTGATTGATCGATTAATCAAATTATTCTTAATCGGTTGACAACTCTACAAAGTATGCATAGTAGGGTGGCAGCTATTTTGCAAAACTTCGAATTTGAAGGAGTGCACCCCTAATTTTTATTACATTTGGTCTAAAAATGCTATGCTAAAAATTTCAGTCAAATCGGACAACGTTAACACGAGGCGCATCGAGGTCAAAGGTCAAAGGCCAAAAAATAGCCATATTTTGATGAAAATCATTAAATAAATGGTGTTGTTTTTTGAATATATTGTTAAAAAGTGGTACTCGAGTTGTTTTTAGTATAAGAAGATAAATAAAAAATTTTTGGGTTTTCAAAAATTAACCCTTGTAAGTCTTTCGGGGTCAAAATGACCCAATTTTCACAAAATGACCCCTAAAACACGAAAATCAGCCCCAATTTTCTAAATTTATTGAAATAAACCAATGTAAACCTATATTTATATTCTATTCTATCATAAATACTCAGATATGAAATACTGTCTTTCTAGGATGTCATTCACCCGTTTCACGGTAAGGCCAAAAATATGCATTTTATTTGGCGTGGTTCTCAAAACTGATATTTTGGTTTTTTCAAAATTTTCTTAAACAAAATTAGGAAAAATGCTGAAAAAACCACAGAATCTTATAAAATATATGTTAACATATAAAAAATTTTTTTGGGGGATACCCCTCGGATAGTTTGGCGAGGGCATCGATTTAAACTCAGCGGATTTCGAGGAAAATGCATTTTTTGCCCACAATTTATTCAATATGGAAAAAATTTGGTAAATATTTTAAAATTTGACAAAGTCAGGGCCATAAATTATTAAAAACTATGTTAGACATTAACCCTAAACGTTTTAGAAAAATAGAATAATATTAACCCGGTTTTTATTCGGGTCAAAGGTCAAATTTAGGGATATTTGGATTTTTTTGGGAAAAAGGAATCTAAATATGAAATGTTTATTGCGATTTTTTATAAAACTTGGTATAATTATTGTACGAGCTCAGAAAACTAATTATTTATTTTTTTTAAATTAACCCATAAATGAACATGGGGTCAAAATGGCCCAGCACATTAAAATTTATTTATATAGATTTTTATATTTTCTTTCGATTGTTATGATTATGTGCGAGGTCAGAAAACTAATAATTTGATTTTTTTTAATTAACCCATAAATGAACATGGGGTCAAAATGGCCCAGCACGTTAAAAATTCTTAATATAGTTTTAAAAAAAAATTCAGTTATAAAATATACAGTCCAACAATATATAAACACAATTAATAAAAAAAAATATATTAAGAATTTTTAACGTGCTGGTCCATTTTGACCCCATGTTCATTTATGGGATAATTAAAAAAAAAATCAAATAATTAGTTTTCTGACCTCGCACATAATCATAACAAGTTTTATAAAAATCGAAAGAAAATGTAAAAATCTATATAAAGAAATTTTAATGTGGTGGGCCATTTTGACCCCATGTTCATTTATGGGTTAATTTAAAAAAAAATTAAATACACTATTTTTCTGAGCTGGTACAATAATTATACCAAGTTTTATAAAAAATCGCAATAAACATTTCATATTTAGATGCCTTTTTCCAAAAAAAATCCAAATATCCCTAAATTTGACTTTTGACCCGAATAAAAATCGGGTTAATATTATTCTATTTTCCTAAAACGTTTAGGGTTAATGTCTAACATAATTTTTAATAATTTATGACCCTGACTTTGTCAAATTTTAAAATATTTAATAAATTTTTTCCATATTGAATAAATTGTGGGCAAAAAAGGCATTTTCCTCGAAATCCGCTGAGTTTAAATCGATGCCCCCGCCAAACTATCCGAGGGATATCCCCCAAAAAAAAAAAAATTATATGTTAACATATATTTTATAAGATTCTGTGGTTTTTTTTAGCATTTTTCCTAATTTTGTTTAAGAAAATTTTGAAAAAACCAAAATATCAGTTTTGAGAAAAACGCCAAATAAAATGCATATTTTTGGCCTTACCGTGAAACGGGTGAATGACATCCTAGAAAGACAGTATTTCATATCTGAGTATTTATGATAGAATAGAATATAAATATAGGTTTACATTGGTTTATTTCAATAAATTTAGAAAATTGGGGCTGATTTTCGTGTTTTAGGGGTCATTTTGTGAAAATTGGGTCATTTTGACCCCGAAAGACTTACAAGGGTTAATTTTTGAAAACCCAAAAATTTTTTATTTATCTTCTTATACTAAAAACAACTCGAGTACCACTTTTTAACAATATATTCAAAAAACAACACCATTTATTTAATGATTTTCATCAAAATATGGCTATTTTTTGGCCTTTGACCTTTGACCTCGATGCGCCTCGTGTTAACGTTGTCCGATTTGACTGAAATTTTTAGCATAGCATTTTTAGACCAAATGTAATAAAAATTAGGGGTGCACTCCTTCAAATTCGAAGTTTTGCAAAATAGCTGCCACCCTAATGCATAGGTTTTGTCAAAAAGTGGACCTTGTAGGCATTTTTTGCCTGATTATCTTTATTTTATTATTTATGCAAATTAAATACAACACAAGTGACATCTTAAAAATTAAAGCTTCTTATAGATTCTATCGATTAAAAAAATAAAAAATGGAAATTTTTGAAAAAGTTCTGGGGGCTAATTATGTAACTTGATAATCGTCAATCGTCATCGTTAGCTCATTATTCTATTACCACAAAATGACACTATATGGTAATGGAATAACGATGGAAACGATACGATTGACGACTATCAAGTTACATAATTACCACCCTTAGTTTTTTTAAATTATACACCCAGAAAAGTTTTACAGTAACTTTTTTACGGTTATTCAAAAAGTTTTTAGTTAAAGTTATTTTAAGCGTTTTATCGTTTGTTTTTCAATGAAAATAAAATATTGAACGATTTATACAGTTGTAAAAACAATAAACTACAAAAGTTACGGAAAAATATTTTTATCAGTTAAATTATTTGTGACTGATTATACCGTATAATTTTACAGAAGTACGGTTTTTATAGTTTGTTATTCAAAAAATGTTATTATTACTTTACAAAATAAAAAATTGTAAACAGTTAAAATAACTGAAATATCGTTTGTTTTTACGGAATGTCTAGGCATTTATTAACGTTTAAAAATAACTGAAAAAGTATGTTGTTTCAAATGAAATATAAGTAGTCCGTTTTTTAAAAGGAAAAACGATTGTTTTAAACGTTTTTTCAGTTGAATTTACTTACAAAATATTTTAAGTGTACTTTAACTTATTTTATTAAAAACCATGTCACAATTTAATTTTTTTATTTTTTAAAAAAAAAATTGAGGTATTTCTATCCGTTTTGAAATGTATTTTGCCTTCTTTTCAAGCAACAAATTGCTAAACATTGTACTACCAGGGGTATTCGTGTGGCTCGTGAGAAAACACATTAACTGGCTGGGATTAATCAAATGAAGGTTGAAAGGGGAATCGGGAAAAAAGCCTTTTGTTTTCTTTAAAAAAACAAACACTTTTGTATGGTTTTAAACAAAACAAATTTATAAAATTTACGTTCTATATAATTTTAAAAAATTTTTAAAAGTTCAAATAAAGTACAAATTTCATGACTTAAAAAAACCAAAATATGTCCCTTTAATCCCTGCCAGGCTTGCTTTAAGAGGAAAAATTGAGATCCACTTGCAATCTCTTGTCTTTATACCTCTATGGTACTACCCAGCAAAAACTTCGATTACCAAGTAATTACCTTAAGGGGTTAAAAAAATATGATAACACGGTGATTTCATGGGGGGTAACCTCTTTTTTGCCCTTTTCAGCGCAAAGTAATGCTAATGGTTATTAGTAGTATTTATAGTCATTACCAGGTAAGCGAAATGGGAAGGAGGAACCCAATACCAAGTTTTTGCTGGGTATGCCATTTTATACAATAATGAGATATACAACGTATGCGTATGAGTAATACAAATTTTTCAACAACATTTTAAATAGAGATGGATTCGTGAGTGATTGTTTTTGTAACAATCACGCACGCTCACTATAGAATAAGTTTAATCACACACAATATTTTATTTTGTTCACGCTTACGTCAACATCGGGACCTTATTTATTTCTACTCACGTGACCAACAAAATCGTAAATTACACATGGATCATGACAAAATTACACATGAAATCACGAATTACACATGCCTTTTTTTAATTTTCAAAATACAGTTGAACCTCGATTATCCGGGTTGCACGGGACCGGACTAAGCACGGATAATCGAAAAACACGGTTGAAAGAGGTTATATATTTTTCTACATTTGTATATGTTCGTGAATATATTGTACGGATAATAGAGGTAAAGCACGGTTAATAGAGGTAAAAACAATAACAAAAAATACAAAATGTACGTACATATATGAATTGCACGGATAGTAGAGTTAAAGCACGGATAATAGAGGTAAAAAACAAACACACAGCATGCCGGTTAATAGAGGCACCGGTTAATAGAGGGCCGGATAATCGAGGTTCAACCGTATAACGATTAAGTTGATTTTGACACAAGACTCCGTTAAATCGAGAGTTTGCAGCTAACCGGACATTGAGTAATCAGCCCTAAGTCTGGTTTACCTACGATTATCGTTTTTTGCGTTATTTCTCGGTTTTTTCAACGCATGAATTTAAGGTGAAACCAAATCGTAAATTCCCAAAAAACTCTTGCCGAAATTCACTCTTTTGCTTATAACTTTTGAACTACTTGACCGATTTCGCTGGATTGCAATACCAACCTGACCAGCTAAATTATCAACATATATGCCACACTTCAGTAGCCTCCATAAAGTCTTTCAAAAGTTAGAGTGTTTTAAACAGACGGACAGACGGACGGACATCACAAGATCGTCTTAAAATCGATCGAGGATCATGAATTTATATAGTTTATGGGGTTCTAGACCAATATTTCGAGATGTTACAAACGGAATGACAAACTTATATATACCCTCTAAAGTAGAGGGTATAATTAACTAATATTTTAAGGGGGGTTTAAAGAAAAAAAAACATGTGATTTCTTGAACAGCTATAAAAAAATAAATACGCTAAATTTTTTAATTCTGTTTTTTTTTTATTTGAAAGATAATTTATTGTAATATTTTTAAAATTTTATAACAAAAAATTTGGTAAACTGAAATTGTCAATTAATGTAGAATGTTTTTTTTAAGCACAAAATCGGATGCAATTGTACAGCCTTTCAACACATACAATTGATAATTTCTGATATACAATTGATAATTTCTGAAATACAAATTAAAAATTTCTGAGATACAATTGATAAATTCTGAAATACAATTGATAATTTCTGAAATACAGTTGATATTTTCTGAAATACAAATTTAAAATTTCTGAAATACAATTGATAAATTATGAAATGCAATTGATTACTTCTGAAATACAATTGATAAATTCTGAAATACAATTGATAATTTCTGAAATACAATTGATAAATTCTGATATACAATTGATTACTTCTGAAATACAATTGATAAATTCTGAAAAACAATTGATAATTTCTGAAATGCAATTGATAATTTCTGAAATTCAATTGATAATTCTGAAATAAAATTTATAGTTTCTCAAATACAATTGATATTTTCTGAAATACAATTGATAAGTTCTGAAATACATTTGATAATTTCTAAAATACAATTCATAATTTCTGAAATACAATTGATAATTTCTGAAATACAATTGATAATTTCTGAAATTTTGAGCGATCCGGGTCCAGTTTTTTGCCAATAGCGCGACCGCATTTCATACGAATTATTTTAAAATAATTTTATTTAAATACTAGATAGATTTATGATAAAAAAAAAACTAAGCGATATCTTGTTTCAATCAGAAATTACATTATTTTAAAATTAAGAATTGAAAAAAAAAAAACGATTTTTTTCGTAAAAAGTACCAACACTCTTTTGACTCTAGATAAAAATTTTTGTTCAAAACATATTAAAGGTATTCAGAGTCCTGCATGCCAGCCCTGGCACAGATGGCAAAAGAGCACTTTTTGAAATTACCTTTCAAAATACATGTATTTTTTGAAAGAATTACTCTTTTGCTACATTGCCTGGCTGGCAATTGTTAGTTGATTTAACAATTAGTTAAATCAACTAACAATGTTAGTTATTTTAACTGACAAAAAACAACTGACTTATGTAGTAAAAACTACTTAACTTTGTAGTCAAAACTAAAACATGTAGTTAAATTAAAATAATCAATACATATTTTTTTCCAAAAAGTTTTAAAAAAAAAAAAATCAAGACCAAAATTTTTCAAAGTTTTTTTTTTTTTTTAAGTTGTGAAAAATAAAAAAAAAATAAAATTTATTTTTTTGGAAAAAAAATTTTAAAGATAAAAAAAATAAAATTTACTACTTTAATTAAAATAACTAACAGAAATAGTTGTTTGGAATTTTTTTTATACAAAAACAACTGCCTTCTTAGTTGATAACAACTAACTACTGTAAAATAAAAAGCAACTAACATGTAGTAACTTACATAATTTTTTGAGTGTATTACACTGTAAGTAAAATTTAAACTTTTGAAATGACACACAAAAACGCCGAGACACCCCAACTTATTTTTGGGTCATAGAATCCAGTGGTATACTCCGTTTTAAAAAGTTAGCTCAAAATAACGAGATATTTCGATTTTAAATTTGCAAATATAGAGTAAAAATTGAATAAATCCAAACAAAAATTATAAAATTCATAAAAATATGAGCACCCTAGTAAAAATGGTTTTGTATATATCCATGTATAAATTGATGCAAATATATCTAATTTTACATAAAGTTATCATATTATATAAAATTATATAAAAAATTTCTCAGATAATACCAAAATTCGTATAAAATTTTATAAAATTTTATCGGGAGTTATATCAAATTTTATATAATTTGATACGAAATTTGGTCTTCCCCCCGAGTAAAAAAGATCTGATATAATCATATATGCTATTATATAATTATTTATATTTATATATGGTTATGCATGAACATTGATATGGACATATAAGTTTATATATAGCATTGTTTTTTTTCCTTATTTTTTAATATGATAACATACATCCCGAGTAAAAAAGATTATATATATTCATATAAAATTATATAAAGCCATCATATATAATCATATATAGTTTAATGCGAAAAATGAGTCGATAAAACGATATAAAAACTTATCAAATTTGATCAAATCTGATCAAATTTGATATAATTTTAATATAATTTTATATAGTTATATGCGAAAATTGGACCCTTTTTTGTATAAAATTGATGCAATTATATATAATTAAATATATTTATATATAAGAAAAAAATGTTTTCCCCCAAAACGCAAAAAATTGACAAAAAAAATTTGTTTCCAGGACTTAAAAATTTTCAAAAATATTTTTAGGACTTTGAAAATTTTCAAAAAAAAAACATCTGGACTTAGAAAATTTTTTGTATTTTTTTTTTTTTTAATTTTGCATCAGTCCTAGAATTTTGGGACTTACAAGGGAAGTCTCCCTGGTGTCACCCTCCGATCTTCATGAAATTTGGATATGTTGTTAAGAACGAAAATTAATTAGACACGTATTTTTTTTTAGCGGCCCAAACTCATTTTTAGGGTGGGTTGACTTGTATGGGGGGAAATTGACCTTTTTCAGTTTTTTACGATTTACGCCTATTTTAACAAAATTAATATAGGCATGGTTGGTATCAGATTAAAGGTATTAAAAATACCTATCTTGTGGTGCTAACAACGGGCCAAAGAAGTTAATATTATTCGACTTATTAACAAAAATGTCCAAAAATTTTGGTGTTTTACTCAATATGACGAAAAGTTGTGCATGTTTGGACACGTTCTTAGCACACGTAGATAGGTTTTCCAAAGACCTTTCATTTGGTATGTAACATGACTAGGTTTCTTTGCATAATATAGGAGATAAACGAAAAAAACTGAAAAATGGCCTTGTCTTCCCCCCTCCTTTTTACCCCCTAAATATGAATTTGGGCCGCTAAAAAAAAATACGTGTCCCTTTATTTTTTCTGATCTACAAAATAAAACCAATTCCATAAAGATCCGCGGGTGACACTAGGGAGACTTCCCTTGTTAGAAAATTTTAATTTTTTTTGGACTTAGAAAAATTTTCAAAAGTTATATTAAATTATATGTAAAGGACTTAGATTTTTTTTTAAATTTTACTCATATAAGATAACATATAATTTAAAAACAGTTGCATAAAGTTTTATATAAAATTTCTTCAAATATTTTGTTTTATCAAATTACATAAAAAAGAAGACAGAATTTTAAAGTTCATATGTAATTATATAAACGAACTTTAAATCATATGTTATTATATAAAAGTCAATATTTTCTGTTATATAATTTTATATAAGAAACAAATTAGAAGTGCAAATATATAAAATCACATATGATGCAACAAAAAATACATATAGTTTTACAAAATAATATATGTATATATAAAACTATATATGATTATATATGATCTTTTTTACTCGGGATATTCATATCTATTTACATACCGATCTATATGAAATTAGATATGACATATAATGTCGGGAATTTTTAGATATGGCAGATAAAAAGATATATGATTTTATTTATAATTATATCCCGAAAAAATTTTTCAAAATTTTCTAAGTCCCGGACAATTAAATAAAAATTAAAAAATTTTCAAGTCCTAAAAAATTTTATGAAAATTCCCGGAGTAAAAAAGTCATTTGGACTAAAAAAATCATTGAAAAAGTTTTTAGGAGAAATTTTATTTTTTTGAAAAATTTTTAAGTTCCGAAAAAATGTTTTTAAATTTTCTAAGACACAAACATTTTTTAGAATTTTTAAATCCCTTAAAAATGATTTTAGAAAAAAAAATTCAAAATTTTTAATAATTTGCTAAGTCCCGAAAAAATTCCGAAGAATGCAATAAAAACTCTTCTAATTGATAATGTATCCAATTTGATAAAATAATTTCTAATTTCACGTTTAAAATTCCAAAAAAAAATCACCAGATTTCATCTAATTATATAAAAATGTATCTAATTTTAACAGATAAGATATGATTTAATACAATTAGATAGACCCATTTTTGGGATCAAACTTAATCAAATTTGATATTATTTTATCAAAAATAATAGAATTTGATATAATCGTATAATATTCGATCCGCCAATTTTCGGATCAAAATTAATATGGATTTACATAAAAGCATATCTGTTCATATATAATTAAATATTGCGACATATAACTTTTTTTATTCGGGCCGAGTAAAAAAGATTATATATATTCATATAAAATTATATAAAGCCATCATATATAATCATATATAGTTTAATGCGAAAAATGAGTCGATAAAACGATATAAAAACTTATCAAATTTGATCAAATCTGATCAAATTTGATATAATTTTAATATAATTTTATATAGTTATATGCGAAAATTGGACCCTTTTTTGTATAAAATTGATGCAATTATATATAATTAAATATATTTATATATAAGAAAAAAATGTTTTCCTCCAAAACGCAAAAAATTGACAAAAAAAAATTGTTTCCAGGACTTAAAAATTTTCAAAAATATTTTTAGGACTTTGAAAATTTTCAAAAAAAAAAACATCTGGACTTAGAAAAATTTTCAAAAGTTATATTAAATTATATGTAAAGGACTTAGGTTTTTTTTTTTTAAATTTTACTCATATAAGATAACATATAATTTAAAAACAGTTGCATAAAGTTTTATATAAAATTTCTTCAAATATTTTGTTTTATCAAATTATATAAAAAAGAAGACAGAATTTTAAAGTTCATATGTAATTATATAAACGAACTTTAAATCATATGTTATTATATAAAAGTCAATATTTTCTGTTATATAATTTTATATAAGAAACAAATTAGAAGTGCAAATATATAAAATCACATATGGGCAAGGCCACGAAAAATGAAACCACATAGATTTTTTTTTTTCTGTCACAAAGCCCAAAATATTTTTTACATTTGAAATGTCAAATATGTATAGAATATGGCATCACTGTATGCCAGTCCAAAATTTGTGTCTGCTTTGACATTTTACATTCCCGAGTAAAAAAATTAATCTGGTCCTTTATGTAATTATATCTTAATTAATCTGGTAGCAGCTCTTAATTGATCTAATCTGATCTCAAAATTGGCTGTATCAGAAATTATGTAAAATTGTCTAATAATATCATATATGATATTGTTAGATTTAATTAGATCCGAATTTTGGTCTAATGTGGATTTGTAAAATTTTATCAAATTGTATTAAAAATTATATAATCTGATATTTCATACAAATTTTTAAAAAAAAATTTGGACCATTAATTTTAAAACTTAAAACAAATATTTTAATGTAGTTATTGAATTCATTTAGGTTTTTTTCTTTTTGGGTTATATTAAAATTAGAATAAGCAACAATCTTCCAAGTTTTGTTTTTTTAATCATTTTAATTTGGTAAAAATATAAATTAACTTTTGTTATAATTTTTATTATTTATTTTTCTTCAACAATTTTTATTTTTATTTTTTTGTATAAAATTACATAAAATAATATCAAAATTAACTTAGAAAATTTTTGCTTTTTTGCTGTAATATAATAATATATTATTTGACATGGTACCATATATATTTATATGCGGAGTTGTATTTAATTTGGCCAATCTTGTATATTTATATACGGCATATATAATAATATATGTGACCACATATAATAATATATAACGTTATCTGAGACTATATTGGAAATTATTGAAATATTTTTTCCAATATATAATTTTATCTAGAAACATATAGTGTCAGATATAAACATATACAAATCTATATTCCTATACAATATTGTATATGACTATATCATTTCTTTTTTACTCGGGTTCTTTTCATAAGTGGCACTTGCAAGCAGTGTTGCCAATTTAGCCATTTTCCGGCTAGATTTAGCTCCTTTTGAACTCGTTTAGCAGGAGAAAAAGGCATTTAGCTCTTAGCTGTTTTTTTAGCCATTTTCGAAAATATTTTAGCAGTTTTTTAGCCATTTTTGAGTTTTCGGTTAAAAAGTAATTTTTAGTGTGTTTTTTATACTAAAATAGAGAATTAATTGGGTTTTAAGTTTATACAGATCGAGCACAGACTCTAATACTATTTGTTATAAAGGTTTAAGTTCCCGAGTAAAAAAAAAACTTTTTTGATCTAATTTGATCTCAAAATTGGCTGTATCGAGTTGGATCAGATATTGATCTAAATGTATTATTTTAGATACACATTAATAAAAAATGATATAATTAGATCCGAATTTTGGTCACATCCAACTAAATCCACTTGATCTTATTTTATATAAATTAATATAGATTTATATAATTACATAAAGTCAGATATATTTATGTATAACCTCAGATAAGAAAATGGATCCGCAATAAATCTCAGATAAATTTAGATCTGAACATATAAAAACTCATATATAATTTAACATGATTGTATCAATTTATATATCATTATATCAAAACTTTTTTACTAGGGTTGAAAAATGTAAGAGAAAATTTAATTTTTAAAAATTATAGACATTTCTGGTATTCCCAAACCGGTTTCAAACACTTTTGTTTTGTGTTTTCATCAGAAGGATTTTAAATGTTGGATTGTTTTGTTAGTAGGTAATTGTTTTTCATATATTTGAGTTTTTATTAACACTAGTCTGGAATGAAATCACGTAAATTTTTGTCATATTCATACCATGAACATTATACTAAATTTTAGACGATTTTTAAAAGACAGATAAACGGGCATTGCTAGCCCGTTTCTCTGTCTTTTAAAAATACGATAACGTCCAAAACTTAACTTGAAGGCTGATTGCTGAATCGTGGCATATATATTTTAACAATTCTTCTGGTCAGGTTACAGCGAAAACAGTCCCAAGGGTAAAAAGTTTTCCCGCGAATTCACGTGTTGAAAAGTTTTTTTAAGCCAAAATAACTAAAAAAGATTTTTTAATTAAATAAATTTTTTGTAGTCAAAATTTTTATATATATTTTTATAAAAAATTTTAATATAAAATATTTAAATCATTCAAAAAGTGTTTTGAACACTCTTCATTTTACCTAAAATATGCCAAAACAGTAACAAAGGATTTCCTTATTTTAACATATGTATCAAAAACGGTACAAATATGAATTTACATTAGTTTTTCTTAAAAAGTAAAATATATATTTTAGCCTTTTTTTAGCCATTTTTTAGCCGTTTTTTAGCCGTTTTTTCAAAAGGATTTAGCCGTTTTTGATAACATGCGCGGGTACAAGGGGGGGGAAAAAGGGGAAATTTCCCCCCCCCCCCCCCAGACCAAATTTCGAAAAGAAAAAAAGGAAAAAAAAGAAAGAAAAGAAAGAAAAGAAAAAAAAGAAAAGGAATGAAAAGAAAAAGAAGAAAAAAACAAAGAAGGAAATTTTCTAAAAAAATTTCGAAGTCCAAAAATTTTTCATAGAAAAATATCTGTCAATCTTATTATGAATTTTGGCATAAAAAATTTACTTAGAATATGCTTTTTTTTGTATAGAAAAATGTTACAGGATCTTAATTTGGTTTATCTAAAAAATGTTTGTCTTCTACACAGCAATAGAAAAAATATCTTAAAATCTTAAAAATGTTGATAGTCGAACTTGCATATGTAAATCTATTTTAAATTTTTTTTTTTAAAGAATAAACTTTTTCTAAAGAAATAATTCTCAGAATCTGAGACTTTTTTATGTGAAAAAGTTCTCAAAACTTATTTATAGGAATAAGCTCGCAGAAGAGTTTTTCTATGGGGAAAAAGTCTCAGAATTTCTGAATTTGAGACTTATTTTAAAGAAAAAGGTCTCAGAATCTGAGTCTTTTTTTAAAAGAAAAAGGTCTCAAAGTCTGAGACTTGTTATTGTTGAAAAATAGTCTCAGAAGTTGAAACTTATTGAATTGGTAGAAGATCGCACAATCTGAGACTTTTTCAACGGGAAAAGGTCTTAGAATCTAAGTCTTTTCTATAGGAATAAGGTCTCAGAATCTCAGAAAAATATCTCAGAATCTCAGACTTTTTCTATAGGAAACAGGTCTCAGAATCTATAACCTTTCTATAGGAAAAAGGTCTTAAAGTCTGAGACGTATTCTATAAGAAAAATATTTCCGAATCTAGGACTTTTTCTTTAGGAAAAGGGCACAGAATCTCCGACTTTTTCTATAGAAAAAGTGTCTTAGAATCGGAAAAGATTTCAGAATCAGAAAAAGATCTAAGAATCTGTCACTTCTTCTTTAGAGAAAAAGTTCCAGAATTTTAAACTTTTTCTATAAAAGAAAAGCTTTCAGAATCTGAGAGTTTTTCTTTTGGAAAAAGGTCTGAGAATCTGAGCCTTTTTCTATAGGAATAAGATCTCAGAATTTGAAACTTTATCTTAAGGCAAAAGGTCTTAGAATCTGAGACTTTTTCTATTGGAAAAGGTAGAAGAATCTAAGACTTTTTCTATAGAAAAAGGTCCCAGAATCTAAAATTTTTTCAGTACGAAACAAATCTAATAATCAGAGACCTTTCTTAGGAAAAATGTCTCAATAATGCTTTAAAATATGAGACTTTTTCTACAGTAAAATGTCTCAGAATCTTAGACTTTTTCTGTGGAAAAAAATTCTTAGAATCTGAAAATTGTTCTATACGAAAAAAGTCTCAGGTTCTGAGACATTTTTCGTAAAGAAGAAGTCTTATATTCTGAGACATTTTCCCTATAAAAAAAAAATCACGAAAAATGTCTCATGTATCTATGTAGGAAGAATTTCTTCTATTAAAAAATTCTCAGATTTAGACTCTTCTTATTTATACGAAAAATATAGAATTTTCTTTTAAATTTCTTTTAAAAATCTCAAAATTTTTCTATACGAAAGTAGTCTAAGATTCTGAGACATTTTTCGTAAAGAAAAGTCTTATATTCTGAAACATTTTCCCTATAAAAAATTATTTTTCACGAAAAATATCTCAGCATATGATGTTTTCTATGTAGGGAGAATTTCTTCTATTAAAAACTTATCGTCGAAATACGAAAAATATACAATTTTTTTTAAAATAAATTAAAAAAAAATTGATCTAAACGAAATATGATCATAAAAATCAAACCTTCGACAAAAACTAATAAATTTGATGATTTTATAGCTTGCCCATCACTTTTTTTTTTGTAAAAAAAACGTATCCCTTTTTTTTGCTCGTCAACAAAGGTGAATTTATAATTTTTTTTTCGAAGTAAAAAAAAATTTCCCCCCCCAAACCCAAAAGCTGTACCCGCCACTGTTGATAACCAAGTTCTGGTAACACTGCTTGCAAGGCATAGTTGGAAAATATATCAATGTCGACGAAAAAGTTAAATTTTGTTGTTATTTTTTTGTGCTTAAATAAATATAAATCAAACTATTGATGAGCAAGCAAATTTGTGTACAAATCTTGGCTTTTGGACCAATTAGGGCTTAAAGTAATCAGCCGCAAATAAATGGTGACGTTACTGACAAATTTTTATAAAATGTTTTTTTATGCATTAACTAATTAGAAAAGAGGTTGGATGAGCTGATTTTTTTTTAGTTTTTTTGAAGTACTTTCATAATCAATGCTTAAATGAAGCATTATTTGCATATAGCAGGGTATTTTTGCAAAATAAGATTGTGTGACGTTACTGACGGATTTTTTTATTTTTGTTTTTTTACTTTTTTGCTTAATAATTTGGTATTTAATTGCATCTTAAACTCTTCTAATATGATTTTTCGCCGTGTAGGGTCTCTCTATGCTTAAATGAAGCATTATTTGCATATAGCAGGGTATTTTGGAAAAATAAGATTGTGTGACGTTACTGACGGATTTTTTTTATTTTTGTTTTTTTACTTTTTTGCTTAATAATTTGGTATTTAATTGCATCTTAAAACTTCTCTACTATGATTTTTTCGCCGCGTAGGGTCCCTCTATTAACCCAAGAAAAAAAAAACCCGAAAATCGTAACGAAATTCGTACGTGTGACGTTACTGACATTTTGCGTAACGTTACTGACACTGCTTTTATGTCATTTACTTGATTAAAACATAAAATATTAAGCCCACCTTTTGGATAAAAATCATCTTTCATCCTTCCTTTTTTGAAATCCTGGGCAATAATAAACATCAACTCTTTCAATTCGCTAATTTTTACATAAACTTTCAGTTACCTCCAAACACACTTCCAAAATCCGGTGACGTTACTGACAGCTTAAAATGGTCATAACTTCACAACAAAACGAGATACAGCAAAATTGTCTGCGTATGAAACAACAGTTATGACGAGAACTTTCATATGCCGCTCTCAAGTTGGGAGAAATAATTGTATTTTATAAAGATATTGACCAAAATATGTAAGCGAGCGTGACGTTACTGACGGTGGCCTTGCCCATATGATGCAACAAAAAATACATACAGTGACTCAAAGTAATAATGGAACAGCATATATTTTTAAGCAGTTCTTCAAAGGAAAAGTTATCAATACTAAACCTGATTATTATCAATCGACTATTTTTGAAAAAAGTGCTATATAGGAAATTTTTCAAGCTTTAATTTAAGCTTGATAGCGTCCAGATTGAGCAAATATTAAATGAGATACGAGGGTCACACTGAAAATTGAAATTATTTGTATATGAAATTCTGATTAATTTTTATTAATAAATAAAAATTGTTTTATTCGACCTTTAAAATATTATATTTTGTGAGGATGTTTATTCTGGCTCGAGGTCATTATTTTCTTTACTAATTAAAACCATGATATTCTCATAGTATAATTTTCAAGAAAATTATTTTTGTTTTAAATTTATTTATGTTGGTCATTTTTGCAAGACTTAATCGACACGTGTTTCGGAATTTGTCAAGATTCCATTGTCAAGATTATTTAGCAAAAATAGAAACGATATACTACAAAGTAGCAAACGAGTCTAATGACAAATCGTTTTTGCACAAACTAAAACATTAATACATATTCGACTCTATCCACAATGTGAATTAGAAAGACGAAGAAATTGTACTATGCTAGTAAGTAACAATTGTCAATAACCAACAAAAATATTTAAAACATTTTACATACGATAGTCCATTGGACTACAACAATATGTTTTTTGTTGCTGTGAATGAAATTATACCATTATTAGGGCTATTCATCACTATGGCGTGCCAACCATTATGTTCAAATTCTGATTAATTTTTATTAATAAATAGAAATTGTTTTATTCGACCTTTAAAATATTATATTTTGTGAGGATGTTTATTCTGGCTCGAGGTCATTATTTTCTTTACTAATTAAAACCATGATATTCTCATAGTATAATTTTCAAGAAAATTATTTTTGTTTTAAATTTATTTATGTTGGTCATTTTTGCAAGACTTAATCGACACGTGTTTCGGAATTTGTCAAGATTCCATTGTCAAGATTATTTAGCAAAAATAGAAACGATATACTACAAAGTAGCAAACGAGTCTAATGACAAAGGTCGAATAAAACAATTTTTATTTATTAATAAAAATTAATCAGAATTTGAACATAATGGTTGGCACGCCATAGTGATGAATAGCCCTAATAATGGTATAATTTCATTCACAGCAACAAAAAACATATTGTTGTAGTCCAATGGACTATCGTATGTAAAATGTTTTAAATATTTTTGTTGGTTATTGACAATTGTTACTTACTAGCATAGTACAATTTCTTCGTCTTTCTAATTCACATTGTGGATAGAGTCGAATATGTATTAATGTTTTAGTTTGTGCAAAAACGATTTGTCATTAGACTCGTTTGCTACTTTGTAGTATATCGTTTCTATTTTTGCTAAATAATCTTGACAATGGAATCTTGACAAATTCCGAAACACGTGTCGATTAAGTCTTGCAAAAATGACCAACATAAATAAATTTAAAACAAAAATAATTTTCTTGAAAATTATACTATGAGAATATCATGGTTTTAATTAGTAAAGAAAATAATGACCTCGAGCCAGAATAAACATCCTCACAAAATATATTATTTGTATATGTTTTTTTGAAATTTTTTTAAAAATATTCTAATCGATTTTTCCCAAGTTCAAACATTAAAAATTTAAAAAAATATTCAATAATTTTTAGTTAGTTATCAGCTAGTTTTTCCAACAACCCACACAAAAAATGAAATTTTTTAAATGCAGTGGAAGAAATACGCATTTTTTGACCTCCAACTCGTTTGACCACCAATTTTTTGTAAACAAAGAAAAACTTTAATTATTCTAAAATCTTATCACTATACACTTAGGTGTACTCAAATTAATAAACAGTAAAATGTTTTCCTTGTTTACAACAAATTGGTGGTCGAAAGAGTTGGAGGTCAAAAAATGCGGATTTCTTCTACTGTATTTAAAAAATTTCATTTTTGTTTGGGTGGTTGGAAAAACAAGCTGACGACTAAATAAAAATTATTGAATATTTTTTTAAATTTTTAATGTTTGAACTTGGGAAAAATCGACTTAGAAATATTTTTAAAAAAATTTAAAAAAAATATCTACATTTAATTTCATTTTCCAGTGCGACCCTCGTATCTCATTTTATATTTGCTCAATCTGGACGCTATCAAGCTTAAATTAAAGCTTGGAAAATTTCCTTTATAGCACTTTTTTAAAAAATAGTCGATTGATAATAATCAGGTCAAGTATTGATAACTTTTCCTTTAAAGAACTTCTATAAAATATATGCTGTTCCATTATTACTTTGAGTCACTGTATAGCTTTACAAAATAATATATGTATATATAAAACTATATATAATTATATATGATCTTTTTTACTCTGCCCGAGTAAAAAAGATCTGATATAATCATATATGCTATTATATAATTATTTATATTTATATATGGTTATGCATGAACATTGATATGGACATATAAGTTTATATATAGCATTGTATTTTTCCTTATTTTTTAAAATGATAACATACATATTCATATCTATTTACATACCGATCTATATGAAATTAGATATGACATATAATGTCGGGAATTTTTAGATATGGCAGATAAAAAGATATATGATTTTATTTATAATTATATCCCGAAAAAAATTTTCTAAATTTTCTAAGTCCCGGACAATTAAATAAAAATTAAAAAATTTTCAAGTCCTAAAAAATTTTATGAAAATTTTCCAAAGTCCCGGAGTAAAAAAGTCATTTGGAGTAAAAAAATCATTGAAAATGTTTTCAGGAGAAATTTTATTTTTTTTGAAAAATTTTTAAGTTCCGAAAAAATGTTTTTAAATTTTCTAATACTCAAAAAATTTTTGGAATTTTTAAATCCCTTAAAAATGATTTTAGAAAAAAAACAAGTGAGAGTGTTAAATTCGGCTGTGCCGAATCTATAATACCCTCCAACATATAAAAAGAATTCAAAAAAATTGCAGGGGCGTTTTTTATGCGGGGGGGGGGGGGTCAGAAGGGCTCATTAGGGGACACATAAACCCATGCGGTAAATTTTTACAAATTTATTTATTATGCTTTTTCAGATTAAGTAATACAATTTTATCATTATTTAAAAACATTTTTAATATCCACGCCCACAAAAGGGGGGCGGGCAAAAAAACCGATTTTGTTTATTTCCTTAGTCCAATTTTGAACTTTTTCTGACATCAAATTGTTTCATTTGCTTAACAAAAATACAAAAAACCTGTGAAAATATGGCGTTTTTCAGAGGTCAGTTAAGTTCTATAAGGGGGAACTTTTCCCCCCTGGTCCGATTTTGCCCATTTACGAACTTAAACTGCCTAGGACCAAAAGACATATTCCTGCCAAACTTAACGAGTCTATCTCTTTTATGTTGGACTGCATCGTGTCTTATACAGACGGACGGACGGACATACGGACATTCTAGAAAAGTCTTAGAATCGATCATAGATCAATAATATATATACTTTCCGGGGTCCGCGACCGATATTTCGATGCGTTACAAACGGAATGACAAAGTGAGTATACCCCCATACTGTAGTTGGAGGGTATAATTACAAATTTTTAATAATTTGCTAAGTCCCGAAAAAATTCCGAAGAATGCAATAAAAACTCTTCTAATTGATAATGTATCCAATCTGATAAAATAATTTCTAACTTCACGTTTAAAATTCCAAAAAAATTCACCACATTTCATCTAATTATATAAAAATTTATCTAATTTTAACAGATAAGATATATATATATATATTAGTTCCCGTAGTTCCTATAAGGAGCATAGGGCCATAACAAATTCATTCCATTTGGATCTGTCCGAGGCTAGGTTTTTAATTTCGTTCCAGCTCAAATTATGGTTGCCAGCCTCAATTTCGATTTGGCGACGCCAGGTGTGCGATGGTCTGCCTCTACGCCGGCTACCTTGCGGGTTCCAATCGATGGCATTTCTTGTCACATCATCAGTGGGCTTTCGCAAAGTGTGCCCCAGCCAGCGCCATTTTCTCTTCCGTATTTCGAAGATTATAGGGGTTTGGCAAGTTTGGATCCATAGTCTTTCATTCGAAATGGTGACTGGCCAAAATATTCGTAATATTCGTCGTAGACAACGGTTTATGAAGACAGATAAGATATGATTTAATACAATTAGATAGACCCATTTTTGGGATCAAACTGAATCAAATTTGATATTATTTTATCAAAAATAATAGAATTGGATACAATCGTATAATATTCGATCCGCCAATTTTCGGATCAAAATTAATATGGATTTACATAAAAGCATATCTGTTCATATATAATTAAATATTGCGTCATATAACTTTTTTTTATTCGGGTGGTTATCTGATTGATTTTTTATATAATTAAATATAATAAGATCTCAATATGTATACAAAGATATATTTGTATAAGATTATACATGGCTATATACGAAATGATTTTTACTAACCCGAGTAAAAAAGATTATATATAATTTTACTTATTTTTATATAAACATATATTATTTGATAAATTTATACGTAAATTGTTTTGCTATCATATAAGATTATATATATTTGCACTTCGTATTTTTTTCTTATATAAAATTATATAAAAGAAAATGTTAAGTTATACATAATAACATATGATTAAAGTTAGTTTATATAATTACATATGAAATATAAAATTCTGTCTGTTTTTTTATATAATTTAATATAACAAAATATTTGAAGACATTTTATATAAAACTTTATGCAACTTTTTTCTGAATCATATGTAATCTTATATGAGTAAAATTAAAAAAAAAAATCTAAGTCCTTTATATATAATTTGATATAACTTTTGAAAATTTTTCCAGAATTTTTTTTTTTTAAGTTCCAAACCTAAACCTTAAACATTTGTTTTAAAAATTTTATATGTTATTATATATAATGCAAAATTTATGAAAAAAAAGCTAAGTTCTTTATATATAATTTAATATATTTTTTTTTTTTTATTTTTTTTTATTTAATTATATATAATTGCATAAATTTTTCTAAAAAAGGGGCCAATTTTCGCATCAAATCATATAAAATTATATTAAAATCACATCAAATTATATCAAATTTAATGCAACTTTATATGGTTTTATCGACTCATTTTTCGCATCAAATTCTATATGAATATATATGATGTCTTTATATAATTAAATATAAACATATATAATCTTTTTTACTCGGGAAGGCAAGTATTGCTCCAAGCCTGCTTGAAAATGGACGTCCATTATTTCTAGATATAAATTTTGACAAATATCAAGTTTTTAACAGTTTTTTTAAGTTTTTTCATTCAAATAAAAAGAAAAATCGCCTTAAATCTACTACAAATTTAAAATCGAAATATCTCGGGATTTTGAGCTAACTTTTCAAAACGGGTTGCACCACTGGAGTCTACGACCCAAAATTAGGTTGACGTGTCTCGGCGTTTTGGTGTGTCATTTTCACCTACTTACAGTGTTATTAAGCTTATACAGAGGGCACAAAAAAATCTGAGGATCATTACGGGAGCTCCATAGTACGTCTGAAACATAAACATTCGAGAGGCCTTAAATATTCCGTTAGTAAGAGACGAGTTTATATGCATCAGAATGAAATACGTGGAAAGCTCATCAACCACCAAAATCCACTAATGAGAGCCCTTACACTGAAAAAAGACATAACTAAAATTGAGGGAAAAATAACTTCTGCGAATTTAGTAAATAACTTCTTAGAATTTAGTTAAAAATTCGAAATGGCGATATCTCGAAAACTAAGCGAGATAGAGCGAAACGGATGAAATTTTCAAAAGAAAGACTGCAAAGAAAGATATGGAATAGCCTAGCTCTGCATATCTGCCGGGGTCTCAAGACCCTAATTTCGGATCTAAAATTTGAAATTCCCGAGATTTTATATATGCACTTATCTCGGTAAATACTGCCAACACGAGAAAAAGTCCGACGACATTTTTGTAGCTCTTGACTCGTAGAACACTTTCGAAAAATATCCGAAGGCCCACAGATTAATAGTTTTTGAGTTATCCAGTTTTTAAGATTCTCAAGACCCTATCAGGCCCCTTATTACCGTATCTCAAAAACTAAGCACGGTAGAGAGAAACGGACAAAAGTTATAGGACCCAAGGGTTCTCGAGTTAACAGGGTCTGGACCCATTGGGTCTGAACTCATGGGTCCAGGGTATGGACCCAATCTAGTCCTAATATGTGAATGAAAAAAATCTTTGGAGCCAAATCATTCCCTCTTTTTCTCAAAATTTTGTTAATTTTCCCAGTTTTTAGTTCACTTTTTTTTGAGTGTACTCGAAACTAAACGCGCAGACTTGTCGTCCGTTTATTTTAGAGATCGGTTCTTGAGAGAGAGAGGTCCTTAAGTTAGTTTTGTAAGATTTATACACATATTGTTACGCCGAGAATTGGCAGATTCAATAATCAAAAATAATAAAGCATTTAAAAAAAATTGGTTAAGTGCACAAACCGGTAAAAAAATAACCCATTGTTAGTTTATTTCAAATTTTGTGAGAAATCTCTCACTGAGGCAATGGTTTGCAGTACATCAACAAAATTTTAAATCCTAAGTGATCATACATTTTTAAAATTTGAAAAATAAACACATACATTGGACAAACAACTATGTACGTCCGATCAATCGATTTAATAATAAATATGCACATCTGTTCTATATTTTTTAAAATTTATATTATTTATGTATTTTAAATATATATAATTATTTTTTTGGCATTGCTTAACAATTTTTTTATATCTTAAAAATTTTTACATACGAGCACATACTACAATAATACAAATCAAATTCATTAGTTACTACGAAATACTTCTACGAAAATTAAAAGTTATTAATTAAACCTACATTAAAAACTAAACTTAATTTATGGGAAAATAGAGTGTGTAGTTATGAATATAAATTAAAAAAAAAAATCTACATTTAAATTAGTGGTTTTTAGTATAAATCTATTAAATAATATTTATGTAATTGGATTGTCTGTCTAAAAAATAAAAAAAAAAATAAAACTTAATAATAGTACAAATTTGCTTGGACACACTACTTAAGTATCTACTTTATTTAAAATATTTTGTTAGTAAATTACTACACTAATATTCGGTATGACTGATAAAATCATCTGTGAAATTGGTATTGAATTTAAATAATTTTCAAATTGACTTTAATTGACTTTTCAACTAACATTTCTCTTGAATAGTAATTAACATTTTAAAAGGTTTTGTAGCATTACCCAGTAAAAACCCTTTTTTAATTGCGTTGGTAATGTGTCATCATTACCTGCTCGATTACCCGGTAATGAATCAGCATTGCATGAGTCCTCACTACCCGCGTTATTACCTTTAGTACATATTTGATAAATAGGGCAAGTACTTTCATGAAAATGCATATTTTTTCTCAACATTGTAAACATAAATTAAATATCTATCCGAATCAAAGAATTTGCAATAAAATGGCATTGATTTGTAGTTGCATATTTTTGCATATTTTGGTATAAATGCATATTTTTGCATATTTTGATATAAATTAGACTTTTTTAAATTTCATAAATATTTTTACAAAACTTCCTTAGGAAAATTCAAACCATATCTTTTAGAAAATTTCTATTTCTTATAGAAAAATGTATTTATTTATCGAAATCATATTCTAATGCATTTTTTAAAGAAAATGGATTCTGGAAGTATAATTTTTAGATTCTGAAAATTTTTATTTTTAATTTAAGATTTTTTACAGGAAAATTGAATTTTTATTTTGATTAGAGTTAGAGTGGGGTCTTTTGCCTTTAAGTTAATTTTTTGACTTGAAAATCGGAAAATTCAGAAAAAAAAGTATTTTAAAAATAAATATTTTTTTTGTTAGAATAAAGAACACAAAGTATTGAAAAATAACTTGTTTTAGAAAAATATTGTATTTTAATATTTTTTTTTTTCTTTTAGAAACTTTTTTACTTCAGATATATTTAGTGACTCAAAGAAAAAACTTCTCAAGTAAAAAATATTTTACTAACTAAAAATTGTTTCCATTCAATAAAACATTTTTAAAAATTGTCGAGGGCCTTAAAATATATGACAAAGCCTTATTTATGTTGACAAATTTTTTTTTTTAGGAAAAACAATAACACTGTGCTACACCAAAAAAATGCAGGGGTTCTCATATGAAATTTCGGGTTGGTTGGAGTCCATAGAGTACTGATATACTCATAGTTTTTCTGGATCACTTCGTTAAGCTAGTTTTTTATTGGCAAATGTGTCGAAAAACGGCAATTCTTAAATTACAACTTTAAAAAATTATTACTTTGTTAGTTTGCAACCGATTTTCGATTTTATAGATTTTTTTGAAAGGTATAAGTCTTACCTTTTAAACAAAACAAAAATATTAAAAATCCATCAAGAATTGGCTGAGCTACGATCGTTTAAGTTAAAAAAAATCAAATTTTTTGAAAAATTTGTCATGTTCTTTATACTCTAAGTTGAAAGTGCATCATTAAACAATTTTTTTTTTTATTTTTGTATAAAAGTATAGTAAAGTAGCTTTCCAAAACACCAAAAAGCATAACAATCGGTTAAAAAATGAATGAGTTATGCTAAGTTTTGTGATAGGACATTTTTAATTTTTTTCAGAAATGCTTGTAATTCAGGTATTATTCATAATTCTTATTGCTAGTAGTAATTTTATGTGCCTATGCATATAAACAAGAGATGGTAACATAATTAGATTTGTGCGTGATTGACACATGATCACAAGTGAGCGTGATTGGAAATCAATTTTACTCACGTCGTTGTGAGTGAGTGTCAGTGGAATAAAAAAGTGTGAGTGAAATAAAAAAAAATTTCAGAACCCGTTCTGAAATTTTCCATTTTTTAAAAAAGTCAATTTATAAAAAATCCGGCCACATTTGTTTTTTTTTGAAATTTTTTTTTAAAGATTAGATGTTTGTCTAAGAGATGGTCACGTGAGTGAATTTTAACTTTCATAATAATTTTTCTTCTAACACTCACTCACAATCACGTGTGTAAATTTAATACAACTCACACTCACGTACGCCGATGCAAGAGTCACTCACGCTAACGTTGACTCACACTCACGATATTCTTATTTATACTAAAAATAATTTCAAAAATCTTTCAAAATTTTCAGCAAAATCTAAAATTTTACATTTGTTTTGATTTTTTCGGGACGAAATCTGAAGTTAAGCAAAATTTTACATTTTTTTTTGTTGCTTTTTTTGGAATGAAAGGAAATATGAAGAGAAAATAAATCACGCAAACTCACGCAAAAAAATCAACTCACGCTCACTCTTTCACGCAATAATCTTTCTCACACTCACTCACAATCACGTGAGTAAAATTGAATTCAGTCACACTCACGCTCTTATCTACTCATGTTCCCATCTCTAGTTTGTCTATCCACACAAAAAAATTGTAATGTGTTTTTTTCGTTATTTTCGAGAAATCGCATTAGAATTTTGAATTTCATGACAATTTGGTAATTTGCTTGGTTCAACGAAGCGTGTGACTAATGCAAATATTTAGTAGCCATTCACTTCGTTGAAACAAGAAAATACAAGCAAATTACGAAATTGTTATGAAAATTAATATTCAAATGCGATTTTCTGAATTTTTCAGAATTAGTTATGAAATTTTTGCATTTTTAAAAAAAGTCAATTAATCAAAAACCCGGCCACTTTTTTTTAAGCTTAGATGTTTGTCTATCCACACAAATAAATTCAGACATATGTTTTTTCAGAAAATCGCATTTGAATATTAATTTTCATAACAATTTTGTAATTTGCTTGTATTTTCTTGTTTCAACGTAGCGAATGACTATTTAATATTTGCATTAGTCATACGCTACGTTGAACCAAGCAAATTACCAAATTGTCATGAAATTCAAAATTCAAATGCGATTTCTCGAAAATAACGAAAAAAACACATTACAATTTTTTTGTGTGGATAGACAAACTAGAGATGGGAACATGAGCAGATAAGAGCGTGAGTGTGACTGAATTCAATTTTACTCACGTGATTGTGAGTGAGTGTGAGAAAGATTATTGCGTGAAAGAGTGAGCGTGAGTTGATTTTTTTGCGTGAGTTTGCGTGATTTATTTTCTCTTCATATTTCCTTACATTCCAAAAAAAGCAACAAAAAAAATGTAAAATTTAGCTTAACTTCAGATTTTGTCCCGAAAAAATCAAAACAAATGTATAATTTTAGACTTTGCTGAAAATTTTGAAAGATTTTTGGAATTTTTTTTAGTATAAATAAGAATATCGTGAGTGTGAGTCAACGTTAGCGTGAGTGACTCTTGCATCGGCGTACGTGAGTGTGAGTTGTATTAAATTTACACACGTGATTGTGAGTGAGTGTTAGAAGAAAAATTATTATGAAAGTTAAAATTCACTCACGTGACCATCTCTTAGACAAACATCTAATCTTTAAAAAAAATTTACAAAAAAAAAACAAATGTGGCCGGATTTTTTATAAATTGACTTTTTAAAAAATGGAAAATTTCAGAACGGGTTCTGAAATTTTTTTTATTTCACTCACACTTTTTTATTCCACTGACACTCACTTACAACGACGTGAGTAAAATTGATTTTCAATCACGCTCACTTGTGATCATGTGTCAATCACGCACAAATCTAATTATGTTACCATCTCTTGTTTATATGCATAGGCACATAAAATTACTACTAGCAATAAGATTTATGAATAATACCTGAATTACAAGCATTTCTGAAAAAAATTAAAAATGTCCTATCACGAAACTTAGCATAACTCATTCATTTTTTAACCGATTGTTATGTTTTTTGGTGTTTTGGAAAGCTACTTTACTATGCTTTTATACAAAAATAAAAAAAAAATTGTTTAATGATGCACTTTCAACTTAGAGTATAAAGAACATGACAAATTTTTCAAAAAATTGGATTTTTTTTTAACTTAAACGATCGTAGCTCAGCCAATTCTTGATGGATTTTTAATATTTTTGTTTTGTTTAAAAGGTAAGACTTATACCTTTCAAAAAAATCTATAAAATCGAAAATCGGTTGCAAACTAACAAAGAAATAATTTTTTAAAGTTGTAATTTAAGAATTGCCGTTTTTCAACACATTTGCCAATAAAAAACGTACTTAACGAAGTGATCCAGAAAAACTATGAGTATATCAGTACTCTATGGACTCCAACCAACCCGAATTTTCATATGAGAACCCCTGCATATTTTATTTTTGCTCATTTGTAGCACAGTGTAATTTTTAGATGCATATTTTTAAAGTTTTTAGTGCATATTTTGGATTTTTAGACGCATATTATAAGCACATATTTTCGTTTTTTAGATGCATGAAAGTACTTGCCCTATTGATAAGTAATGAAAATTGTACATATTTCACAAGAAATTAAATTGCCTCATTACAATCGGGCATAACTTGCAAGCGAATGAGTATGTAGTCTTTATTCCAATGTTAAAATACGGAGATTTTCAATAAATGACGTCTTGTTTTTACGTCTAAGGGCCTATTCACACCTGAGGTTAAATCTCCTTCAAAATAGATTTCACCTCAGGTGTGAATAGGCCTTTAAAGCTCATTACTTGGTAATGGCAGTTTTTACTTAATATGAACATGACAAGATTCATAACGAGAGAAAGCCAGAAAATTTTAAACTTTAAAGCAAAGCAGAAGTATTAAGGCATAATCCACTTATAAAAACAAAAAAATGTAAACTTAGGAAATATTTAATAACCGAGAGATAATTTTGCTGGGTCATATACTGTTAAATATTCCAAAGGGTTAATTTTTTTCATATGTCAATTTTTATAAGAAGAAAAACTCATTACCATTTTCAAGATGATTTCATAAGCTCCAATTTAAGAGCCCACGCCTTGGCCGAACTAACTTAAACCTCGAGTTGCGAACACTGTTAATGTCTTTTTTTGATTATAATTTTGGGGGTATCCAACACTACACTCAAAATAATTACTCTGTTAAATAATCTGTAAAATGACTGTATTTTAAATTCGACAGATATTTAACAAAGTTATCTGCCGAAATACAGATTTTAAGGAAATACGTATTTTCTTGTGTCCAAAACAAAGTTTTATCTGTAATTTTACTTTTTACTTCTTTATTTTAAAGATAATAAACAGAGTTTTTTTTGTTAAAATACAGGTTTTAAAACAATACTTTGTTTTTTCTCGTAACCAAAATGCTAAATTTCATCTGTAATTTTACTTATTGATCTGTAATAGTTTTCAAATAAAAATATCTTCAAAAAAACTTCCAAACATTTCAACCCCTTTTTAAAAATCGTCTTAAATTGCAATAAATTATATTGGTAACATTAAATGTATTTAACTATTTTTTTTTGAAAATAAACGGAGTTTTCTTTGTCAAAGTCCGGCTAAATCAAATATATTTAACTAAAATTTATAAACTTACAGAGTCTTTTGTAAAATTGTTCACTCATAAAATGGATTTAACTAACGCTTTGTTAATTTAGAGATTTTTTTTGTAAAGTTTTGATCTCATAAAATGCATTTAACTAAAACTTTGTAAGTTTACAGAGTTCTTACAGTTTTTTTAAATCATTTTACAGAGTTTTTTTCGTAAAATAATAAAAAATCTTGATTGTTGGAAATCTATGGTATTTTTACCTGGCTTAGCAGATTATCTCTGTAATTTAACAGAGTGATTATTTTGAGTGTATACACTCAAAAAAATAAAACTGTAAAGTTAACAAAAATTGTTTTGTTAACTCGAGTTTACTGGCTTTTTAGCAAATTTTTAGTTAAAATCAGCGTTTTAACTACTTTTTTTAGTTAAGTTCTATTTACAAAAATACTAGTTTTGTACAAATTTTGAATTAATTTTTTTTGTTGACTTTAAAACTGAGTTTACGAATTTTTACTAATTAATTTGCTGATTTTTTGTAACATTTTTGTCAAGTGAAAAATTTTAAACATTTCTTGTGTAGCCTCCTATGCAAATCTCATAAGTCCTACTTAAGCTGAACTTAATGCTGTGAAAAAAATAAGAAAAAATTAGTGAAGTGTTAGTGTTTAAAACCAATATTTAACAAACTTAAAAAATTTTTACAAGAAGTTTAGCTGAATTCAACTAATAAAAAATGTTACGAAATTTTCAGCTGAATTTTTAGTTAAAATTACGGTTTTTTTGCTACATTCATTCTACGAAAAGTTAACTAAATATTTTTTGTTAAATTAACTAGAGATTTAGTAGGTTCAAAATCAGGTGTTTTTTAAGTTAATATTAACTAGGGTGTTCAATTAATCGGGTTTTTTTATTGTTCGATTAAACGATTAATCGACATTTGGCATTTTTGACTTGTTCGATTAATCGAAAAAAAATTTTAAATTGATCGATTAATCGAATAATTCCAAATTTAGAAATTTTCTAAATTACAAGATTTTTTTCGACAATTTTAGAAAAAATTGGTACATACGTAAGTACCCAATAAGCCAAATTGCTGGAATTCAAGTGTAATTCAAGTATAATTCAAGTCATATTTTCTATTTTCAAGCCCCGGAGTTATACTTGAAAAACAATAATTCAATAGCATATACCAGCGAAACGGCTTCAAGTCAAACAAAACAGTGGAAAAACAAGTTAAATTCAAGTGAAATTTCAAACACTTGAAATTTTAGTTTTCTTGTGCTTATTAGGTAAATAAACAATATTAATGCTCGTAATTTCAACAAGTAGGTAACTACGGGTGTAAAATACCTAATAGATATCTTTACCAAGCCGGTAAATTAACATTGAAAATTATAGTTACCTAAGAGTTAAATTTACGAAATTTTACTTACACGGTAGATATCTATGCACTGATAGTTATCTGCTTGTTGAAATTACGGCTATAAGTATAAGTATTTTAACATTTTATTCAAAAAAAAACAAACAAATGTAACAGCATTGCAAAATGTATCAAAATGTAAGTTTTCTGCAATTTTATTTGAGAAAATTTAAAAAAAAAAAATAATTTTTGAGATTTGAAAAATTTTTAGAATTAAAAAATTATTTTTGTTGCCAAATTTATTTGATTTTTTCTATTTAGTTTTGAGCATATTCATAAAATTTGTAATTTAATTTTTTCATAATTTAGTGGGTTTTTACTCAAAACTCGAAACTTTGACAGATCTTTACACGGCATAGTTAACCGATTTGGTCCAAAATTTTATCAGGTACTTAAGGTCGTTTAACAAATCCAATACTTCAGTAGCAGCGAAAATCAGAAAAAAAATAAAATTAGAACCACTCTAGTAAACATGACTGTCATGAATTATACAAATTTACAGAAAAACCATATGTTATTTTTAATCGATTAATCGGCATAAATTCTTCGATTAACCCTTTAATCGAAATTAACCATTTTAAATTAATCGAACAATTATTCGTCTTAAAATGTTCGATTAATCGAACAAAAATTAATCGACTGAACACCCTAATATTAACTAAATTTTTTGCTAACTTTACAGTTTTTTTTTTTTGAGTGTATATAGGCGAAAATCAACATCTTCGCCAGAGCAGTTTTTTTTTTTAATCGCGGTATACGTCCAAAAATTTACATTAAAGCTTATCTCAAAAACGATGAGATATATAAAAAAAAAATTAATACATAAATTATTAAAATGCAATAAAACTGTAAATTCTCATTTCACATATAAAATCGCCGTCAAACGTCAAAAAAGTAATATTTAAATACATTAAATGAAATACTTGAGCTCGAGGTAAATAATTTGTAAATAATTTTGTTTATTTATTTTCCGATATTTCGGTTTTCTTTGAAAACCATTATCAGAGGTGGGTCTGAGTATTAACTCAGACGATTAAGACAACACAACACTAGATTTTAAGTTTTTTGTGGTAAACATTAAATACCGAAATACCGAAAACTGAAATATCGGAAAATAAATAAACAAAATTTACGCTAAGACCTCGAGCTCGAGTATTTTATTTAATATATTTAACTAAAAGGTCGAACAAAAATCAACATCTTAATTAATATTTTAAGCTTATCTCGAAAACGATGAGAAACATGAATAAATGACTTCAGACAAATATTATTCTTCGGGAAAAATGCAAATAAACTGCTAATTTCAAAAATTGCACTTTTAAATTCCGAGCTATAAACTTCTCGGTTTTTGTAAAAAATAACGAATTGTAGATACCGCGAATAAAACTTTTTGATTTACTTTCTTCAAAATTGATCGGTTTTGTGGAAAAAAAAATAATTTTGGAATATGTTTTTTAAAAACTTTTTAACTGCAACTTTGTGTGTTTATTACTCGAAAAGTAGTAGTGCGTTTACATTGGATTTCCAATCTAGTAAATTGCGATTTTTACATTGGCATTTTTACATTTGAGAAGATTAAGATTGGCATTTATAACAACAAGTTGGTCATAAATGTGTGTGACTGCGTCAAAAGACAGCGACGGTAATTAGTCGTCGTATTATTAACAAGGACAGTGACGGCGTTTACAGATAACAATGACGGCGGCATAAACATACTTGGCGGCGTCATCGTTTTGATGACGCAGGCTTTGTGTTGGTATTTTTCAGTGTTGGAAAATGCAAATAATAGAAATACAGAGTTGTGTCTAACTTTACCAGATTGCGTTTGCCGATTAGAGTCTAAACTACTAGATTGAAAAAAATAAATTTGTATGGGCAATCTAATAGATTGAAACTGGATTGGAGCCACAATTTACTTTAAGCTAGCTTAGAGGACCAGTGTAAATGCACTATAAGCTAGATATTGAAATATATATAAGATCGCTCACTCACATTTTTTGATTTTGACGGTTTTGTGGAAGAAAACATAATTTTTTAATTGTAAAAATATATTTTTTTTAACTAAAAATGTTATGCTACCTCCTATGCTGTCGTCCTAAGAAAGAAAGTCATAAGTGGCAAAATTCCAAAATTGAAGAAAGGTCGATTTCGAAACCATAAATGTGTTTCTGATATTTGGGTTAAGCTTAAAATACACATTTTCAATTTTTAAATTATTTTATTTATATAAACATAGTTTTACAAAAACATTTAATTCTAAGGCGCGAAAGATTAAACCCGTAAAAGTTAAATATCTCCAAACTTTTAAACGGAGAAACATTTTATAAAAAAAAAATTTAACAAATATTTGTTTGCAACAAACCGAAAAGAGTTAAAGAAAGTAGGTAAATAATGAAGTTCTAATCGCGGTATTTACAATTGGTTATTTTTTTTTACAAAAAACTTAATTTTTAGCTCGGAATTTAAAAGTGCAATTTTTGGCTACAAAAACATTGCAATTGCAAAATGTAAATTTGCAGTTTATTTGCAATCTGTACGAGGAATAATTTTTGTCATATCTCTCATCGTTTTGGAGATAAGCTTTAAATATCAAGTTTTTTGACGTTTGACCGTGAATTTAAAAGTGCAATTTTTGGCAACAAATGCGTTACAATTGCAAAATGTGAGTTTGCAGTTTATTTGCATTTGTCTCGAGTAATAATTTTTGTCGTAAGTTATTTTTTCATCGTTTTCGAGATAAGCTTAAAATGTCAATTTTTTGTTGATTGACCGCGATTTTTTCAAAAACGGCTCTGGCGAAGATTTTGATTTTTATCGAAATATTTTAGTGGGCACCCCAGATTCATAATCAAGAAAGACATTAACAGTGTTCGCAACTTGAGGCTAAAGTTGGTTCGACAAAAGTGTGAGCCTTTTTATGTCTATGCTGAAATATTGTTCAAACGAGAACTCGATCAGAGATTAAAGAAATAACAGAGGTACCATTAAAAAAAACTTGGAGAAAACCAAATAACCAACTGCAATTATCGCGAGAATTTTACCCGTAAAAACCTTGAGATAATGGTAGTTCGCAATTTGGGTTTCTCCAAGTTTTCTCTAATGGTACCTTTGTACTTTCTTTACTCTATGACTCGATCAACTTTGAACCAGTTTTCTGCTAAGATGTAAATAAGGCATAAGCTGAAATCACATTAAAGTTGAAATTTTATTCAAAAGAGATTTCGATCTTATTGTACTGCATAATTTTTAACATGACGATCTTAACCCCAGATTCTGTATAACGAATGTACGACGAATGCAACGAATTTACATGTATTTTGTTATTGTAACAAAAACAATATACTTTCGCAAATTCGTGACGTTCGTCATACAGAAACTGGAGGTTAAACTCGTTTGAACGAGATTTCAGCTTTGATGTGAACAAGTCATAAGTATGTAGGGGATTACATTAACAGCCTGACTAAATATGTCATCTAGTTATGTTCAATTAAGGTATTACATTTGTAAGAAGTTTAAATTAACTGTATGAGGTGTTTTGTAATGATAGTTTGATTTCAATTGAATTTTGTATTATTTGTCATCAATCTTGAATATTTTTTTTTTGTTGTTTCTTCACTATACAATATTTTTTTTTACAATATCTCTCTTAATATCTGTACACTATTTTGCTTTCACTTTAGTATGTCTTTCAATCTGAATTTTTCTATGTTTTTAAATTTATTTTTGTTTTAAAATTTGAGCTTCTTTACGAGCTTTAAAACCACGAAATCCTGCTTGAATTTTAGTTGCTGCATCAGTAGCGACTTTTTGTTTTTTACGCACTAAGAAACCACGAACTCCAGCTTGAATTTTGGTGGCACAACGATCTTCTACAGAGGCACTCTCCGATCCGCTACTGCGTTCATCTCCGAGCTGGGCTGGTGCCGAATTATTACTTGCGGAACCCTGGCTTTGTGACATGGTGTGCTGTTGATGACGCTGTTGACGTCGTAGAATAGAGTTGCGACCCTGATAACCGTTCGATGACGACGAACTGCGATTGTGTGGCCGATTTGTCAGCTGTTTGCGTACTCTATATCCACGAAAACCGGCTTGTATCTTAATGGCGGCACTCTCTTCCGATTGCAGCGATATATCTGAATTCGGCGAACTTGGATGAATGTGCATTTCTCTGGATGCTATAACAGTTTGCGTAGATGGTGATCGCGATGCCAGTCGCTCAATATCGTTTGAATGCGTTATTTTTAAATCAATTTTTCCAATTTTCAATACGCGAATTCAAAATTATTATAAAATCACACATACATTTACATACACTTATAAGACAACTGCAACAACTGTTGTCTGGGCAAGATTTAAAATTGTTTAGTTTAATGGATTTTTTTTGAAAAAATTATTAATTTCATTTGAATTTTTTGTTTTTTGTTGCTGTTCGTTTTGAAGTTAACCTATGCCGCTCCGAGTTGAAAATCAAACTGAATGTGCATTTTTATCGCATGCTGCGAAGTAAACTTAAACAACACAAGATACACATATTCATTCATCCAATTTATCTATGGGATTTCGTTGTGTTCTACAAACAATTGAGAAAATGAATATTTGTTTCATTTCAAATACATTCAAACACTGATGCTCGCTCACCTACAAACATACGTAGATTTGTATAGGCAAAACATATTAGGGTAGCAGTCAAATTGTATTTAGATGTGTGTTGCAAGGATGTGCTCTGATCATAGTAAGATGGTAACTTGAGAGTTGGACAATCCAGAGATATCGATTTAAAGTTTATTCAAATGCAGGCACATTTTGAAAAATGGACTATTTTGTTCAATTTTGTCCACATACAGGTCGCAATTCTTAACCGATTTTAAGTTTTGTGTATTGAAATTCTACATCGATCTGTCGTCGGTTTTTGATAAACATTTTTGTTTTCTATATGGACGAAATTAAAGGTGTTTGAACCCCTTACAAATGATGAGAATATAATTTTTCTGAGTTACCAGAGTAGAATATACTGCCGTTTGATGTACGTGTGGAACCGTTCTTGAACCATCTAATTTCACTTAGGGCGAGTTTTTGAAATGTCGATTATCTCGGTTTTAGGTTTAAACGGAGTTAAAACTAAAAATTCAGTTTTAAAAAAAAAAATATTGGCTTAAAATTTAATAAAACAAATATTCAAGCTCAAGGTCCTGTTTACAAATAAAAATAATATCAAGTGAAAGTAACATTTTAAAAGAGTTCGCAAGGGGCAGTAAATAATAATTTACGTACATAAAATTCTTATAAGCTAATGTGTTGTTTTATCCATCGTCATTATCCATCGTCATTATAATACCCTATTCTCACTTACAGTTTAAAACCGTTTTTAGCAATTATTTTTAGCATTTTATGTCAATATACTGTAATAGAATAAAGAAAGTGCTAAAAATATTGCTGCTAAAAAAAGGTTGAAAATGTACGTGTGAATAGGGTATTATAATGACGATGGATAAAACAACACATTAGCTTATAAGAATTTTATGTGCGTAAATTATTATTTACTGTCCCTGAGGATGTTATTCAATGAATAACGAAATATTGGTGAAATAAAGTAAATTTCATGGATGGATTTATCCATCGTCATTATCCATCCAGTATTATAATGACGATGGATAAAACAACACATTAGCTTATAAGACTTTTATGTGCGTAAATTATTATTTATTTTTTTCCCCATAAAAATCATTATTAATTAAAGTCTAAAAAAATAATTTTATTTATTTAAGCATGACTTTGATGGGAATCAAACACTTTTTATGAAGACGAGAGCGAATAAGGAAAATTTTTACGAAATTATCTTTTACACTGAGTTTGAAAGTTTTTCACATAAAAACTTAGCAACTAACCTTGCTTAAATAAGAAAATCGAGCTACCCTAGTACAAAACATCTACATGTGTTTCTAATACGTATGTACATTAGGTGGCACGAATAATGACTTTTTTCGAATTTCATCGATCGCCGGTCAAATTATGGTTCGTTTTCATCTAAAAACTCTATATTTAAATTTTTGTCCAAATCGGACAAAATTATCCCGTGCCTTTGGGGGTTAAAGTTTTTAACTTAAAAATGTTTTCCCCATACAAACCATTTTTTTCGATTTTCTAATTTTTTAATTATTATTTTACTTGATTAGCTTATTAACGACTAAAAATATCATTTTGATGTAGTAAACCCTTCCGCTTAAAAATTGACGACAACAAAAAAATTAAAGAGTTTTAAGACCAAAACGAACCATAATTTGCCCGGATCGACGAAATTCGAGAAAGTTAATTTTTTGTGATAATACATAGAATTTAAAAACAGGTTAAAAAAATCATTTTAATTGCTGTTTTTGATACATTTTAGAACGCGATGTCACAGAGGGGAATAATATTTTTTTGTAAATATCTATCAAAAATAGCAACATCTGAACTAAAATCCTTGCTTGTCAAAAAAAATTAAATTTTAGAGCAGGACCCCAACGCCCAATTTTTTTTCGAAGTCAATTTTTAAGGGTTTATCCCAACAAAATGAAATTTTTTGACTTAAAAAAAAATCAAAAAAGAATGTTGGTTTGTATGGGGAATTTTTTTTTTTGTTGGGGCAAAATAGTAAACCCCCTAAAGGCACGGCTTATTTTTGTCCGAATTAGCTAACTATGTAAACATAGAGATTTTAGAACAAAACGAACCATCATTTATCCGGCGATCGACGAAATTCGAAAAAAGTATTTTTTTTCGTGCCACCCTAATGTACATAGATATTAGATATATCTATAGATGTACAATATATTCCACTATTTAATTGTTTGTAAGACATTTTTCGTTGTTTTTTTTTGTGTTTTTTAATAAAACAAAATATTATTGTTCTACATATTTACACAGTGTTGGGATTTATGGACCAAATCAGGTGTATATCATGTTAAAACCCATACACTAACAAGGAACGTCTCCCTAATGTCACCCTTCGATCTTCATGAAATTTGGATATGTTGTACAGAGCAAAAATTCATTAGACACGTATTTTTTTTAATGGGCCCAAACTTATTTTTAGGGGGGATCGATTGAGTTTTTTACGATTTACCCCATTTAGGTGCTAACAACGTGCCAAAAAAATACAACATTTTTTAAATTTTTAAGAAAAATTACCTAAAATTTTTGGATTTTTACTCAAAACAACGAAAAGTAGTGCATGCTTGGAAACTTTCTTTGAACAACTAGATAGGTCTTCCAAAACCCATTTATTTGCTATCCAATGTTGTTACTTGCATAATAGGGTGGGTCGTATTTCAACAAAGTGATCATATCAACTATTAATAGTGCGGAAAAGTTAGCGAGCTGTTTAAAAAAAAGTAATTCACATAAAAAATGTGAAAATGAAAACTTCCGAATTTTTTTGGTCTTCTACATTTCACATCCGAAATTTTTTTTTGTTTTGTTTCATATAAATAAAATTTGGTGAAAGTAAACTGAAAGAAATTTTTTCCTTATAATTTTTTAAATTTTAATTATTTAATATCAACTTCGAATGAAAACGTGATCAGCAAAACACTAAACTTCATGTGATTCTAAAATTTTTATGTGAATTGAAAAGTTGTGAAAGACAGAACAGAGGCCTAAATGACGAATTTTTATTATTAAAACAGATTAAGCAATGTGAAATAACATATTCTCTTAAAAATACTTTTAAAAGACTTCGACATATTTGGTCAGTTTTTTTTTATAAAAACTGTGTAACAATAATTGTTCTTTTTTTCTCGAAACTTTTTTTTTTTGTTTTAAAGGTACTAAATAAGATTTGTATGGTGTTAATAAACATTATAAATAGTGTAATCGCATCCATAAGGTTTTTTGTGATAAAAAAATTGGGTTTTTAGTTTTTGCGGGAATTCCCGGGATCCCGGGAAATTTAAAAATGAATCCCGGTTTCTCGGGAAATTAAAAACTCCGGGAAAAGAAAAACTCTACTTATAAACTTGTTAGAAATGACTGAAAACCCAGTTAAATTTGTAAGTTTAAAAAAATATAATTACACACAGAAAACAAATTGGCTAATTTCCAACTGAAATTCAGTTGTTGCAACAAAAATTCGGTTGATGCATTTGTATTAAGGTAAAAACAACTAAATATCGGTAGTTACAACTAAATTTTGTTAATACAACAGTCTTTTAATTGAAACAACTAAAAAATTCGTCTGCCACAATGAAATTTGGTAGCAGCAACCGAATTTTGAGTTGCAACAACTGAAAAATTCAGTTGGAAATTTATTTTTCTCTGTGTACGTTTAATTAATTCTAATAACTGGGACTCAGGTGTATTTTAGGTTAGGTTAGGTTGTAAGTGGCTGTTGACGTTTTACGTCAACACACGTAGACTCTGAGGTCCATTGTGATACCACGGGACCGTAATAGGTTTCCCTACTAGTCCCTGTCGTTAAACCAGTCTGAGCTTCTTATGAAATCAGTCGTGTAGTCTCACACGTCCATCAATTTGCCCATCTTTGATTAGTCTCCGTCGCAGAACAAGGCCGCAGGTTTTGCTTGCAAGTTTCTAGAGGCATACCAACACATTCCAATTCTGTTGGAACCTGTAAGGTAGTTCCTAGTCTTGCAAGCTCATCGGCTTTGCAATTCCCTGGAATGTCTCTGTGCCCTGGGACCATATGAGTCGTATGTTAAACTGCTTAGCCATCTCATTTAAAGACGTGCGGCAGTTAAGGGCAGATCTTGTTTTCAGAAACATTGAATCCAGGGACTTGACCGCGGCTTGACTGTCAGTATAGATGTTGACTGCGGTTGTAGACAAGACATTGCAGCTCAACCAGTCAGCCACTTCCTTTATTGCCAGCATCTCTGCCTGGTAAACACTGCAATGATCTGGCAATCTACGAGCCAGGCTCAACCCAAGCTCTTCAGAATAGACTCCAAAGCCCACTTGTTCGTGCAGCCTCGATCCATCTGTGTAAACATTTATGATAGCTCCACTACCCGGAGTATCCCCCATCCAAGACTCCCTGGATGGTATCGTAGGTGTAGTACGAAGAGCACCAGTGATGCACATCGATGCCATTCTCTGTACCTTCGTGATAAAGACACAGTTCGCTTTTGTTTCTAAAGCAGGCTACCAGACAATGATTCCATACAGCAAAATTGGACGCACCACTGCAATATAGATCCAATGAACGACTTGAGGGCTAAAACCCCATCGTTTTCCAATGGCCCTTTTACAGGAATATATTTTTTATTTTCATTTTTATTTATTTAATAGATTCATTTACTAATATAATAACAAAATTTTGTTTAAATGTAAATAATGATCTATAACTGGCATAACGTAAAGTTGTGAGCCAGATTGGCAAAATTAAAGCTGTTAAAAATAAGAATTCATAAAATTTTTTTATACATATGTACAGCATCAATTATTTAACAAAAGTACTAAGTACAAATATTTATATACAATTTTATTTTTTAAAGGAACTAAGCAAATTCATTTAATATCAATTTTCTGTATTTTAAACAAGATTCCAGGTAGTTGACAGAGAAACAAAATTAAAGGCATCGACATTTAGGATATTAAGAACGTCGAGTAGGTTTAGTGGATGTTTGTTGAAAAATGTAATTCTAAATCCATTATAAATAGGACATGTACCAATAAAATGAAGAGTATTTTCCGTTGCGTCTAAATTACAGAGAGAGCAGATTCCGTCTGATGTACTTCTGAAAGAGATAGCATTTATATCCAAAAGTCCTCCTCTTGCTCTTATCAATAGACTAATGGCACGAGATGAGAGTTCCGTAGTAGTGATTTGCAGCAAAAAATAGTTTAGTTGTGAGTATAAGTCATGAAATTGAGAGTTTCTAGCGTCGGAAATAAAGTTTTGATTTTCATAACTTTTAACCAGGGGTAAAATCGAATCGCAATGTTTGCTCAGTGGTACAGAATTATTATCTGGTACAAAATTTATTTTAGCACACAAATTAGTCCAATCCTCAGCCCAAAAAGTTTGTTTATCAATGATAATTTCTGCAAGCTTGCAAAGTAATCTGTTGCAAGGCATGCTAAGCACTTTGTTGATGTAATCAAAATGCAATTTTAACGTATCTATGAATAAAGAATGTAAACCAGTTTCTAAAAAGAGCATATAGTTTGGCGTGTTGCTAGGCAAAAGTAACATCTTTTTAATGAAAAATCTAAATAACTTTTCAACTATATCGTATTTCATGTAACCCCATATTTGGGCTCCGTAGAACATGATTGAACGAGATACAGCACTAAAAACTTTAAGCTTATTTTTATTAGATATTTTGGGATGGTTTATATACTTAGACCAAGAAGAAGAGATTGCCATTTTTGATGTTGTTAGTTTATTTTCAAAATGTTTATTGAAGGATAAATTGTAACACAACTCCATACCAAGATATTTATATGAGTTAACGATTTCAATTTCATTTTCTTCATACGTCCACTTTAAGTTGTTAGATATTCTAGTGCCACACTCAAAAAAATAAAACTGTAAAGTTAACAAACTTTTTTTTGTTAACTCGAGTTTACTGGCTTTTTAGCAAATTTTTAGTTAAAATCAGCGTTTTAACTACTTTTTTTAGTTAAGTTCGATTTACGAAAATACTAGTTTTGTACAAATTTGGAATTAATTTTTTTTGTTGACTTTAAAACTGAGTTTACGAATTTTTACTAATTAATTTGCTGATTTTTTGTAACATTTTTGTCAAGTCGAAAATTTTAAACATTTCTTGTGTAGCCTCCTATGCAAATCTCATTAGTCCTACTTAAGCTGAACTTAACGCTGTGAAAAATATTTTTTTTTTTTTTTATTTAAAAAAAAGGTTAGCTGAATTCACCTAATAAAAAATGTTACGAAATTTTCAGCTGAATTTTTAGTTAAAATTACTGTTTTTTTGCTACATTCGTTCTACGAAAAGTTAACTAAATATTTTTTGTTAAATTAACTAGAAATTTAGTAGGTTCAAAATCAGGTGTTTTTTTAGTTAAATTTAACTAAATTTTTTGCCAACTTTACAGTTTTTTTTTTTTTGAGTGCACCCCAGCAGAAATAAATCGAGATTTTGGCGACACAGCATCTATTTATAGCATACCGAAGCGCATCCAAAGAGCGCTCTTAAGGATGCAGTAAAAGTAAGGGGAAAAAAGTTTAATTTTTTGTTAAGATTTTTTATATAAAAATTACAATTTAAAATTATTTTTTTGATAAAATTTCACACTTGCTTTCCTTTTTAATATTTTTAACACTTTTTGAATAAAAAAGTTTGAGTTTTGGACGAAGACAGATGATTTCACTGCATCATTATTGCGCATTTATCAGCGCTGCAAAGAGTGCTTCAATCATAACATCTTTAACACATTTTGAATGATGATAAATAGGCTAACCAAAAAACAGCAAATGCTTTTTTGTTATTTCAAAGAATAAACCGATTTGGATTAAACACAGTCTGATAACGAAAAAACACAAAAATTAATATACCCTGCAAACAAAACGATACGACATCGATTCGCCGGCTGTATTGCCGATACGATAAATGTTATTGCGGCAATTATCGCATTCGTATCGCCGGCGATACACCTTTCGGGAGAAACTGTTACCCGACGGCAATACATCTCGGCGATACGAAAACGATTCGTCTTGGCGATAAAAGGGCAATATCGCCAGATAATCGTATAAACGAAAAATAATAGATTTGTATGTATCGCCGGAATATCACCAAAATGATAAACCGGCGATACAGCTATATCGATTCCCTGAAGCTAAAAATAAACATTATTTTTTTCATTCATATTTTAGTCATGTTAACAGGACTAAAAACATTTGCATTCACCTGAAAAATATATCTGCAACATTCGCTGAACTTTTTATTTTATCTTTGAACGCAAATTTGTATTTTTCGGCCAAATTTATATTCTTTCAAAGATTTCTGGTTGTGCTTGATAAATTAGTTTATTTTAAATTGACAAAGAAATAAAAATTTTCAATATTTTTTATTTGTTTATCGCCAAAATATCGTTCGTATGAGAAAACGGCGATATAATAAAAATACTACTTTGATTTTTTATTGAAATGATAAATTTTCGTATCGCCGCAATATCTTTTCGGCGATATATCGCCCTATTGTTTGCAGGGTACATTTGTTTTAACTTTTTTTTGCATATTTTTTCATTTATTGGTATGTTTTTATCTAATTTTACATTTTTTTCTCTTTCTTACAACTTTTTTCTTGTAATTTATCTAGATTATTATTTTTTTTTTAAATCAAAAAAATGTTGCTAAAATTTTTACAAATACATATGTATTTCAAAAAAATGTTTGCAGATTTTAAAATATTTTTCAGTATTTTTAAAAACAATTTTTGACTACACAATTTCCACTTTAATTTCAAATAATACAAATTATATTACGAAAAACTTACAATCATATTTTAGAAACTTAAATTATATTTATAAAATTTCCAATTATATTTCAAAAATTTCCAATTATTTTTCAGAAATTTTCATTTATAACTCAAAAATTTACAATTATATTTCAAAAATTTTCCAATTATATTTCCTAAATTTCTCTTTCAGAAACTTCCACTTATATTTCAGAAATTTCCATTTATATTACAAAAATTTCCAATTGTATTTAAGAAATTTACATTTGTATTTCCAAAATTTTCTAAATACTTTTCAGAAAATTCCATTTGTATTTTAAAAATTTCCATTTTGATTTCAAAATTTTCAATTTTTTTTTATTCTGCTTAAATCAGCTCTGAAAAGATACATGAATTCACTGCATCTTTATAGCGCTTAATCAGCGCTATAAAAGTATGCTTTAATCAGCGCTCTAAAGACACGTGATTTCAGTGCATCTTAAGAGCGCTTTTTCTGTGTATCCAACTAGCGCTCTAAGGTGGGACATCGCCTTAGAGAATCATGCATGAATTCAGCACGTTTGGATCGGGATTCCTTTCCAAAAGCTGCTGCTAGTTCAGCAAAATTTCTGCTGGGACTTCGAAAAACTAATACTTTGGATTTAGAAAGGTTGACTTTTAAATGCCATAAGTTACTATACACATGAAGGGAATTAATCATAGTTTGGAGACCACTGGGCGAATCAGATAATATGGCAATATCGTCTGCATAAAGAAGAAATTTTACGGTGATGTTGTCAACAGTTATTCCACCAGTAAGAGCATCAGCTAAGTCATTCAAATATAATGCAAACAGAATTGGGCTTAATATGCAACCCTGTTTGACGCCAAGATTCACATTGAAAGAATTGGAGAGTGAGTTTCTGAATAATATTTGACTAGAGGTGTTATCATACGATTGTTGCAGTAAACGTATTATCTTTGACGACAATCCCATATTAGCCAGTTTATAAAACAAAGAATTCCGAGGAATCGAATCAAATGCACAAGTAAAATCGACGAAGAACGCATAAGTGTTTTTACCATTAAGTTTATTTAAATGAACAATATTACTTAAATTGAAAACATTATCAACGGTGGAATATTGTTTCCTAAACCCAGCTTGGTATTCATTTAAAATGTTATGTTCGTCAATCCAGTACGTTATACGATTCATAAGGATGCTATTAAAAATTTTGCATAGAGTATCAATTAAAGACAGTCCACGATAATTAGACGGAATGTTTGGATCTCCTTTCTTCAGCAATGGAATAAGAATTGCAGTTTTAAAACTAGCTGGTATATTTTCTTTAAGAAATATAACATTTAAAACATAAAGTACCTCAATAATAAAGTTTACTGGCGCATATTTAAAAAATTCGTAGCTGATACCATCCCGTCCAGGTGACTTATTGTCCTTTAAATTTTTTAGAACAGAGATAAGTTCACACAATTCAAACGGAGAATCAAGAAATGCATCTACGTTGTAAGGCATGCACCAATGAAACGTAGTTATTGGATTTGAATTTTGTAAAATACTGCTAAAGTGTTGAAGAAAATCATCAGCGCTTAAATCACCACGTATGGAATATGGACGAGACTTCAAATCATTAGACAATTTCCACCATTCCTTGCTGCACCGTATATTATTCAATTTATTAAGGTTAGAATTGTAATGTTGCAGTTTACTTTTTCGACACACATTAAAGTATTTGGTTTTAGATGTCATATACTTTAATTTATTTGCAGATGAATGTTTTTTTCTGTACTTTTTAAGATTTTTAAGCATTTTTCTACGCGAACGGGCACAGTTAAAATTGAACCATTTTTGCTTGGGTTCAAAGCTAAAATTTGGTTTTGTTTTTACGGTAGCATCAAGAATTTTGTTCTTAATTGAGAGTACCAGGTTATCAACTGAATTATTTTGATCAAAAGGTGGAGTACATGCTAGCTGACTAAGTTTTTCAATATATCTTTCAGCATTGTTTTTATTCCAATGTATTTTTTGTGGGCGTAAATCAGTTCTCAGTGTATTATTGTTAAAATTAGGAAAGTTAAGCTTAAAGCAGCGACAGGCAAAAGCACTACGCGGCGTTTTTACTCTCACACCTACATGCTCTCACTCATTAAACAAAATCAAAAAAACACAATTTTCTCCTCTCTTCTTGCTTAAAATATACTTAGAGAAATAATCAGTAAAGAATTTTAATGTCTAATTCTTGTTTAAGGAACATTTTTTTGGTAAACCAGAATGCTTAGTTTGTCACTTTTCACTATATATTACATTGCTAGACATTTTAACCAAAGTCATTTATTATCTTTTTTATTTTTTAAAGGTTAAATGTATTATTATTTTTACTATAAGTTTCTTTAAGTGCATTGAGTATGAGAGTGCTACATGTTACACACACAAAGACAAAATATGATAGTATGTGTTTGCCTGTCGCTGGCTTAAAGTCTATAGGCATATGGTCTGAATAGGGCTTACAATCAATTTTAAAATCATCAACAAACATCAAGAAACTATGCGAGCAAATGCAGTAATCAATTAAAGAATTACCTCTACCTCCATAGAAGCTTAAATCACCTTCAGCATCACCATCCATTCTGCCATTCACCACTATACCGCCTATACTTTCTATTAAATCCATTAATTTCTTTCCTTGACTATTTGACACTTTATCTTTAGAATATCTGATTTTGTTAATATGAGGTAGATCAGTTAATAAATTAGTATCTAATATATATTGTCCTTCTCCAATGCGAGCATTCAAGTCACCAACAATGCAAAAATTTGTAGGGCAAAGATTAGTTAAGAAATTTTCAAACAACTCGAAATCTACATTCCAGCTTGTGCAGTTGAGATATCGTGGAATAAAGTAAAAAAGGTCATTATTTAGTCTAGCAGTTAATACAACATTACCATTAAGATTCAAAAATTTTAGACTAAATAATTTTTTTAATTCTTTTCTATATCCATACAAACACCCACCACTAGCACGACCAGCATTGTGAATTTTCTTAGCTTCGGTAAATTGTAATTTTGTAAGAAATTAGAGAAAAAAGTTTGTTTGTCTGATAAAACATGAGTTTCGAATAGGAAAAATATATGAAATTTATTAATATATGTTATAAAATTTCCAAAATTAACACTTTTAGCAAGATTAGCGACATTATAAGAAAGGACACGACAACCATTGTACTGCTATTGTTCATTTGTATTTCCATTGCCACTCGCATCTGAATTTGCAGTTACGTTGACTTTCACAATTACATCAACCAAGTAATTGGCTTGAATCAGCAGGTTTTTTTAAATAATCGGCATCCTCGTTAGAATATGCGACAAATTTTCCCAACATCCAAGTGTATTTTTTGTTGTTTATAAAAGTACAAAATTCGCCAAGTCTCACCTTTATGTTTGTATTGAGATTTGAAATTTTCTTGTTCAATTGTCTCAGATTATAACGAGTATTTTGTTCATCCTTTGTATAATCTTTTTGTATAAAAATTGTACCTCCTTTTAATTTATCTTTGGCAGCTAAAACATTGGTGACTTGCAAATACGTTTCCAATGTGAACATAAATGTACCTTTAGATGGTAATTGACGTACAGTTACTACGTTTGTGTTTACGTTTAGTTTTTTAGTGCATAAATCAGTAAAATCCAATTTAGCAGCTGTTGCATTAACGCTTACAAGGCCACTGACAACAATATTTGTGGAACGGGATCTGCGATCAATTTGTTCAATACGTGAAGAAAGCATTTTTACTTCATTTCTGAGTACAACATTTTCTTCTCTTAACTCATCTATTTCTTTTTTTATTGACAAAACATCTTCTTTTTTAGCAACATCCTTCAATTTTTCATCAAGCAGGTTACAAAGTTTGTTCCATGAAAAAGCATCCGAAGCAGAATTTTGGTTATTTTCCATATTTTGTTGAATTTGTTTACTTGTAATATTTTGAGTATTTTGTTTTTTATTTTGGTTAGAAATCAGCTGTTCTGGGGACAACTGTCTAGTACGTTTGTTGTTCATATATTTTTTAAAAACGTTTAGGCAGAAGCAGAAACAAAAACATAAATAAAAAAATCAACCAATGTAACAAAATAAACAGCAGTAACAACAGGAATATAAAGCAATCGTTTCTTTTCTCACCCGTTCCTCAATGTTACGCCTGAAATTCAACTTCCTATCTAGAAATACTCCAAGATACTTGGCTCCATCTGAGAAGGTTATTTCAGTGCCGTCCAGAGAAATAGGATCAAAAGCAGGAATCTTATTTTTCCTTGTAAACAAAACAAGCTCTGTTTTACTTCACTTAGAAAATTATTGCAGTTACTACATGACGGTCATTTGTGTAGTAAGTAGTAGTTGTTGTTTTCAACTACAATTTCAGTTGTTTTTGTATGAAAAATCTCAAACAACTATTTTTTGTAGTCGTTTTAAAAAATAAATACAAAATATTACTGCATTGTAGTAACAGTTGTTTTATGTAGTTGTTTTTAGTCTTTAAAAAAACTTATAATTTTCCAGAAATTTTTAGAAAAACGGATGTGTTGAATAAGTTGAAAGTGTCAGATGCATCAGGAATTATTTCCAAATAATTTTGAGCGTTTTGACTTTTAGAAGAAAATTCAGACAATTTTAGTTACTGTAAAAACAACTGTAATTTGAAGTAATTTTTACCGTTTTTTGTAGTTGTTAATCTATAGTTAAAAACAACAACAATTTTTGGTTGATTTTACCGTAAAATGTAGTGGACGCCTAAACAACAACAAATGTAGTAGTTTCAACTGTCTTTTGTAGTGGAATCTACCGTCATAATTTTTTGAGTGTTGGATTAACTCCTAGACCACAGTCTCTTGCCCATTTAGACAGATCTTTCAGAGAACCCTGAAGAACGTCCCTCAATGTTGGCAGATGCTTCCCCTTTACCGCTATCGCGACATCGTCAGCATATGCGACAACATGACAACCACGTGCTTCTAGAGATAGCAGCATTGAATTCAGTGCCAGGTTCCAAAGAAGCGGCGAAAGAACACCCCCTTGTGGTGTACCCCTATTAACAAATCGAGATATGACGGACGCTCCCAATTCGGACGTTATACGTCTATTGGCAAGTAGGTTTTCCACCATTAAAACGATCCCACGCTTTACTCCTAGACCAGACAATGCCAAAACTATCGAGTCTGGGATGACATTATTAAAAGCCCCTCTATATCAAGAAGGGCCACCATAGTGTACTCCTTTACCGAAAGCGATCTCTCGATGGTACCAACGAGCTCATGCAGAGCTGTTTCCGTTGATCTACCCTTGCTGTATGCATGTTGCTTTGTCGAAAGCAACCTCTGGTCAATCACTTTACGCAAATATGAGTCTATCATTCGTTCCATTGTCTTTAACAAAAAACAAGACAGACTAATTGGTCTGAAATCCTTCGGAGCTGTGTGGGAACTTTTCCCAGCCTTCGGGATAAATACGACTCTGGTATCCCTCCATTTTAAAGGAATATGCGACCAGTTGATGCATGCTGTGTATAGATTATACAGCAACGGGGCTATATAGTCCGACACTTGCTGCAACTCAGCCGGGATTATACCATCAGGTCCCGGGGATTTATAGGGCCTGAAGCTTTTTATCGCCCAGATTAATGTTGGCATATTTATTATTTCCGAAGCAATTTCAGATGCTTGGGCGTCAGAACGTTCCAAAGCTTGAAACCGCGTCATGGAATTGTCCGGAAATGCGTGTTTAAAAGAAGTATTTTAGTGGACTTATTTTTAGTTAAAAATTTAGTTTCTAGTAACTGGGAAATTTTTGGGTGCATGAATTAGTGCGATACAAAAAAGGTTTGTTTTTTTGTTTGTTTTAAAAACAAAATTGTAACAGAATATAGATCGATTTGGATCATTTTGCTATAGAAAAAGTCTGAAATTATGAGACCTTCTTCTTATATAGAAAAAGTCTAAGATTCTGTCACTTTTTTCCTTAAGTCTCAAATTTTGATATCCGTTTCCTATAGAAAAAGCCTCAGACTCTGATATCCGTTTCCTATAGAAAAATCCTCAGATTCTGAGACCCTTTTCCGTTAGAAAAAGTCTTAAATTTTGAAACTCTCGTAACTTATTCCTATAGAAAAAGTCTTAAGATTCTAAGTCCGTTTTCCTATAGAAAAGTCTAAGATTCTGCGATCTTCTTTCAAAAGGATAAGATTCAACTTCTGAGACTTTTATTCAACAGAAAATATTTTCAGATTTTGAGACATTTCTTCTTTCGAAAAAGTCTCAGATTCCGTGACCTTTTGCCTATAAAACAAGTGTTAAATATAGAGATTCTGAGACCTTTTTCTAACAGAAAAACTTTAATTTCCATAAAAACCAGTGGGCTAATTATATAACTTGATAATCGTCAAATCGTATCGTTAGCATATTATTCCATTACCATATAGTGTCATTTTATTGTAATGGAATAATGAGCTAACGATACGATTAGACGGCTATCAAGTTACAAAATTACCCTCCAGAATCTAATTTACAAAAAAAAAGTAGTAGGATGGGAAGAGATTTTTCGTATGTGTTCCCATTACAGTGGGTTTGATTTTTTTTTTAATATTTTTTAACTTTGTTAGTTTATTAACGAATAAAAATATTTCGAACAGAAAAATATTTCGAACAGAAAAATATTTCGAGCAGAAAAGTATTTCGATTCCAAAGTAGGCATTGAAAAAAAATATTGAGTGCATGGATGGTTCAAAAAAAGTTCATAAAAAATGGAAAAAATAAGCTAAAACTAACAAAATATGACAAAAAAACATGCATTTATACCAAAAAAATGCAATAAAATCTCTTTTTTTAGTAAAATGTATACAAGCGAATCGATGCCATTTTAAAGCCAATTCTTTTTTTATACACAAAGATATTTGGTTTATACTGTTCTAAGATTTGCCGAAATAAGCATGGATTTTCACGAAAGTCCTCTTCTTGGTTATCATTTAATCATTTTGTATAAGCCACGCATATAAGGTGGACGGGGCTGGACAATGGACGTGACACCTTCCAAAAACTATAAAGGCCTTCCTTAAGCTTGGCTCCAGATATTTTAACGTAATTTGTTGGAAATGCAGGCGGAATTGAGAAAAGTGCTCTAATTAAGATTACACTCAAAAAATTATGTTAGTAAAATCAACTGAAAATGTCAGTTAAAATAACTACTTTGTGAGTTGTTTTGGGGTCAACTACTTTTTCAGTTAAATCAACTAACAATGTTAGTTATTTTAACTGACAAAAAACAACTGACTTATGTAGTAAAAATTACTAACATTTGTAGTCAAAACAACTAATATGTAGTAAAAATAAAATAAACAACATATATTTTTTTTTTTTCAAAACAGTTGTGAAAAATAAAAAACGAAATTTTTTTTGGAAAAAACTTTGAAAATTTTTCAGAAATAAAGAAAATAAAATTAACTACTTTAATTAACTGTAACTACATTACATTACTTTTTTGTTAGTTATTCAAAAAACGACTTAAAATAACTAACAGAAATAGTTGTTTTATATTTTTTATACAAAAATAACTGACTTTGTAGTTGAAAACAACTAACTACTGTAAAATATACAAACAACTAACATGTAGTAACTTACATAATTTTCTAAGTGTATTTAACTCTATAAATATTTTTTTTACTCAAAAAATTTTTCTTAAAAAACAGTAGCCCACATTTTAAAGGGTATTTGGAATAGGTATACTATCTTCCTACTTGTTTTGTAACTAATAATTTTTTAATGACATTTTGTTTAATATTTATATGAATTCGTACTACTGTGCATTCGTATTCAAAATGATCAGAAACGTAAATGATGTTAGTGAAACTAAATGATGGTCAACGCGTAATAAATCGTTCACGTCATAAATTATAGAACATAAATACGTATGAGTACGTACGTAAAAACATACAGCAGTCATAAAAAAATAGCACAATATGGTCATTTTTAAATATTTTTTCTTGATTAAGATTTTTTTACAATCATTTAAGCCAAATAAAAATCAATAAAAATGGCTTTCAAAATCAGTTATACACTCAAAAAATTATGTTAGTAAAATCAACTGAAAATGTCAGTTAAAATAACTACTTCGTAAGTTGTTTTGGGGTCAACTACTTTTTCAGTTAAATCAACTAACAATGTTAGTTATTTTAACTGACAAAAAACAACTGACTTATGTAGTAAAAACTACTTACATTTGTAGTCAAAACAACTAAAATGTAGTAAAAATAAAATAATCAATAAATATATTTTTTTTTTAATTTTTCTGAAAAAAAAAATTGAAGACCAAATTTTTTCAAAGTTTTTTTTTTTTTTTTAAAAAAAATTGTGCAAAATACAAAAAACGAAAATTAATTTTTATTTTTTGGAAAAAAACTTTGAAAATTTTTCAGAGATAAAAAAAATAAAATTAACTACTTTAAATAACTGTTACTACATCACAGTACTTTTTTGTTAGTTATTCAAAAAAACTAATTAAAATAACTAACAGAAATAGTTGTTTTATATTTTTCATACAAAGACAACTGACTTTGTAGTTAAAAACAACTAACTACTTTAAAATATACAAACAACAAACATGTAGTAACTTACATAATTTTCTGAGTGTAGTATTCTTAACGGATCATTGAATTGAAAGCGATAGCGTTTAGAACAAAAATGTATGCTATTTTTAACAAATCGGCTTAAATAACATTATACTTATATAAATTCGTTGTTATTGATCTAAAATTTTGTGAAGCTTACATATGAGAAAATTTAATTTAATAAAAAAAAAAAAAAATCCAGTTATTTCTTCTTGGGCTATTTCGAAAAACTCGTGATTTTAAATTTCAGCTGCATAATTGCTGCACTCAAAATAAAAAATACACCCATTTTGTGTCATATGAGAAATCTGTTGATTTTATCAGAAGCGGTGTGCTAAATTTCTGTCTGGATAATTATGTAAGAATCAGCAGAAAAATCTGCCGAATTTAGCAGAAAAATCTGCATTTTTATAACGATTACACTACTCTATAAAAATCATTTTTTTGCACAGACTTCTAGAGTACATTTTGAAAAGTGGTTTGGCCTCTTAAACACGAATCTGTCATTAGAAAAGCTGTATCAAATCGCCTCTCGAGATATAGTCATTTTAATTTTTTTGTCGACCAAGCCCTTAAAACCGACGATTTTTTTTAATATTGGAAAAGTGTATGTTAAAGTAAAAATAACTTTTTCCAGGCTTCGGGAAAAAAACAACTCAGCTATCTCTCCATTTTAAAAGAATATAATACCAGTTTATAGAATCCGTGTAGAGATAATACAGTCAAGCGGATATATAGTCTGGCACTTGCTGCATCTCAGCCAGGTTTATTCCGAAGCAATTTCAGATTTTTGGGTGTCAGAGCGTTCCAAACTTGAAACGGAGTCATGGAGTTTTCCGTAAAATGCGGTTTAACAAGGAGAACCAGCTACTTCAACTGGAGGTAAACTGCACATCAGAAGGACCTTTGAGGTACGCCAGGGTGCAAGGAGAAGCTAGAACTTTGCGCAGCCTGGATGCCTAAAGTCTCCTTATAGTTCGCCCAGTTATTTCTTTTCAGATTTTTAGAGACTGCTTCAACCGGGTCACGCTACCCGAGTAAAAACTCAATGTAGTGATGATCTGAGAAAAAATGCTCTTCCAAAACTCTCCACTCAGCAATTCTATCAAGCAATGTATCAAATACAAGTTTTACATCAAGAGCCTCTTACCGGCTACTTGTAACGAAAGTTGATTCACTACCCATGTTACTCTAGACTCCAAAAATGACTTCCTCTATCGTTTGTATCTGTACTTCACCACATCGATTGATACGCATTAGCATCACAGCACACTACTAACTAATGTCCCCTAGATTCAGAGTCCCGAATCAGACCGCTCACCTTCTTCGGGGGTATTGGTCCTGGATTAGGAAAATACACAGAGGCGAGCCTAATAGGCTTTCTATTATGCTCCAAGCTAACCGCTGCAACATCCATATCACTAAAAATTGACAAAAATAATACATTTATTTAAGTTATTTTTCACTAACAAGGGGAGTCTTTCAGAGGACACCCACCGATGGTCCTGAAGTGGGGAGGAAAATAAGAGTTACGTATTTTTTCTTAGCTGCCCAATCTGACATTTAACGGGTCAAAGGGCAGGGGAAAAATGGGACTTTTTCGTATTTTTGCGTTTGGACCGTATTTTTGCGTTTGGACCGTATTTTGGCGAAATTCCTGCTAGTTCGGATTTTATTCGCGTTTTCCCCAAAGACCATGGGGCTAATCACGCAAAACGAAAACGATAGACGATGCATAAACGACATAAAAATACATATCGTTTTGAAGGGAAATTTAAAAGTTTTTCTTTATTAAATTATTAAAGAGTGTTGTCTAATCCAGAAACATTAAAAAAATTGAAAACATTTTGATTAGTTTAGGAGCAACAATGCTAAAAAATCGACGATAGTCAACTATCGTTTTACGTGATCACAGTCCATATTTTTTATAAGGTGCCAAAAATTTTTTTTAATTTGAGATTGGGCAGCTAAAAACTCTTATTTTTCTCCCCTCATATGCAAGTTTCAGGACAATCGGTGGGTGCCCTCTGAAAGACCTCCTTTGTAAAATGCAGGCTTTTGGTGAGCACTCACCCTTGGCAACCATCAATTTAAATCCAGGATTCTTTGAACCGCAAACCATACTACCCCACACCCAGGGTTCTCAACTGCTCTTGTCGTCAGGCGCAGCAAGAGTACAACTGAGGCTGCCCTATATTGTATTTTCTTCACCATCCTTTCCACCACCGTATTATTGGCCTCGTCCTCCGTGTTATCATGGTGGTCGCATTCGTCTCCAGATTCGGTCCCATCTGCTCTGACTAAGAGTGAACAAAACTATCTATATTCCTTACTGCATGGGATTCGACCTAATGTCACCTATTGGGACATTAGCTTTGTCCTCCGTGTTATCACAGAGGTCGCATTCGTTACCAGATTCGGGTTCAAATATGACAGATGCATATTGTTGATTCTTATCAGAGCTTCGAAGAATGAAATCCTTTTCGAATGAATTCTCAAAAAAATTCATTCAATTTTCATAGTCAGTGAATGAATTCGATTTCATAACTCAACATTGAATGCAGTCCTTTCATTAGATTGAATGAAAAAAATTAATGCATTCGATTTCTTGTTCATTCGATTTAGAAAAATCGAATGCATTTGATTTTCTTCGTTCCACTGCAAATGCAATCGATTTTGTAAATAGATATACCAAACCGAAGTCAAATTTTGGTCCATAGTATCGCCGACTCTCTTTACATACGATGAGCCTAATGGGCTCTAATTTTGAATCCAAAAAAATTGGTGTTCCCGAAAATTTTAAAAATGCACATATTAACTGCCTAGACGACAAAAAGTGTGAAGAGTGTTTGCGATACTATGGACAAAAAGTTGGCTCCGTTTTGCTCTATTTTAGTTAGTTTTTTTTTAAGTTTTTGCAATGAATGAATAAGCCATTCGGTTGTGAATGCATTCGATTTTTTAAAGTCGAATGAAAAAAATCGAATGCATTCGATTTTTAAAAGTCGAATGAAAAATAAATCGAATGCATTCGATATTTATAAATCGATGAGTGTAAAGTGAATTCATTTAATTCGCTAAAATGTGATTGGGGAATGCAATCACTAAATTTTCATTCAGAATTCCAAATCGAATTAAGGAATGAAATCCTTCAAAGCTCTGATTCTTATATGAGAAAAGCCAAATCTTATGATGCCTTCAGTCCTATCAAAACGCGGTAGGGATAATTTAAGACCACTGCTTGACGACGAGCACCCTCCATCGCACCCAATCTGGCAATTTGCCAATTCTGAGTTGGATGCTCAGGATTGCAGACCCTGATTAATTTCAGAATGACGGTGTTACTTGTAGCAGATTTCATTTAAATTAGTTTCCACAAAACTCCACTTGCCCCTCGGGATCACGGCCATAAAACTTAAGAAAATGCCACTGGTGCTATGTTTTTGACCACAGCTGAATGAATGTGTGCGATTCATTCATGCGGCCTGTCGGTAGGTACATACATTTAAATGTTTGCAAATCTATTTGATTTGAAAATTATAATAAATAAAAATGATAACAATAACACAAGAGAATGATGAACACTTTTATTAGTAGTAAAGTTAATTAAAGTATCGATTTTTAATACAATTTCCGACATTTTATAAAAGATTTAATTTTTTTGTGAAACACATATACACTCAAACAATTTTGTAGGTAAAAACAATTAAAAACAAACGTTTGTTTAATCTACTTGGTTTGAAGTGACTGCTAATGCTTTACATCAGCCAGGCGCGGATCCAGGAATTTCATTTGGGGGGGGAGATTTTTTTTTTACCAAAAAAAATCGTAAAGCAATAAAGTTTGGTTGGTGTCGGGGGGGGGGGGGGGGTTTGTGAATGTATGCAGAAAAATACCTAAAAACTTAACAATAAAGGATCCAGCTTTTGGATTTGGGGGAACTTTTTTTAATCAATTTTTTTTCTTAGGATAACCCTAACTGCCCGATTTACTTCATAAATATGACCGTTTTTAGTCAAATAAATGTACATATTCACAATTAAGAGTGACTGTAACTGTCATAAGCCAATTTTTATGCTTAAAGAGTCATAGCATCAATATTTTTTATACAAACAAACAAAAAAATTTGAAAATATTAGACTGTATTTCCAAATTTTTAGAAATGCTCTCGAGAATTGGGAATTTTTAAACTTTGTTGTAGGTTTGTATGGGAAAATATTAAGATTATGACTTTAAAGTCATAAAAATTATCTTATCTAAAAATTATTATTTAAAAAATAAGAAATTATACTAAAAGTCCAATATTCCGAACAAATTTTTAATGAAGTATTACACTTAAACATGTTTTCTTCAAAAAATTTCTCAGATGTTAAGACATTTTTACTTAGGAAAAACTCTTATATTCTAAAAAATTTTTCATATAAAAACATAATCCATTTCTGATATATTTGTCCTTAGAAAAATGTTAAGATTTTAAACCCTTCGATGTAATTTTTTTTTAATTCTCAGATCGTATTCTATGCAGAAAAACTCACAGATTCAATATTTTCTTATAGAAAATGTCACAGATTTTTTAACTTTTTCTATAGCAAAAATCTGAGATTCTGAGACATTCTTTCTATAAAAAATTTTCCAATTTCTGATAATTAATAATTCTCATATTTTTAAGTTATTCTTAGGTTCTAAAAACTTTTTCGTATTCAAAAATTCTTATACCCTTTTTGTAAAAGAAAATTATCAGTTTCCAAAAACATTTTATGAAAAAATGTTCAAACACTTTCTTAAAAATAAGACCTTTAGTTTTATAGCATCTTTCAATAAAAAGTTTTACGGTTAATTTTTCTAATTTTTTCTAAGGTTCTGAAACATTTGTAAAAAAAATAATATTTAGAGACAAATTTCCTAAAGAAAAATTCTTAGAATCTTTTAACGGAAAAAAATTCAGATTCTTAGAGATATTTCGTAGTAAAAAATCTCGGATTCTGATATAGTTTTCTATAGAAAAGCTCTAAACACTTTCCCGATAAAAAAATCAAAGATTTTGATAAACTTTTCTTATAGAAAAATTCGTAGATTCTAAAAAATTTTTCAAAAAGAGAAATCCTCATATTGTACACAATTTTCTATAAAAAAAAAATATTTTTCCATAGAAGAACTCAGATTCTGAAAGTCTGTCCTGTAGATTCTTGTCAGATTCTGAAACGCTTTTTCTAAGGAAAAATTTCCAGTTTCTGAGGGATTTTTTTCTATAGAAAACAGATTTTTCCTAAAATTTGATATGCTTTTTAAATAAAAAAATTCTTACATTCAGAGGCAAAAACATTTTTTTCTAAAGATAAAGTCAGGAACTCTGAGATATTTTTCTATAAAAAATATTTGAGATAATACTTTTTCCTTAAGTGATAAGGATAGTTATTCGGTTAGAAAATTCCCACGACTCGATTGTCATTTAAGTTTCTCATACGCAATTTCTTTAATTCTGAAACATTTTATAGAGGCTATGTGAGCTGTAAATCATCAGAACACATATACCTCTCCCAAGGATTTTTTTAGATCCTGGCCATTTTCTGTCTATGTTTGTTCCATTCCCTTCCTTTTTCCTTTCCTTTCCCTTCTCCTTTCTTTTTTCCTTTTCTTTCTTTCTTTCTTTCTTTCTTTTTTTTTTTTTTTTTAAATCATTTTGGGGAGGGAGAAATCCCATTCTCCCCCCCCTGGATCCGCGCCTGACATCAGCACACATAGACTCCTAAGTCGGTTGGGATAACCAAACCTGTAAATACTTAAGTATTTATTTACTTAACTTAATTTTTTTTCAAGTATTTTTGTATTTATACTTGAAAATTTCAAGTACAAATATTTTGTATTTACTTGACGAAAAGTTCAAGTAAGTAAGTATAATTTTACTTGCAACAAAATTTGTTGAAATAAAATACTTAAACACAAATTTGCTTAAGTAAAATAAATAGAAAATTTTCTTTATGTGAAAAATAACTACAAAATGTTTTTAAATTATTTTTGTAAACAAAAATGTTTCCAAATAAAATATTTAAGCAACAAGTTTACAAACAAAACTTTTGTGAAATTGAAAAATATGTTTCGATTGTTCATCGACCACTAGTACTTAGGCGGGAATAAAATAACACAATCTTTTTCATTGGAGGATCTCACTGAATTTGTACAATACCATTTAAAATAGGGAACGAAAGATGCTACAGCTGAATTAAAATCCCCGCCAACCCCATCCAAAATTGGCACATTTTTTAGCCGATAATAAACTTCAACCCTCTGGAAAAAACCCTCTCTCCGATGAGCCTATAAAAGCTGATTTCGATGCTCAATCATGTTAGTATTTAATACCATGCGGCTTTTTTATTAGCGCTCTTTTAGGCGTGGCAGCAAAAATTGCAAAAAATATGCACATATGGGAAATTTTGAGCATGGAATTGGGGTGGGTATGTTTTAGAAAAAAATTTAAGGGCAAAAATAATGAATGTAATTCTTACATTTTACCCCTCTAAAATGCACCATGGAAGCGATTGGAGCAGATCTAATAAAATAAGTTTATTAAAAACAAAAAAATTTACGGGGACAGCCTTAAGTATTGAAGATAAAGGGTTGGTTTGTTTTGACCAACCCTCTAGGGATTGGGAATCGGTCAAGCAATCGATTTCTCTGGGGGCATCCTTGAGACTGAGCAATGGGAGCAAATTTAATTTTTTTTTGGGAGACCCCTTAGGGAGTGGAGATAGGGAGTTGGTTTGTTCCGAAAAAATGCTGTGATGAAAATTAATGGATGTCGGTCTTTCAGTCTTACTATTGTGGGAATTTCCGTGGTTTTTTACCCCTTCGCCTTTTTGCATCAATCAGATGCCATTTGCATAATGTATGCAGTATTGGCAGAGCCATTAACGCAAATATTAGAAAAATACCAAAAGAAACAGAGCGAAAAACAATATTATGGAAAAAATGAAATTTATTAAAATATTTATTTTTTTGACAATCTCATAAAGAAATATTTTTGTATATTATTTCCAAAAATTGTTGCTCAAGTTTTTTATTTGAACAAAATGTTTTTCAAGTATTTTTACTTGATGAGATTTTGTTTCAAATAAAAAAATACTTACTTACTTGAAAAATTATTCAAGTAAGTAAAAAATATTTGTACTTGAATATTTCAAGTACAAGTATTTGTATACTTACTTGAAAATACTTTTATTTAAGTTTTTTACAGGTGTGGGGATAACATGTTTTGTTTAAATGTTGAATGTTTTTATTACAAAACAAGTATAAAAGTTAAATTCGGCCTTGCCGAACGTAGTGATACCCTCCAAAATTTCTTAAATATTATTGCAAAAACTATATTAAAAAGGAAATTACTTTTGAAAAAAAAAAAAAATTAAAAAAAAAAATTTCCGCGAAAAAAAAAATTCCGCGAAAAAAAAAGTTGGTAAAAAATCCACGATTTTTTTCTTTTTTTTGACAAAAAATATGTTTGTACTTGTTTAAATACCATTTGGTGTTCAATTATGTTCACATAAGTCAACCAGCAGCCGAATTAAAGCATTTTGTATTTTTAGGTTATGTTGAATGTACTAAAATTTGTGAGGTGTCCTTACATTTTCATTCATAACTTTTGAACCGCTGCACAGTGGCCGAAATAACCGAAATCTAGCGGCGCACAGTGGTCAATTTCGCGAGATAGCGGTCAAAACTCTATAACTTTTGACCGGATTGGTATTTTTTTACGCAATTTGTTTTGTTCAATAGGAGGGACTTTAAGCTTCAATTTGCGTGTTCAAACGTAAAAATCGACTGATAGGAACGTAAGAAATGTGGAGTTAAAAATGCATTTTAATTTTTTGTTGAGTTTCCATGTAAAAGTTGAATATTTTGACATTTTAAATAGGTATTTTTTTTTATAATTTCTTATTTTCTTCAATCGTATTTTACAACCAATACTTATTTATTATTCCTAAACTTAATTTTGGTCAGAAAATGCCAACATTTGGCTACTGACATTTATTTAGTCTCAATATTCACAGGTCCTTTGTCCTTTTGATAGGTTCTAGGATAGGTGCTTTTGATAGGTCCAGGGATATGTCCTTTTGATAGGTACTAGGATAGGTCCTTTTGATAGGTCCTTTTGATAGGTCCTAGGATAGGTCCTTTTGATAGGTCCAAGGATAGGTAATTTTGATAGGTCCTAGGATAGGTCCTTTTGATTGGTCCAAGGATAGGTCCTTTTCATAAGTCCAAGGATAGGTCCTTTTGATAGGTTCTAGGATAGGTCCTTTTGATAGGTCCTTCTGATAGGTTCTTTTGATAGGACCAAGGATAGGTCCATTTGATAGGTTCAAGGATAGGTCCTTTTGATATGTAAAAGGATAGGTCCTTTTGATAGGTCCTAGGATAGGTCCTTTTGATATGTAAAAGGATAGGTCCTTTTAATAGGTCTAAGGATAAGTCTTTTTGATAGGTCCAAGGATAGGTCCTTTTGATAGGTTCAAGGATTGGTCCTTTTGACTGGTCCTAGGATAGGTCATTTTGATAGGTCCAAGGATAGGTCCTTTTGATGGGTCCTAGTATAGGTCCTTTTGATAGGTCCAAGGATAGGTCCTTTTGATAGGTCCAAGGATAGGTCCAAGGATAGGTCCTTTTAAAATGTAAAAGGATAGGCCCTTTTGATAGATCAAAGGATAGGTCCTTTTAATATGTAAAAGGATAGGTCCTTTTGATAGATCAAAGGATAGGTCCTTTTGATAGGTACAAGGATAGGTCCTTTTGACTGGTACTAGGATAGGTCCTTTTGATAGGTCCAAGGATAGGTCCTTTTGATAGGTCATAGGATAGGTCCTTTTGATAAGTCCAAGCATAGGTCCTTTTGATAGATCCAAGGATAGGTCCTTTTGATAGGTCCTAGGATAGGACCTTTTGATAGGTCCAAGGATATGTCCTTTTGATAGGTCCAAGGATAGGTCCTTTTGGTAGGTCCAAGGATAGGTCCTTTTAATAGATCAAAGGATAGGTCCTTTTGATAGATCAAAGGATAGGTCCTTTTGATAGGTCCAAGGATAGGTCCTTTTGATATGCAAAAGAATAGGTCCTTTTGATAGGTCCAAGGATAGGTCCTTTTTATAGGTCCAAGGATAGGTCCTTTTGATATGTAAAAGCATAGGTCCTTTTGGTAGGTCCAAGGATATGTCCTTTTGATAGGTCCTGGGATAGGTCCTTTTGATAGGTGAAAGGATAGGTCCATTTGATATGTAAAAGGATAGGTCCTTTTAATAGATCAAGGTCCTAGGATAGGTCCTTTTGATAGGTCCAAGGATAGGTCCTTTTGATAGATCAAAGGATAGGTCCTTTTGATAGGTCCAAGGATAGGTCCTTCTGATAGGTGCTTTTGATAGGACCAAGGATAGATCCTTTTGATAGGTTCAAGGATAGGTCCTTTTGATATGTAAAAGGATAGGTCCTTTTGATAGGTCCAAGGATAGGTCTTTTTGATAAGTCCAAGGATCCACAGGTTATTTCCATTGGTTTTAAATTTATTTGCAATTATCAGGTATTTAAGTTATGTAATTATTAGATGGTAATAAAATCATTTTTTACCTTTTCCAAATGAATTGCCAGATACCACATAATTTGAGAGTTCTATTGTCATTTTTGTCAAAATTTTGATACACCCTTCTATGTGGACTAGGTCCAAATATGGGCCAACTTCTCCTAATTTCAACAGAATTATTTTTTGGGTCAATAAGAACTCTTGTTCAAAATTTCATCAAAATATATGCATAATAGCCACTTTCACATAAAAATAACTTCTCAAAAAATATGACGTGCATTTGTACCGAATATCTTACCTTGGGTCAGAAAAATTGCTGTAGCTCAAAAAGTGCAGCCCCGATGCATGGACATGTATATATAGGAATGTAGGGGAGAGTTAGGACTACAAAATAGTAAATTTGTGTTTTGACTCAGCTTGACTCACAGGAGTTGTGCTCTATGAAGTAGGAAATTTCCGAGAAATTTGACCTTTTTTAAAAAAAATATTTAAATTGTTCTGAAAACAGTAGAGCTTCAATTTTTTTACCAGTAATAGGAAATAAGTTAAGCTACAACACAAAATTTATTTCGTCCAAAAATCTTGAAAAACAAAAAAGTTATGATCATTTAAACTTTAAAAATTAACTAAAAATATCATAAATTTACTAAATTCTGAAAAATCCCATTTTGGACCACCCTGTTCTCAGTGAAATAATTGAAATAGAGTTCTAATTTTTTGGCTCCCGAGGTTTACTACTGTCTACTTTCATATGAGTCTAATAACTTTAAAATCGGAGAACAAAAACCAAAAGGAGTTTTGGCCGCTATCTCAAAATATTGACCACAGTGCGGCGCTTAATTCGGAAATTTAAAATAATGAAGACTATTGCTTATTTGCGATTATACAATTTATAAAGAATTAAATTTTAAACAATATTTATTTATTTTTATGTATTTTGGGAAATTTAAGTGAATATCGGGAGGGTGGTTTGTATGAGGCCTAGAAATAAAAATGTTCCGATTCCGTTAGAATTTAGAGCGATTGTTTATGAATATAAAAAACATTTATCGGTCGAATTTCAAGAGGATATCTTGAATACAATTGTTAGGGGCATTTAAGTAAAACTTGAAGGGGACATTTACATTGGGGCCAAGGTAGATTTATACAAGGTAAGATCCAATAACCTCACTTTTCCTCCATAGTAAGTTTTTTGACAAATTTGGAAACAATAATATTTACGAATTTTCAAAACGAAATACAAATATTTTGTTCGGCATAAATGACTTGAGTTTACACTACACTTTTTATGCTTAAAAATATTTTAATTTTTTTTAATTTTTGCCGTGGAAAATAAGAAAATTTCGTTTGAATTTAATTATTTTTTTATAATTTAGTTGTTTTCTAAAATTTAAAAGTCTTAAAAAGCTTTTAAATTGGTTAATGTATGCACTGAACATTGAAGTCGTTTTTGCCGACTAAAATGATTTTGAAGAAAATTGTTTTCATTTACGTCACTAAAATATTACCTTATATAAATCTACCTTGATTGGGGCTATGGGTTAACATGGACTAATTTTGTCAAGATTTAATAGGTTTTGTTCTTGCGATAAAAGCAACTTAAATTTCAAATTTCAGCCAAATTGATTGGGATTGGGGTCTGTATGGCGTTTAAACGGTTTATTTGGATAGATGGACGGACCCAAATACCCAAACATGTTGCGAGAGGTAGCACGCGATACTTGAAAATCACAACAACAATAACCCAAATTAATAATTAAAACAAGAATTGGACCGAATCCGATCGAATTTCTAAAGTGGCATTCCATGAAACTATAGTTAATATCACAAATGTCAACCTCTAAAATGCATTACTATTAAACTAGATAAATACAGGCCACACACATTTATTTTTTAGTTAAAACATACCTTTTACTTTAAATTAAGACTTTTAAGCTCAAAAATTATAAACAATTCACTTAAAAGTGCAAAAAAAACTAAGTAATAAGGCGCTAAATTTCTTTAATGCACTTGCTGCAGAAAATGTATATTTGACAGCTTACAGCTGTGCGAATATTAAAAGCAAAACAAAAGTGAAAACGGCAATTTTCTCTGTAAAGTATAGGTAATCGATACAGTGCAAAACATTTATCGGTTTTAATTTTTTAATTTTGACTAAAACGCCGCTAGATCAGTGATTTCGGCCACAGTGCGCTGAACCGATATCGCTGAAATGCAATACCAAACTTCTCGGGAGAACTTCCAATAAATATGTTAAGTTTCAGTCATCTTGGCCGTGATCACCATTTCCACAGACAGACGGACATCGCTAGAATGTCTTAAAATCGATCGGGGATTATGAATATATATACTTTATGGGGTCCCAGTCCGATATTTCGATGAGTTACAAACGGAATGACAAACTTATATATACCCTCTATCACTAGAGTGGAGGGTACAAAAAATATAATATTTTTTGTCATAAAAATAAATATGCGTAACAAAATTATTTAATGAAAATTTGTGAATTATTTTTTTCGTATGCGTTCGCCATTATTGTTTTATGCCAACAAAAATAAACAAAAATTTTAGCTTGAGGCCGAAGGAATCTAATGACAAATCTAAGTTATTATAAAGTGTGTCTCCCGTCAAAATTAGCTGCATTCTAGCAGTCTATTAATTTAATTATTAAATGTTTGTGTTGCCTATGTGCTTTGTTTTTATCAAGGTTTTGAACTTTGGTCGTTTTGAAACCACATCATATTAATTATTAATTTATATTTTAAATTTCAATAAAAAAGCAAGGTTGGGTACAATACCAATACGTAATACTAAAACAATTCAGCTGTTGTGGGTGTCTATTTTTCTCAACTTTAACTTACTCAAGCATTTAGTCGAAGAAATTTTGTAGAACTTTTTAATTGCGGTTACTCTAGCTCGAGGTCATTCTTAACAAATTAAAACTATGATATTCTCATAAAATAATTTTTAAAACTTTACATTTTATTTGTTTTAAATTTATTTATGTTGGTCATTTTTACCGACACGTTTTTCGATGTTTGTCAATTATCATTTTCAAGACTATTAAGCAAGTATAAAGCTGTATACTACAAGCAGCATAGTAAATTTAAATGACAATCGTTGGTGTCTAAATAAAAATGTAGTGTAAGCTATGGAATACCTTCCTTGTTAGACCCAGGAGATTAGCAAATGTTGTTTATTCGGTTCGCCATTTCCAATTGCTTGCTAGCAATATATGATAATTTTGTTAAATTTGCAGAGTTTATTTTTTGTAATTCACCAGAGTTATTATTTTGAGTGAAGTTCGTTTAGTTTGGTCTGATTTTTTGTATATACCTGAATGTAAGTACGATGATTGCCTTTTCAATTATGTATTTATGTACATTAGAGTGTCCCTTATTTTGGAAATGTTGGAAATGTAGAGACGGTACCCGCTAATTTTTTCCCATTTGACTTAAAAATAACTCAGGAAAAATTTTACGCACCTACGACCACGCCTTCCCAACGAGATGGGTCCTTAAAGAGCGGGGACTTAAAAATCATTTTTCCATACAAACCAAAAAATTTGTTTTTTGATTTTTAATTTTTTTGTTATTAATTATTATATAACTTGGTTAGCTTATTTATTACAAAAAATTAGATCTTGGTGGGATAAGGCTTTCAGCTCTAAAAAACTTTTCGAAAAAAAAATTAGACCCGTTGGGGTCCTACAGTGAAAAATTTTTAAAAAATATTTTTTTTAGTTTTGACAAGCAACGGCTTTAGTTGTTATGTTGCTTTTAATGATATATATTCATAAAAAAATATTATTCATGTCTGTGACATCTTTATCGCGTATCGAAAAACATCAAAAATGCATTTATTACCCTTTTTTAGAACACGATAAAGATGTCACAGATAGGAATAATATTTTTTTATGAATATATATCATTAAAAGCAACATAACAACTAAAACCGTTGCTTGTCAAAACTAAAAAAAAAATTTTAAATTTTTTACCGTAGAACCCCTACGGCTCAAAATTTTAGAGCCTTATCCCACCAAAATCAATTCTTTGCCTTGAATAAGCTAACCAAGTACAGTCGAACCCGGTTATAACGAACTCCGAGGAACCAGTAAAAATAGTTCGTTATAAGCGAAGTTCGCTATAAGCGGGGTATATTTTTTATCAACCTAGTTTTATATCCAAAAAAATGGATCCAATTATGTTTAATTTTATGTTTTTTTCGTAAATAAACTACTTATTGAGAAAAAATCATTAAAAGTATAAATAAACTTTATTAAAATTATAATATAAACCAAAAGATTCCAACCTTTTGTTAGTTTGATAAACATGATTGCCACACTTTTTTTTTTTCTCTGTAAAGACAGTTGAGCTCTAATTATAATTATGTATTATAATTTTTTAATCATGTTATATATGGTTTGAATTGAGAAAGGTGTGACAGAAAAATTTTTATTTTTCTAAAAATTTTAAAACATCCTGGTTCAGGGGCGTATCCAGGATTTTATTTCGGTGGGGGCCCAACATTTTTTTCAATTTTTTTTTTTTACAAAAAAATTGCATAACAGCACATGTTTTAGAATTTTTCTCGATCTTATCCTTTAACTGAATCTAACACAATCAAATTCTACATTTTTGTGTAAGTTTGAAACTGTTGGGGAAAAAAAAATTAAAATTTTTTTATATTTTAAAATTTTTTGAGAGACTTAAGCCATTTTTTAAAGTGTGAATTGTATCAGATTCTAATACATTTTTACAAAGAAGATTATCAGGATCTGATTTTTTTTTTCAAAGAAAAGTCTAAGATTCTATGACAATTTGCAGTTAAGACAGTTTTTGTTATAGAAAATGTCAAAGACTCTTAATCATATTTCCAATGGAAAACGTTTCTCGGGAAAAAGTCACTTTAGAAAATGATTCTAAAAACATATTCATAAAATACTTTTCTAAAAGAAAAGACTCCGATTGTAAGACATTTCCCCAGAATCTGAGATATTTCTAATCTAGCACATTTTCCTAGATTCTGAAACATTCTACACAAAAAGTTTTAGATTCTGAGAAAAATTTCGCTTTTTCTATAAGAAAAATAATTCAGATTCTAAGACCTTTTTAACAAGAAAACAGTATAAAGAAGTCTTAGATTCTAAAACCCTTTTCCTAAAGAAAAATTCTCGGATTTTGAGAAAATTTTCCTATAGAAAAAATCTAAAATTTTTAGACATTTTTCTTATAGAAAAAGTCTCAGATTCTTAGACATTTTTCCTATAGAAAATGTCTCAGATTCTCAGACATTTTTTCTACAGAAAATTTCTTAGATTCTGAGACATTTTTCCTATCGAAAAAGTTTCAGATGCTTAAACACTTTTCCTATAGAAAAAGTCTCAAATTCTTAGACATTTTACTATAGAACAAGTCTCAGATTATGAGACATTTTGCCTATAGGAAATTGTCAGATTCTGAAACATTTTTCCTAAAAAAAGTTCTCAGATTCTGAAATATTTTTCCCATAGAAAAATACTCAGATTCTGACACATTATTCTTATAGAAAAAGATATTTTTTCAATAGAAAAAGTCTCAGATTTTAAGCATTTTTCTATACAAAAAGTCTCAGCTTGTGTCTCTGAGACATTTTTCCAATACACAAAATCTTAGATTTTAAGATAATTTTCCTTAAGAAAAATTCGTTGATGCTAAGACATTTTTCGTAAAAAAATCATAAGATTCTGAGACATTTTCCTAGATTGTAAGGAATTATTCCTATAGAAAGTTCTCAGATTCTAAAACATTTTTTATATAGAAAAGCCTCAGATTCTAAGAATTTTTTTTTTATAGAAAAAATTTCAGATTTTGAGACATTTTTCAGATTCAGTGCCACTATTCCTATAGAAAGTTCTCAGATTCTGAAACATTTTTCATTTAGAAATGTCTCAGATTCTGAGATTTAAAAAAAAAAACGTTTCAGCTTCTAAAACATTTTTCCTATAGAAAAAGTTTTAGATTCTGAGAAAAAGGCCAATATTTTAAGACATTTTTCCTACAGAAAAAATCTTAGATTCTCAGACATTTGTCTAATAGAAAGTTTTGGATTCTAAGACATTTTTTTTAGAAAGTGTAAGATTCTGCAACTTTTTTTTTAAGAAACAGTCTCGTTCTGAGACAATTTGCTAAAATACAAAGTCGCATTTTAAGATTTGACTATGTTTTACTTACAATTAGGTCAATTTTTGTGTACATAAAACTTCAGGTTCTAAGATATTTTTTCATTAGAATCTTAAGTTGAAAAGTTTCAAATTCTAAGAAAAAATTTTCAGACTTTGAGATTTTTTTAACAGAAAAATTTTCAGTTTCAACACATTTTTCTTCAAAAATTTTAGATTCTTAATGATTTTTGATTTTTTTAAGAAGTTTTTTAATATTGTATTGTTATTTGATACCAAATCCTGAAATTTGTGAAATAATTTCGGGGGGGGCCCGGGCCCCCGGGCCCCCCCCCTGTATACGCCACTGTCCTGGTTCGTTTTTTACTAGTTTCATATAATCCAGTTATTATAATCATCAGAAAAACTTTTAATGTCAAATTTATTCAGTTAATAGTCAATTATATTCTATATGTGAAAATTATTAACAGATCGCAGCCGCCAGGGATTGAACCCATGATCTGTAATGTTTTTGCTATTAACTGCCTCTTAGGTACGATCACTCTAGACCGATACGCTAAGTTGGCTGTTAAGCAAGTATCAACTAAATCATGGTTTTTCAATTCTTGTGTGGTTGTTGCTGTTGTTTTTTCGTACAGAAGAAGGTGAAATTGCATTATGG